>CM033638.1:31558204-31578204 GCA_019453435.1 Rhinogobius similis | reverse complement strand
GAGGACCGGAGCCGCGCTCTGAGGGCCAGAACAGCACTCTGAGGACCGGAGCCGCGCTCTGAGGACCGGAGCCATGCTCTGAGGACCGGAGCCGCGCTCTGAGGACCAGAACAGCACTCTAAGGACCAGAACAGCACTGTGAGGACCAGAACAGCACTCTAAGGACCAGAACAGCACTCTGAGGACCGGAGCTGCGCTCTGAGGACCAGAACAGCGCTCTGAGGACCAGAACAGCACTCTGAGGACCAGAACAGCACTCTAAGGACCAGAACAGCACTCTGAGGACCGGAGCCGCGCTCTGAGGACCAGAACAGCACTCTGAGGACCGGAGCCACGCTCTGAGGACCGGAAAATTAGAACGAACTTAGAACGAAATGTCAAACTTCAAAGGAGTCCCACACAATAAGAATTACTCCCACTTCCACCTTAATTTTTCTGGCAATTTTTACGGTGAAAATGGTGATTTGTTAAATAAATGACCTTTGCGTGATTTGATGCAGGAACACCAAACTCACAATGATTTCATTATAAACCACAACCTTTACTTTTCCGAGATGAAACTTAAATACATTTTAGGGTGATTCATGAATATTTATTCAGTGGATCATGGGGGGAAAAGTGAAAACGAATTCACCCCGAACTCCCTCAGCAATAGGCCGAGATCTAGAAGCAGTGGATGTCAGTTCATCCACAACCACTCATATCTAAATTATTATTGATTATTATTGTTAAGAAGTTATAATGCCTAAAAAAAGATTCACTTTAGAAGATTTGTGTATGTTAAAGGAGACATAAAGTATTTTAACTGTAAGGAGATACTTTATTTTATATTTTGTTCAGGGTAAAACAAATGACAGGTCCATTGAGTTCCTGTTCAAAACTGCAGCTCTGATAAGCCCCGCCTCTACATAGCGATAAGCTGATTGTCATTTACATGTTTTTAATTCTAGAGCTGTGCATGTGCCACCAGAGTCCTCATTTTTCAAATAATCACATAAGTTCAGGATGTGGGCGGGAACAGGGGCTAGGTGAAAATAGGACTTTCTAAGCAGTGGAGCCTCAGTTGTAGGACGATACAGGATTAACTCAAACATGCAGGAATCAATCAGAAGACAACTGTGAGTCACTAATGATGAGAAAACACTCCTGCAACAAGGTTAAAACTCATTCGAATTGATTATGGGACAGATGTTGATGTTGGGACAGTTAGAGACATTTAGAAAAAGCTCTAAAAAATGAAATAATTAATACATATAAATTATTGTTATAAATTAAAAGTTGTATAAGAGAGAGTGGAATTCTAAGTTTAAGATAAAATGTAGTGGATTTCTCTTTTTTTTTGTTTCTGTTTTTATGTCTGTATTGTTGACTTTGTATAATATTCAGGATGGGCTTATATAAGCAATTTGCTTCAGCCCAATCCTTTTGGTTGCAAACAGATGTATTTTTTTTCTCTATTGTATATAATTTTGTTTGGTATATGGACAGCCAAATAAACTCATTCATTCATTCATTCATAGAGCTAAGGAGAGACGGAGCAGCTGAGCGCGGTCATGTCAGTGCGGCCTTTACAGCGCAGCCTCCAGGTCTGCACATTTATTCTACTGTTCCAGGGCTGCGTGTGTCGCCTCTCCCCCAGGACAGGCACACGGAGGCGGGGGGCGAGGAGCGAGGAGCGAGCCTGGAGCGGGGCAGTGTTAATGACAGCCACACGCCGCTCTGATGGAGACCACGATAAGCTAATATTGACATTCACTCACACAAAGAGAGAGTTTGAACTATTGTCAGGATTTAAGGTCACCTACACAGAGAAGAGGAGTCAAGAAACATTTCATGGGAAAAAAAGAACGGTTTTGTTGCATGGGCCCTGTCTATTGACTGGCCACAAATGAGAAACGGTTCAGTCATTTTCTGCTCTTTTGGCACTCACATTCCTTAAGTTACATCAGAATCATTTTCATTGAACAAGGCAAGGCCCATTTATTAAATAGCATACTTTGTTCACTTTAAATGCTGAACAAATATGTAAATTGAAATTCAATTAACAGTAAACGTGTACATTACTGGCTGAATGAAATTAAACACAATTTATAATAATAATAACTATTATGAAATTAAAGAGAACAGATAACAGCTTCTCGGTTACCGTATGAACAGAATTTACAAACTTACTATTTCTGCCATTAACACTTTTGAATAGAAGTTTATTTGTCTGTCCCAAGCATAGAACTATAATAAAACCTGGAAGATGTATCCAAAATGGCCGTCCTGTTTATCCCTATGGAGTGAGCTCATTGGCGCATGACCCCAAAAAAATTTCTTACTTCCGCATTTACTTCCTGATACGGAGGCTGACATCTTTGCTTTCCCCCATGATGCTTTGAGCGACGTGAACAACCACGCAGCTTGCAAGTTTTTGTGTTAGCGTTAGCTTGTGTGATTGTAATTGTATTCTTCATGTTAGACACACCTGAAAGCGTCTGAAATGAAATAAAATACAACTTACAGGTATCGCTAGTATAGCCTTGTCCACGAGCTTCTGTTTGTATCGTCCGACGCTCGTTCATGTGACTCACACATGTTTGCGGTGACATCACTTCATATAAAAACGGTCATTTCGGTGATTTTAGAAACGGTAGAAAAGAACATTTCCTTCTATTTTATTTAATTACCAATAATAATTCAGTACTGTCTACAATTATAATGTGCAATTTTAGAAGAGGCTGCAGTACCTCGCACGGCCACTAATCAATCTGGGACCACAGACAGAGGGGGCGTACCTTATCCAGTTCTTTTAATACATCCATGGTCCCAAGATAAAACAGACATCTGTCGTCTAATGGAGATGAGACAGGACAAGTCGGGAGGAACCAGCCTAATGGGATTATTTTAGCGCCTGTGTCTGTGTCGTCCGACGGTCACGTGGGTTGTATATTTATGCGGCTAAATGTGTTCCCACTTTTCAAAATTTGCTTTAATTGATTTGGGCTTTGATCAAAATCCACCTGCAGTGAGCGCATAAACCTTTATGTGAATTAAGAGTTTTCAGCGTTTCAGTGGTTTTTAGCGTTTCATCTTCTGTTACTTATGCAACACTTCTAAATGCACTACCAGAAAAGTTAGAGTGCACTTTATCTTCAAAGCAGCTGGAAATATGAGGAAAAAAATCTACAACATATAAGCAACAAAATCTAACCTCAAACAGATCAATATTCTGAATTCCAGTCTGTTTGTTTGTTTTTCTAATACCAACAGTTGTATTTCCTGTCAAAGATGGGGCCTCACTTTTCAGATATTCTGACTCACACCGTTATCTTTAATAAGAGCACATTTTGTAGCATTGATTTTAGTGTGTCTTTGATGGATTGGCTTCTGATGGAGCTACAATGGAACTGCCTGTCTCCTTCAGTAAACAGGCTTTGAACGACCACCGCAGACGCCAACTGAGCTGTCAATCACAGCTGTCAATCACGCCCACCACACGCACTCCTGTAGGCTGTGCATCTGAGGCACAGGGATCCACGCTCTGTTAGTGTACAGCTAATGGCTCTGGATGGTGCTATTCATATATTTATGCATTTTCAAATAAATATGCTGATGTTCTGTAGCTTAAAAGCAGAGCAATGTTACCCTGAATGTTACAGTTCATATACAGGCATGTGTTTTCAAAGGCAAGAATATGACATCCTTTTACCTGTTGGATTTGTAACTGTGGGAGCTACACATATTCTACAAAATGACAAGGTCTCCCTTTTAACCCTGTTCTTCATCACAAACACAGCTGCAGTTATATTTAGCTTCAGTCACATTTGTTTCATTAATCCTGTCTGGTTCTTTCCGTGCGCCTCACATAAACACCTGGTTTCAAATTTCCCTGATTTGTGCCGTCAAAGGGACAGAGCTGGAGGTCTGTGCTGTTCTTAAGTCCATAAATCATCTCCAGACTCAGCGCATTTCTAACAACTACATGCTTCACTGAAAAAAGTGTTGCGTCCACAACTCTGTCCTGGCTTCTTTAAAATGTTTCTCATTAAAGTTAATGTGCTTTGAACATTTTATATTACAACATGCTTTGTATTTACTATTTATTTGTAAAAATATTCAATTGTCATAGTTTTGTGTTTCCTCAAACACAACTCCGTGGCCCTCAAATAATGCTAGTATTAAATGCTATCTTTGATATTTGTTTTCACAAAAAATGTAAAATGAAAAGAAAAAAAAGGTTGCTAACAGTATTAGCAATCATGACTGCAATGTTGTTGTTTTTTTCTCTGTGTGTGCCTTCACATGAGCTCAACATGAGCTCATCACTAAAACACATTGTGAAGTTTCTAAATTCTAAAATATACCAAATATGCTTTGAAAATGTAAAACGTCTGGCAACTAAAATCTCCTATATAAACTATATAAAGATTTTGTGGGTAAGGGAAATGTATTTAGTGTGTTTCAAGTCTGTGCCTGATTTTCTAAATTCGCCCCCCTCTCAAAATGAGTTTGAGACCCCTGTATATGATGGCCTCGTTCCAGCGCGGACGAAGCTGAGCTTTTTCAAGTGCTCGATTGAAAGTTGTTAAAAGTCGAGTAGTAAGCCCTCTGAAGTGAACTGTCACATCCCTTTAATCTCGTGATTGCACCCTGTATTTTCAAAACGGTTATTTCAGCTCTTAGGTTTTTTATTTTGCTCTTCAGTCATGACAGGTGATATGAGAGTGTCCAAAGAAGATTTTATTTCATCTTCTTTAACTATTGATATTTTGGGGAAAGAATCAACGATTGTATTTGGGCTTGTTTATTCAAATCACATAACTCTGTCTTTACCGCATTTAAAAGAAATGTTCTTTTGCCTTGTTGTTTCCAAGCTAGTCATTTGGAAACATTTGATCGACTTTCATAGTATCGTTGTTCCAGGCTCTTGATACGCCAGCTCCCATGCAGAAATATGACGTTTCCCCAGATGAACATGTAATATAAGTAGAAAGTGTTTCTCCTTAACCCGGAGGAACAGAGCTTCACATCACCCTGTTTCACACTTCAACTGCCTAATAAAGATCCATGTTTCTTTGTTTCTATTTAGTAAAAGTGGCCATAGTTGCATTTAAGGTCTTCATTTTTCAAACAATCACACTAAGTACAGGATGTGGGAGGGGATAGGAGGTCGGTAAAAAGATGAGTTTTCTGAGCACTGGAGCCTCAGTTGCAGGACAGCACAGGATTAATTCAAACATGCAGGAATCATGATGCCCTGGCATTTGGTGCTCTGTGTTTTGACGTACATTGTGTGTCAGCATTTCACCCATGAAGAACTCCTAAACATCAGAACAACTATTCTTACAGATCTATTTCCAGTTGTTTTAGTGTCTGCTGCAGATTTAGCTCAGTTTTTGTCAGAGAATAGAGCGGGATGCCACAGACGAGGGGGGCATAAGGGCTAAGTGCACTGCGCCTCCGAAGGTGCACAGACGTCTTTACCTGGGATTTTCCTCAACAAAGCAACAAGATGGACGAACTGGCGCTGCTGATGAGAAGAAACCAAGACTTTTTTCGTCTTCTGTTCTGCACCGGACCAGGAATGATTTCAGCTCCTCCGCGACGACAGACAAAGGGATCTCTCCAGTGGAAAAACAAAAAGAAGAGGTGTCTGTTTCTTCATCAAAAACACTTGGTGCTCCGATGTGACTGTGATCTCCAAACACTGCTCTCCTGATCTAGAATATCTCTTCATTAACTGTAAACCATTCTACTCTCCACGTGAGTTCACTTCATTCATTCTGGCCGCTGTTTATATCCCACCGAGCGCGAACGTGCATCAGGCATTTCCAGACTTCTAGATTATTATTCTCTGGGATTTTAACAAGGGAAATCTGAGCCAGGAACTACCAAAGTATGGACAGTTTATTGAATGCTTGACCAGCGAACAGAACACGCCGGATCACTGTTACACTACACACAGCTTTCGTGCCGTGACCCTGGGCTTTTCAGATGATGCCATGGTTCACTTGATCCCCACGTACAGACAGAGGCTGAAGCTCTCCAAACCTGAGGTGAGGACTTCTAAGAAGTGAACCAGCGGAGCAATGGGAGAGCTATGCACATGTTTGGACATTACAGACGAGATGACAGACGAGGGAGTTGTTCAGAACTGCTGCAGATAGTTGGAATGAGCACAGTGACACTGTGACATCATACGTCCAACCTCACCTCGGACCCTTTCTCCTCCCCCACAGGCCTCTCAGTTCAGACACAGGAAGTGAACAAACACTTTCGGAAGTCAAACACGTGAAAAGCTTCTGGACCATACAGTGTCTTCCCCACCCTCCCCCTGAGACACTGTGCAGACGAGCTGAATTCTGTCTTCTCAGACATTTTAACACCTCATGCCATGTCCCAGTCTGCTTCAAGTCGTCCACCATCGTCCCTGTCCCAAAGAAGCTCCGAAACACAGGCCTGTGCCTCTGCAGTCATGAGGTAATTTGAGCATCTGGTCTTGACTGGTCTTCTCTGCAGTTCAAACACGGATCCAACAGATCTGTAGACAACGTCTTTCCACTTCATCACTTCCAGCATCTGGACTCCCCGGGAACCTACACCAGGGTACTGTTTGTGGACTTCAGCTCTGCATTCAACACCGTCCTCCTGCTCTGCTCCAGGACAAGCTCTCTCAGCTCAACGTGCCTGACTCCATCTGCAGGTGGATCACTGACTTCCTGATGGACCGGAGGCAGTGCGTGCGGCTGGGGAAGAATGTCTCAGAGACTCAGCACAGGAACTCCACAGGGCTGTGTACTTTCTCCTCTGCTCTTCTCCCTGTGACACCAACTCCTGCACCTTCAGCCACGACTCTGTAAACTGATCAAGTTTGCGGACGACACCAGTCTCATCGGACTCATCTCAGACGGCGATGAGTCTGTCTACAGGAGGGAGGTGGACCGGCTGGTGTCCTGGTGCAGCGACAACAACCTGGAGCTCAACGCCCAGAAGACAGTGGAGATGATTGGGATTGGGACTTCACAGCCAGGGACAAACACAAACTGCAGTGCATTGTACGGTCTGCTGAGGAGATCGGCTTAAGCCTTCCATCTCATTGTCTGTTGTGTATATAATGTATTTAACTTTTATTTACACATATTTGTTACACATTTATTTTATGTTATTTTAGCAAAGTATATACTTTTACTGATTATTATACATAGCTATTTGCACCTTACCGCCGAAGCAAGTTCATCGTTTGTGATTTTTGTTCACTGAAAATGGCAATAAAAACCTTGTAACAAGCTCAGTTTATGTTGCAGAACATGTCCCCTTCAAATGGAAAATATCTGCTGTGTGTTGCACTTGATGAACTTATTATTGTTGTGAACCATATGTCTTTAACTGAACTCAAGCTCATATGAAATCCTCTGACAGAATATGTGTTTTTGTTGCGATGGCAGCAGGAACGTTGAGAGTCTGTCAGGAAGTCACTATGTTTACACCTTTCACGTCCAGCACAGTGTGCTCTGGCCCCGTGGTGGCCCCGCTCCTCTGCTGGGTCACGCCTCAGCACCTGCAGCTCTGACAGCAGCAGTCAGCATCAGCCCCACTACGGCCCCACTTTGGCCTCGCTGTGGTCCGGCTCTGTCCCTGCTCTGTCCCC
The DNA here is from genome assembly GCA_019453435.1 of Rhinogobius similis. Lineage (NCBI taxonomy): Eukaryota > Metazoa > Chordata > Actinopteri > Gobiiformes > Gobiidae > Rhinogobius > Rhinogobius similis. The sequence continues at coordinate 31,570,571 of CM033638.1, read as the reverse complement.
GCTTTTGTCCCGCTCTGGCCCCACTCTTGTCCCACTCCGGCCCCGTTCCTGTCCCGCTCTGGCCCCACTGCTGTCCCGCTCCGGCCCCGCTCTTGTCCCGCTCTGGTCCCGCTCTGGCCTCGCTCTGGCCCCACTTTGGCCCCGCTCTGTCCCTGCTCTGTCCCCGCTTTTGTCCCGCTCTGGCCCCGCTCTTGTCCCACTCCGGCCCCGCTCCTGTCCCGCTCTGGCCCCACTCCTGTCCCGCTCCGGCCCCGCTCTTGTCCCACTCTTGTCCCGCTCTGGTCCGGCTCTGGACCCGCTCTGGTCCAGCTCTGGCCCCGCTCTGGCCTCGCTCTGGTCCCGCTCTGGCCCTGCTCTGGCCCCGCTCTGGTCCCGCTCTGGTCCCGCTCTGGCCCCGCTCTGGCCCTGCTCCTGTCCCGCTCTGGCCCCGCTCCGGCTCCGCTCTGGCCCCGCTCTTGTCCCGCTCTGGCCCCGCTCTGGTCCGGCTCTGTCCCTGCTCTGTCCCCGCTCTGGCCCCGCTCTGGCCCCGCTCTTGTCCTGCTCTGGGCCCGCTCTGGCCCCGCTCCTGTCCCGCTCTTGTCCCGCTCTGGTCCCGCTCTTGTCCTGCTCTGGCCCCGCTCTGGCCCCGCTCCGGCCCCGCTCCTGTCCCGCTCTTGTCCCGCTCTGGCCCCGCTCTGGCCCCGCTCTTGTCCCGCTCTGGTCCCGCTCTGGTCCCGCTCTTGTCCCGCTCTTGTCCCTCTCTTGTCCCGCTCTGGTCCCGCTCTGGTCCCGCTCTTGTCCCGCTCTTGTCCCTCTCTTGTCCCGCTCTGGCCCCATTCTGCTCAGTTTTCTGACACCATAATGTTACTTTTTACATGGTTACTGAAGTAAAAGTACTTTTAACTGGGTTGAAAAGGTTTGTTCACTCACTGTTTAATTAAGTTGACATTAACATTTTTGTAGTATGTAGTAAAGTGCCAGCATATGTATTATTTTCTGTCACCCATGTCTCCAAAAATGTTTTAAAATGCATCGACATCAAATCTAACATCAGTCAACATCAAACATTAAAAATAAAGACATTTCAGCATTTTGAATCCCTTCTGAATAAACATATTGATTAAATGGCAAATGTTTATAGATTTAGGACCTTGGGAGTTTTGGGAGTGTTTGTGTGTGCGTGAGTGTGCGTGTGTGTGTGTGTGTGTGTGTGTGTGTGCGTGTGTGTGTGTGTGTGTGTGTGTGTGTGTGTGTGTGTGTGTGTGTGTGTGTGTGTGTGTATGTGTGTGTGTGTGTGTGTGTGTGTGCATGCGTGTGTGTTTGTGTGTGTGTGGGTGTATGTGTGTGTGCCCAAAAACCCATCCAATGCTCTGTAAACGTATATCTAATACAAAAGAGGAAAAACTAGAAGTATTTATATGTCACAATGTTTATATCACATTTGAGAATGACAGACATTTTTTATTATAATTTAAATTAATATTATTATTTTAAGTGCTGATATTTCCACACTCTAACCTACGTTTAATTTTTTTCAGGCATATATTATATGTTACACTTTGTAACTTTACTAGTGGAAAGAGAACTTTGTACTCAAGTAAAAGTCCAGTTCCATGGCTAATAATGTCCTCAAATACAAGTACGAGTACTGCTGCCAAAACTGTACCTAAGTTTCAGTTATTTTATTTCATTTATTCATTAGTATTTATTCGATTTTTTGACAATGTACAGTTACATTAAGCATAAAGCAGAGATGCCTGTACCAGACTCTAGCTGTGCAGCTCCTCTGGGGGGAGGAGTACAGCGGGACAATATTAATGGTGCAATAATACATTCACCATCATCTTCAGTTTTTACATTCACACAGGGGGCATAATAAATTAGTATATTCATTTAACATAGCAAAGTTCATATTAAAAAAATGCCTTTACCTTCACAGAGATCAGTCATAGAATCACTTCAATCATCTCGGTCACACAATCCATGTTTGGTTTTCTAAAAAATATGCTTTCTCTTTTCTAGAGTAGGCTTATATAGAGAGAGCTTAGTACACAGTTTAACAGAGTATGGGCGGGTCGGCTGAGTGCGGGCGGGTCGGCTGAGTGCGGGCGGGTCGGCTGAGTGCGGGCGGTTCAGGTGAGGGCGGGCGGTTTGGCTGAGTGCGGGCGGGTCATGGGAGTGCGGGCGGGTCAGTTGAGTGCGGGCGGGTCAGGTGAGTGCGGGCAGGTCGGTTGAGTGCGCGCGGGTCATGGGAGTGCGGGCAGGTCGGTTGAGTGCGGGCAGGTCGGTTGAGTGCGGGCAGGTCGGGTGAGTGCGGGCGGGTCATGGGAGTGCGGGCAGGTCGGTTGGGTGCTGGGGGGTCATGGGAGTGCGGGCAGGTCGGTTGAGTGCAGGCGGGTCGGTTGAGTGCGGGCAGGTCGGCTGAGTGCGGGCGGGTCGGCTGAGTGCGGGCGGGTCGGCTGAGTGCGGGCGGGTCGGCTCAGTGCGGGCGAGTGAGTGGTATCTCACTTGACATTTGTGAGGCGTCTCCTCTGAGGTACAGCTTTATAAATAAGATAAGACCCTAAATGTGCTCGCTCATGTGCTGTGTCGCCTCAAACAGGTGAAGTTAACCTCCAAACTTCTGCAGATCTTTCACTTTCGTCCTAAACTCCACCACGCGCTGCTGGTTTATGTAAAATCCTCGTCTAATCAGCGCGTTGGTCTGGCCTCCATGTCCTTAATCAAGCTCTCATCATGCGGCCACTGCATGAATGATTCACTGTCAGTCTGAGCCTCTCCAGCGTGCACGTGCACAGCCTCCAGAGCACTTGTTTTCCACACCGGCCTCTCCAAAAGCGCTGCACCCCACCCGCCATATTATCCAAAGTTACAGAAGGGTCATGTTTAATAGATGTTCTCCACGGGGGTGTCAGGGGGAGAAGAGCACATGAGCGCTCCCGTCGGCTCCAGACAGGACGCTGACCCTCACAGACAGACACGCCGGTATTAGCCTCTCTTATGGAGCTTTGCACACACCAAAGCAACATGAATTATAGAAATGTACTGCACCCGAGGATGGCTCTTTTCAATCTATTTAATGTAGAATGGACTGTGCTGAGTGTTTGGAATTTCTGCATTTGATTCATGTGAAATCTATTTTTAACATTTAAGGAGGGTTTAGAGTAACCAAGGATTGTATTCAAGTAAGAGTACTCATTCATTCATTCATTCATTTTCTACCACTTGTTCCCGTTAGGGGTTGTGGGTGACTGGAGCCTATCCCAGTGACTTTGGGCCTTAGGCGGGGTACACCCTGGACAGTGGCCAACTCGTTCCAGGGCTGACACAGAGACATGGACAGACAACCATTCACTCTCACATTCACACACTATACTATACAATTTAGAGTTGTCAATTAACCTGGACACAGTCATGTCTTTGGACGGTGGGAGGAGCCGGAGAACCCGGAGAGAACCCACGGTAACACGGGGAGGACATGCAGACTCCACCCAGAGAGAGCGTGTGATGTTGGGGTGGTCCGGGATAAAATCCTATTACTTAAGAATAAGCACAAAGTAGTGTTTTCTGAGGCTCATTCTCACTATCTTTCAATTTTGAAAGAAAGTGGGCCTGATCGCTACACCCTCTACTTCCTCTATTTTGCGGCAACCGAGCCAATCAGAGCCATGGGAGGAGAACGTCACATCCTGTGTGCCGCTGTGCCGCGATTATTACGATTACAAGAGAGAATAAGCAAGATGGCGCCCGCCACAGAAAAAATGTTTGGGGCCTCTCTCTTTTAAAAGACCAGGACGTGTCGTTAAAACCACAGCCAGAGGAAGCTTTACAGCGACACACCATTTTGGACAGACACAGCTCTGCTGCCTTTCAGAAACCGTCCTGTCGTGGTGCTGTCGTCACGTCCGCTGTTCGTCTGATTGACGCATGTATGTCCCGCCCCCCTGAAGTCAAAGTATGTGGCGGCGTCTCCAGACTAAGACAGGATTAAATAATACATGAAGATTAGAACGGAGGTCAGGCAAGTTTCTGAGGCCCCCAAGACTCCAGGGGCTCACCTCCACAGAGAAGTTTCAGCAAAGCTGACCTCCTGGTGAGACCACAGCACCTTTGCCCAATTGCAGACTGAGCAGCTCCTGCAGACTGAGCAGCTCCTGTAGACCGAGCAGCTCCTGCAGACCGAGCAGCTCCTGCAGACCGAGCAGCTCCTGCAGACTGAGCAGCTCCTGTAGACCGAGCAGCTCCTGCAGACCGAGCAGCTCCTGCAGACTGAGCAGCTCCTGAAGCAACAATCTGGTTTAGACTTTGTTATGACTCAGTCCAAAGCTGCAGTGATACGGGCCAGTGTCGTCAAAGTATCACTAACAGCAGCCAAACACTTCATTGGGCTCTAATAATAATAACTGGAACAATTGTTCATTGTGTGGCAGCGGAAGAATCTTATTGTGAAAACCACTAAAAAGCATAAGAATGCAAGGATTTCTGTATTTCATGATTGTTTGAAGGATCACAAAGCTGTTTTATAACATAACAAATGTGGAGAGTTTGTGTGATAATTTGATCACATTTTGAATAACATCCTGAACGGATGAGCTTCTCTAATAATACATTATAAAAACTGTAAAGTGGCAATGGAATGAAGGAGCATGTGATTGTGTTTGGTGTCACTAAAGCCAAAAGGTTTACCACCCCTGCACTCAAGGTGTTTTGTCTGGTTTGTTTCCAGTATGTTTTGTCCCTTTTAGAGCTCCTATTATACTTCAAGGACACATCATCTTATTCATGTCCTTTAAACCTGCTCTTGTACCTTTACTTTGGCGTCTCATGTTAAAGAATAAAAATAAATGGTCTACAAAAGCACACAAGACTTCAGTCAGGCGTTCCCCACATCAGGATTTGAGTCAGAGTTCCATATTATTTTAAGTTGTAAAAAACTTTTCTGGAGGTCATGTGCCAATGAGCACACGCCATAGGGATAAACAGGGCGCCATTTTGGGTTCATCTTCCAGTTTTAATTATAGTTCTATGGGTTTCTCCTCATTGTAATAAATCCCTGCAAGAGACAAAACACAAAAAATCCCTCTTGTGATTCTTTCTTCACATTTACAGGTAAAGGCTCCCATACGTTTTATTTGTGCAGTCTGTACTGTACTGTGTCTGGCATTGGTTAAAGAAGCTAAGAGAGGTTTTCTGAGCAAATTAGACCATGCTTTTGTGTCAAGCTACGTGGTTCTGTTCATTTAAAGTTGTCCAGCGTGAGACATTTACAGTTTAATGTACAAAATGCAATGTACCGTTGTTCATATGTCATACAATTGTGATGAAAATTCCTGCAAGAGAGGAAATACTGAACATCACTCTCGAGATTCTTTCTTCACGTTTACAAAAGCAGAGGCACAAGAGCAGGTTTAAAGGACAAGGACCAAACAATAATGCACAATATTTGTCCTTTAAGTTTGTAACTCTAGTGTCTCATTCGTCCCTTTCCTCCAGCCTGTCCTTGTCCTCCTCTGACCCCGCCCCCTCCTCCGCCTTTCTCTCTCACTATTTCTCTTCCTGATTTACTCAGCTCCACGGAGGCTTTGCAGATGAGAATGTTTATTTATGGCCATCAATATTTAATTGAGTTGACTCTAATCTTGCGTTAGCGGCTTTTGAAGTCTCGCAGTGGCTCTTTAAATATTAAAATTAATTGGAGCGGAGATACAGTAAAGAGGCTTGTCTTAATTGTTATGGGAGAACAGGTAGCAGCTCAAGCATTAACAAACAGTCTTAAAATGAGTTTTCCTGTGGAGTGTGGAACCAGAAGTGAAAATATGCAGTGTAATTATTCTTTCACAACAAGGAAAAAACAAAAGGGCGCTGCAATTCAGGCTATTTTTTACTCTGCAGGTGCTACAAACATATGACAGTAATTTGCATAAAGGTTTATTTACAACGCCCTCTCTACACCATAAACCAACTTCAAATGTACTGTGGTCCAAAGTAGTTTGAAAAACCTAAATAATAGCATAATAATAAGCTGTTCAAGAAAACTCGATTCTTCTAGCACACATTTTAAACTTCAAATAACAAATAAATCTGGTCTGGTTCACATGAACACATGGCCGGACACTGCAGGTGAATAGGAAAACATCTTCAATTTCATTTAGTTTTCATATAATAATACGGCCATTTATGTTGGACGTTCCTTACCAACGTGGATTGTGCATCCCACAATCCACTGCACAGATCGCCTTGAATGTTTGCGAAAACTGACAATCTGGAAAATAATAAGTGACACTTGTCGTGGATTATATCTATAGTTAGATTATCTCCTCACTCCAAACATGTGGCTCTATCATGCCGTCCTAACATGAGGGGGATGAGGGGAGATAGTGACACTGATTAAGGAACTGGATTGAATTTAAAGCATGCCACACAGCCCTTGGTGAGTGTGTGATTAAGTTCATTTAATTCTCATATTTATTTTATCAGGGGCACCAGCTCTTTGAGCAAATTACCAATGCCCAAATAAAAAATCAAAATGAATAATTATCAATAAACATTTGTACATTGATTATTACTAATTAAAAAATAAAAATAAATTAAACGTTGGTCGGTCTGACGGTTGTAAGAACGTAACTGTGACATTAACTTTTCTGAAAATAAATAACACTTTACCAACTGTGTTTTAAGGAGGTTTATTGATTAACATACAAACAGATAAATATGGTAATTAAATATTCAAATTAGTCATTAAAATATGTAAACTAGACAAGGTTGTTCTGGATCAATCTAAGTATGTGTTGGAGTTAAAATTGACTAAATGTATTAAAGCCCGTTTGTGTCTGTGAAATCTGTGCTCTTACGACCCAAGAGTTTCTCCAGCCTTGTGTCCCATGTGTGACCTGAGGGTTCTGAGAGGGTCCTGAGGTTCTACAGAGCGTCAGATCTGGGGCTGAGAGGGACATGACTGTGGTCTGAAGAGTTTCCCTGAAGATGCCTCCTGTGAAGAAAGGAGGAAGAGGGGGACGCTTCTCTGTTGAGCTCCTGGGTCCAGCAGCAAATGGTCACAGATTAAAACCCAAAGGTTGTTGTTGTAGACTGAAGAATCACAAAAGGTCCTTTGCTTGAAAATGCATGTGTGCAGTCAAAATCATGTCAAAAGACGGGCGCAGATCTTGGAGAAGAGGGGAGTCAGCTCCTTGGGCCTTTGTTCCTCATAGCTGAGCTGATAAGCACGAGGTGCTCTCAGACTCTGTCTTCTTTGTTACTTGGTTTTTAGAAGGGCTTGGATGGTTCTCTCCTGTGGAGCCGTCATACGTGGGACTCGTACTTGGACGAGGCTGGGCCTGTCCGGGCCCGGCTAGCACCTCAGGCTTTGGCGCTAACTTCCAGCCAATCAGGGACTTGATAGTCCTGACTCAAATGTGTGTGTGGCAGAATGTGTGACCTAAGGGTCCAGGTTGGACATTAAACAGACCTCCATTGTGTGACCATTAACCAAGTTAGAGGTGATTTTCATTGTCTGTTGAAATGCATATTACAACACTGAGATGTTCACAAGACGATTCACAAAACAGTTGAATCAACAAAAGAACATTCGCAAAATAACATAACGTTGTAAATTTATCCTATAAAAATAAGTTAGTGAATTAGAAATGAGACTTCAAACAGATAAGTCTTCTCTCTGACCACAGTTGCACTGTGGGGGTTCAGGGGGGCAAAGCCCACACACTCTGGTTCTTGTGCAGGGCATGGGCAAGATTTGAGGTCAGCAATAGTTTGGCTCATCAGGTCCTACACACTGTAGCAGATCATTTATTTATCTAATTATTATCTAATTTAAATTATTTATGATTTAAATCATCTGCACAAATAATTAGACTTAAGTAGCGTCCGGTGCAAGCAGACGGTCATCTATTGACCCTTTGCCTGTGTCGTCACTGAGCTCCCACTTTAGACAGGCGGCAGAAGTGCTGTCTGTGCACGTAAAGTTACAGAAACTCTGTTGTAAACCTGCACATTAATCCACTGATTTTATTGATTTTACAATAAAATTATGATCTCCTGTTGTGCGCTTGGCTGCACTAACATACACATAAACATAAAGTGACTTTTTATCATATACGGCCTTCCAGGAGTGACGTATTTATCAGGATGTGCACACTCATATTTTACATTCTATCAATTCATTTCAACGGAGCAGCAAATAAAAAACTGTAATTTTGTCTTAAGAAAATGCAAACAAGTGAAGTCTGCCAGACTGTTGTCACTCGCATTGTTTTTGGTCCATTATTATCCAGAATAGCGGCAGATATAAAAAAAAAAATTATTACGAGGTCGTTAGCATTAATGCTGATTTCGGTGCTAATTGCTAACGGTAACAAACTACATAAAACATTTTTACAGAAGTAATATTTTCTACTGAGGCTCTGGTGTTACTCGTGTGAGTGTCAGTGGTTGTCAGTCACAAAAACAGCCCTGGTTTTTCATAGTTTGTGATGTTTGGAGGCTAAAGCTAACTTCCCAATTGGAAACGCATTAGAGCTCAGACATGGAATAGTACCAGGCAAATGGAACATGAGGTTTTTGTTCACCCACTCTGGAGGGTCAGTTATCCTGCCCCTGCCTCACAGGTTTACTTTAATGGAGCTCATTGACCATCTATCATTTATAATAATCTAAATCAAACTTTTCTCACCTTTACGTTTAAAAGAGTTTTGTGCTTCGTTCATTGATTCTGTAGAAATCCGTAATTTTTTTCAGTCCCCTGGGTCAGCTTCCAGGTGTGCAATTGTTTCTTTTTCCAAAGAATGTACTTTTTCAGCGTCCAAAATATGTCCCACTTCCACTGACAACTGACCTGAACATGTGCTCCCTGCAATGCTGCATCCACGCCACGGCGCACCCACGTGATCATGTGACGTACGTGCAAAGGGTCAATATTTAGTCAATAAGAATTAATAAAGCCACTTCTAATATAAACTTATGTTAAACATAGGAAAGACACATAATTACTGATACAATCCGGCATCAAATAAGAAACTCTTAGTCGTGCATAGTTTATTAATGTATATATATACACATATGTACACATACATACATATATATATTCATTTTTATATATATTTTGTGCAGCCGTCTTGGTCAGGACTCCCTTGAAAAAGGGATTATTAATCTCAATGGGACTTTCCTGGTGAAATAAAGGTTAAATTAAAAAAAATGTATATATATATATATATATATATATATATATATATATATATATATATATACATATATATACACATACATATGCCTGTATTGGCCAGTATGACAGCTTTACATGTGTGGATGCTCTCACTGCACATTACATACTGACAGCACTGGTCATGTGCACGTGTGAGGGTCAGATGGTGGTGGTTTACAGTCAGAGCAGCACACGTTAGCCGTCATACAATTAGCATTCATTAAGAGCGCGCACATCTGCTCCACCTGCACTGCAGCCATCTTTAAAACAAACTCCTCACACACGACCTGCTGCTGCTACCTCAATCAATACTGCATGTTTGTGAGCACTGAGAGCGGCCCATGCATTTGCCGTGCCGACTTTTCCAATTTCTACATTTGAGATTAGCGGCGCTTTCGAGCACGGCACTCATTTTGAAAAACACAAATTCATTGAGCGTCTGCCGGAGCGCTGTGGCCCCGGGCGAGAGAGAGAGAAGTGCGGTAATGAAAAGACAGACAGTTGTGTTATTTAAATCACCAGGCAGCATCACCCCGGGCACCTCGCTCTCTCGCTCGCTCTCTCGGTTGTTTTACAGCGCAGACCTAATAGAATCATAGGAAGACTCCAGCTGAACCTGCGCGCCAATATACTGTATGACATGTGAAGAAAGTGAAGCAGCACTGAATTACACCAGGCCAAATCCAATCAGCAGTTTGTAAATGTCATCATTTCAGATGGAGGCATATATTTCAATATTTTAAAGGTTGGATTTCATGAACAATAAATATATGGCACATTGTTTGTTTGTAGACTAGTGTTTCTTGAGGGGCAGCACACCCTTTCGTTGTAAAGATACCACGGCACACCAGCCACTAAAGCTTTACCAAATCCACATGTAACATGCAAACAGTGTCTGTGCCACTGTGTAGTTCTTTAAATTTAAATTTAGCGAATGTGATGGTTTTGCTCTTATTTTGGTACAGAAGTATGTGAAGACGACCTGGTAAACAGGATTATTGAACATTCAGATGTGTTGAGTTGAGTTGAGCTCCTGTCTGCTCCTGTCACCTGCTCCTGTCTGCTCCTGTCTGCTCCTGTCTGCTCCTGTCACCTGCTCCTGTCTGCTCCTGTCTGCTCCTAACACCTGCTCCTGTCTGCTCCTGTCTGCTTCTGTCACCTGCTCCTGTCTGCTCCTGTCTGCTCCTGTCACCTGCTCCTGTCACCTGCTCCTGTCTGCTCCTGTCTGCCCCTGTCTGCTCCTGTCTGCCCCTGTCTGCTCCTGTCTGTCCCTGTCACCTGCTCCTGTCTGCTCCTGTCAGCTCCTGTCACCTGTTCCTGTCACCTGGTCCTGTCTGCTCCTGTCTGCCCCTGTCTGCTCCTGTCTGCTCCTGTCACCTGCTCCTGTCTGCTCCTGCCTGCTCCTGTCTGCTCCTGTCTGCTCCTGTCACCTGCTCCTGTCTGCTCCTGTCTGCTCCTGTCACCTGCTCCTGTCTGCTCCTGTCTGCTCCTGTCACCTGCTCCTGTCACCTGCTCCTGTCTGCTCCTGTCTGCTCCTGTCTGCTCCTGTCTGCCCCTGTCACCTGCTCCTGTCTGCTCCTGTCAGCTCCTGTCACCTGTTCCTGTCACCTGGTCCTGTCTGCTCCTGTCTGCTCCTGTCTGCCCCTGTCTGCTCCTGTCTGCTCCTGTCTGCTCCTGTCTGCTCCTGTCTGCCCCTGTCTGCTCCTGTCTGCTCCTGTCTGCTCCTGTCTGCCCCTGTCTGCTCCTGTCTGCTCCTGCTCCTGTCTGCTCCTGTCTGCCCCTGTCTGCTCCTGTCTGCTCCTGTCACCTGCTCCTGTCTGCTCCTGTCACCTGCCCCTGTCTGCTCCTGTCACCTGCTCCTGTCACCTGCTCCTGTCACCTGCTCCTGTCTGCCCCTGTCACCTGCTCCTGTCTGCTCCTGTCTGCTCCTGTCTGCTCCTGTCACCTGCTCCTGTCTGCTCCTGTCACCTGCTCCTGTCTGCTCCTGTCACCTGCTCCTGTCTGCTCCTGTCACCTGCTCCTGTCACCTGCTCCTGTCACCTGCCCCTGTCTGCTCCTGTCACCTGCTCCTGTCAGCTCCTGTCACCTGCCCCTGTCTGCTCCTGTCTGCCCCTGTCTGCTCCTGTCACCTGCTCCTGTCTGCTCCTGTCACCTGGTCCTGTCTGCTCCTGTCTGCTCCTGTCAGCTCCTGTCAGCTCCTGTCTGCTCCTGTCACCTGCTCCTGTCTGCTCCTGTCACCTGCTCCTGTCTGCTCCTGTCTGCCCCTGTCTGCTCCTGTCTGCTCCTGTCACCTGCTCATGTCTGCTCCTGTCTGCCCCTGTCTGCTCCTGTCTGCTCCTGTCACCTGCTCCTGTCTGCTCCTGTCACCTGCCCCTGTCTGCTCCTGTCACCTGCTCCTGTCACCTGCTCCTGTCACCTGGTCCTGTCTGCTCCTGTCTGCTCCTGTCTGCTCCTGTCACCTGCTCCTGTCAGCTCCTGTCAGCTCCTGTCTGCTCCTGTCTGCCCCTATCTGCTCCTGTCACCTGCTCCTGTCTGCTCCTGTCACCTGCTCCTGTCTGCTCCTGTCTGCTCCTGTCAGCTCCTGTCACCTGTTCCTGTCACCTGGTCCTGTCTGCTCCTGTCTGCCCCTGTCTGCTCCTGTCACCTGCTCATGTCTGCTCCTGTCTGCCCCTGTCTGCTCCTGTCTGCTCCTGTCACCTGCTCCTGTCTGCTCCTGTCACCTGCCCCTGTCTGCTCCTGTCACCTGCTCCTGTCACCTGCTCCTGTCACCTGCTCCTGTCACCTGCTCCTGTCTTCCCCTGTCACCTGCTCCTGTCTGCTCCTGTCTGCTCCTGTCACCTGCTCCTGTCTGCTCCTGTCACCTACTCCTGTCTGCTCCTGTCACCTGGTCCTGTCTGCTCCTGTCTGCTCCTGTCAGCTCCTGTCAGCTCCTGTCTGCTCCTGTCTGCCCCTATCTGCTCCTGTCACCTGCTCCTGTCTGCTCCTGTCACCTGCTCCTGTCTGCTCCTGTCTGCTCCTGTCAGCTCCTGTCACCTGTTCCTGTCACCTGGTCCTGTCTGCTCCTGTCTGCCCCTGTCTGCTCCTGTCTGCTCCTGTCACCTGCTCCTGTCTGCTCCTGTCTGCTCCTGTCACCTGCTCCTGTCTGCTCCTGTCACCTGCCCCTGTCTGCTCCTG
>CM033638.1:31220704-31553204 GCA_019453435.1 Rhinogobius similis | reverse complement strand
TGACTGCCCCCCTGTGACTGCCCCCCTGTGACTGCCCCCCTGTGGCTGTCCCCCTGTGACTGTCCCCTGTGGCTGTCCCCCTGTGACTGTCCCCCTGTGACTGTCCCCCTGTGACTGTCCCCCTGTGACTGTCCCCCTGTGACTGTCCCTCTGTGACTGCCCCCCTGTGACTGCCCCCCTGTGACTGTCCCCCTGTGGCTGTCCCCCTGTGACTGTCCCCCTGTGACTGTCCCCCTGTGACTGTCCCCTGTGACTGTCCCCCTGTGGCTGTCCCCCTGTGACTGTCCCCCTGTGGCTGTCCCCCTGTGGCTGTCCCCTGTGACTGTCCCCTGTGACTGTCCCCTGTGACTGTGCCACGTGCCCCTGTGACTGTCCCCTGTGACTGTCCCCTGTGACTGTCCCCTGTGACTGCCCCCCTGTGACTGCCCCCTGTGGCTGTCCCCCTGTGGCTGTCCCCCTGTGACTGTCCCCCTGTGACTGTCCCCCTGTGACTGTCCCCCTGTGACTGTCCCCTGTGACTGCCCCCTGTGACCGCCCCCTGTGACTGCCCCCTGTCACTGTCCCCCTGTGACTGTCCCCCTGTGACTGTCCCCCTGTGACTGTCCCCCTGTGACTGTCCCCCTGTGACTGTCCCCCTGTGACTGTCCCCCTGTGACTGTCCCCCTGTGACTGTCCCCCTGTGACTGTCCCCCTGTGACTGTCCCCCTGTGACTGTCCCCCTGTGACTGCCCCCCTGTGACTGCCCCCCTGTGACTGCCCCCCTGTGACTGTCCCCCTGTGACTGCCCCCTGTGACTGCCCCCTGTGACTGCCCCCTGTGACTGCCCCCTGTGACTGCCCCCTGTGACTGCCCCCTGTGACTGTCCCCCCTGTGACTGTCCCGTGTGACTGTCCCCCTGTGACTGTCCACCTGTGACTGTCCCCCTGTGACTGTCCACCTGTGACTGTCCCCCTGTGACTGTCCCCCTGTGACTGTCCACCTGTGACTGTCCCCCTGTGACTGTCCCCCTGTGACTGTCCCCCTGTGACTGTCGCCCTGTGACTGTCCCCCTGTGACTGCCCCCCTGTGACTGCCCCCCTGTGACTGTCCCCCTGTGACTGTCCCCCTGTGACTGCCCCCCTGTGACTGCCCCCCTGTGACTGCCCCCCTGTGACTGCCCCCCTGTGACTGTCCCCCTGTGACTGTCCCCCTGTGACTGTCCCCTTGTGACTGTCCCCCTGTGACTGTCCACCTGTGACTGTCCCCTGTGACTGTCCTCCTGTGACTGTCCCCCTGTGACTGTCCCCCTGTGACTGTCCCCCTGTGACTGTCCACCTGTGACTGTCCCCCTGTGACTGTCCCCCTGTGACTGTCCCCCTGTGACTGTCCCCCTGTGACTGTCCCCCTGTGACTGTCCCCCTGTGACTGTCCCCCTGTGACTGTCCACCTGTGACTGTCCCCCTGTGACTGTCCCCCTGTGACTGTCCCTCTGTGACTGTCCCCCTGTGACTGTCCCTCTGTGACTGTCCCCCTGTGACTGTCCCCCTGTGACTGTCCCCTGTGAGTGCCCCCTGTGACTGCCCCCGTGACTGTCCCCTGTGCCTCCCCGTGACTGTCCCCCTGTGACTACCCCCCGTGACTGTCCCCCTGTGCCTCCCCCCGTGACTGTCCCCCTGTGACTGCCCCCCGTGACTGTCCCCCTGTGACTGCCCCCTCTGTGACTGCCCCCTGTGACTGTCCCCCTGTGACTGCCCCCCGTGACTGTCCCCCTGTGACTGCCCCCTCTGTGACTGCCCCCCTGTGACTGTCCCCCTGTGGCCCCCTCCCAACAGCTCTCCCCCTATAGCCCTCTCCCTATTGACCCTTTGCACCTACGTCACACGATCACGTGGGTGCACCATAATGGACGGCAAGAGTATGCGAGCGCAGAATTATGGGGAGCGCAAAAGTAACAAACTCACAGTGATTGCAATTATTTTTGTCACTTAAGCGATGGCTACTTCTAACTCATGTTCAGTTCAGTTGTCAGTGGAAGCAGGACAACTTTACGCAGCTCACAAAGCGCGGTATTTTGAGAAAGTGAAGATCGCTAGCTTAGAAACGGACCCTTACCTGTTTCCTCCTGCCATGCTCACCGATTTAATCAAAACGTCAATATCATTCATTTTCTACCGCTTGTTCCCGTTAGGGGTCGCGGGTGACTGGAGCCTATCCCAGTGACTTTTGGCCTTAGGTGGGGTACACCCTGGACAGTGGCCAACCGTGGGTTCTCTCCGGGTTCTCCCACCGTCCAAAGACATGACTGTGTAGGGTAACTGAGAACTCTAAATTGTCCCTAGTGAATGAATGTGAGAGTGAATGGTTGTCTGTCAATGTCTCTGTCTCTCTGTGTCAATATCATCATAATCAATATATTTTATTCACAAATAATAATTTTGTGGATGTAATATGTATTATCCATTTTGCAGGCTTGAGTCTATATACATACATGCATACATACAAGTTAATTTCTTGGCTGGATAACTAACGCCGTGCCCCGCATAACTTTGACTGTTTCACATATTCAGATATGTTTTGGTGTAAAATGTCATACACTTGTAACATTGGCATTGACTTAACTTGTAAAAAATGCTCACTGCAAATCCGTGAGTACTTGGATGGCTTCCAGTTCTTTGGATTTATTGCTGCTACCCATCGCCGTCTTCTGTCTTCATAAACAGGTAAACGATAAAAGGCTACATTGGACTTACGGCTTTGCCTGTTAGTGCAGCCAACCGCACAACAGGATATCACCATTTTACGTGTAAAATTGATCAATGTTAGCTTACTAATAGTTAGGTTTAGGGCAAATTTCGATCATTTTACCTCGCACAAACAGCGCTTCCGCCGTCCGTCATGGCAAAGTGGGCGTTCCATGACGTCACATGCAAAGGGTCAATAGCCCTCTCCCTATAGCCCCCTCCCTACAGCCCCCTTTCTACAGCCGTCCCCTACAGCCCCTCCCTACAGTTCTCCCCCCTACAGCCCCCTTCCTACAGCCATCCCCCTACCGCCCCCCCCCCCCCCACAGCCCCCTCCCTACAGTTCTCCCCCTACAGCCCCCTCCCTACAGTTCTCCCCCTACAGCCCCCTCCCTACAGCCCCCTTTCTACAGCCGTCCCCTACAGCCCCTCCCTACAGTTCTCCCCCCTACAGCCCCCTTCCTACAGCCATCCCCCTACAGCCCCCTCCCTATCGCTCTCCCCCTACAGCCCCCTCCCTAACGCTCTCCCCCTACAGCCCCCTCCCTAACGCTCTCCCCCAACAGCCCCCTCCCTACCGCTCTCCCCCTACAGCCCTCTCCCTACAGCCCCCTCCCTACAGTTCTCCCCCCTACAGTCCCCTCCCTACAGCCCCCTTTCTACAGCCGTCCCCTACAGCCCCCTCTCTACCGCTCTACCCCTACAGCCCCCTCCCTACCGCTCTCCCCCTACAGCCCCCTTTCTACAGCCGTCCCCTACAGCCCCCTCCCTACCGCTCTCCCCCTACAGCCCCCTCCCTACCGCTCTCCCCCTACAGCCCCCTCCCTACCACTCTCCCCCTACAGCCCCCTCCCTACCACTCTCCCCCTACAGCCCCCTTTCTACAGCCGTCCTCTACAGCCCCCTGCCTACCACTCTCCCCCTACAGCCCCCTCCCTACCGCTCTCCCCCTACAGCCCCCTCCCTACCGCTCTCCCCCTACAGCCCCCTCCCTACCGCTCTCCCCCTACAGCCCTCTCCCTTCAGCCTGATCTTGAGGCAGGGCAGGAGCACCTGTAAGGCCTGTGTGGGTAATCGTATGTCAGCTTACATTACAGGGGAGTGTTCATGATGGGAGGGCAGAGGGGGCACAGGGGGACAGCCCCACAGCCAGGGGGCCCGGCCCGGAGGGCGAGGGTCAGCGGGCTGGAGCAGGGCAGAGCAGTCAGGCCACAGAGGAGGAGAGAGGGCCAGAGGCTGAGAGGAGGAGGAGAGGAAGGGTTCAAGAGGACACACGGAGGACACGGCAGAAACATAACAGTGAGGGTTCCAGATTCCCTGTAGATTTGTGCAACAAGACAGAGCGCACTACCACGAGGAGAACCCTGCTCTAAAACTGTTCCCTCAGCAAAACATACCTGGAGCTGTATGTAGCTTCATTCACACTTGTTTGATGAGTCCTTACCCTCTGAGCCTCACAAAATACTCCGTTCTGAATTTCCCAGGTTCCCGACGTCATAGGTTGAGCTCTGAGATGTTTTAAGTCCATAAATCATCAGAGACTCGCTCTGAGCATTTCTGCCTCAAATCACGACACAACGCAGATTAAAACACTGTGTCCAGTGCACAATTTGTCCAAAAATCAGAAAAGGGGATGTTTTTATTGTATTATTAGGCCCGAGCGCCACAAGCTGGCGAGAGGCCTATTAGTTTCGCAGTGCCGTGCGAAGCACGGCTGCGAAAGTGCGCACGAAATCGAGCGCGAAGCGCTCGCCCGCTTCCAAACACTCACTAACGCATTCCCCAACTCATGCACGTTCCGTGCATACCAATTAGTAGTGGGAAAATTGAACATTATTGCTGTAAACGGGCGAAGCCCGTGCGAAAGTGCGCACGAAGTGCGCACTAAACGAGCGCTTCGCGGTCGTCATCCCCACGTAAATCGCTCGTGTGCGCTGAGTCGGCCACTAATGCGTTCCCCAACTCATGCACGTTCCGTGCATATAACAATGTTATGCAAAAACTGAACATTACTATTGTAAATAGGGCAAATAACAGAAAGTGGGCGGAGCCCACAAAAAAATCTCGAAAGTGTCCGCCAGTGACCAGGGACCCATACCAAAATGTAGGAAAGCGCGTGCGCTTTCCGAAAATGTATAGTTTGCTAAATAAAAAAAAGGGGAAACATTGTTTTCGCATCGGAATATTCTTCTTCTTCTTCTTCTTCTTTCTTCTTCTTCTTGGGACCAACCCCCCTATTTTTCACCCAGTTAACATTGACGAAAAGTCAGGAAAATTTGCACACCTCTAAAAATCGTGCCTCTCTACAATCTGGGTATTTCCGATTTCCAAAATTCAAAAATGTGGCGCGTCAGCGCCCCCAAGTGTACAAAAAATGCATTACGGGATAGGAAAGTGCCAAAAAAAAATTTGATCGTAGAATCATGAAATTTGGAAGAGAGGTAGATAGTGACAAGAGAAGCAAAAAATATTATTACGGCTACGCCGTCCGCCCAACCAGTTGTCGGCCATATTGGATCAAAATTCGTTAAACCTGATTCAGCGCTTTTTTTAAACTTCGTACTTTTACAAACTCCTCCTAGGGCGTTTGCCCGAACGAGCTGAAATTTGGTGAAAATGAAGTTGAGGAGTGTGGCATTAAAAGTTATCCAAATCAGGAACCTACGTTTTACGGTCTCTGTGCGGCGAAGCCGCAAAATTTGCCCACAATTCCTGAAATTTTCAAATTTTTAATTTTGCTCCCATTTCCACATAGAAAGTCCGAATTGCATCAAATTTGAATCAGTTGTTAAACTCCCTGCCTGAAACCTACTAGAAGTGAAATAATTAAATTCCGCGCGTTAGCGCCCCCTACAGATTAAAGCAAACTTTTATATGGGGAGCAAAAAATTTAGTTTTTTAGAATTTTTTGAAATTTTGCACAAAATTCCATTTTGGCCTACCGATCAAAAAAGCCAATCAGACCCATGTCATATTTTGTACGGCAAAGCCGTATCAATGACCAAAACATCCCATGTTATTCCTATGGGAAAATCAAAATTTGCATATTTTTTTTACTATGCATTTTAACGAACTCCTCCTCGGGCGCAAGCCCGACCAACCTGAAATTTGGTGGACATCTTCCTGAGGAGTGGGGCACCAAAAGTTATCCAAATTATCAGGATAGGTATTACGGTCTCCGTGCGGCGAAGCCGCACATTTCGCAAACATTTTAGAAAATACAGAAAAACCCCATGTTATTCCTATGGGAAAATCGCAAAATCTCTCAAATTTCACTTTGTACTTTAACGAACTCGTCCTCGGGCGTAAGCCCGATCAATCAGAAACTTGGTGACAATCATCCTGAGGAGTGGGGCACCAAAAGTTATCCAAATTATTAAGATAGGTATTATGGTCTCCGTGCGGCAAACTTTGCCAACATTTTACAAAAGACAGAAAAACCCCATGTTATTCCTATGGGAAAAACTCAAAGTCGTTCAAATTAAACTTTGTACTTTAACGCACTCCTCCTCGGGCGTAAGCCCGACCATCCTGAAATTTGGTGAAAATGATCTTGAGGAGTGGGCCATCTAAAGTTATTCAGGTTTTTAGCACAAGTATTACAGTCTTTCTGCGGCACAGCCGCAAACTTTGACCAATTTTTACACATTTTCAATGAAATATGAGCAGTAGGAGGCGCGGTAGCGCCACGGATTCGGCAGCAGGTATTTTATGAAGAGGGAAATTGGGGCGCGTAAGCGCCCCCCTTTGGCGTTGCGGGGCGGCGGCGTGGCGCGGGCCGATCATTGCCGCTTGCGGCTATATTTTTTTATTATTATTGAGTAGGCTTGCAAAACCACCATGGACAGAACTCCTGCACCACCTGAGCCACTTCAGTGCACGTAGCCTTTGACCAAGTGTGACAAAACATTCAGTACGTTTTTAGCAATAATGTTGGGAATAATTGAGCTATTTTTTTCTCATGTAAAAGCCTGAAATTAGTATTGCTTCTTTATTATTTATTATGCTTTCATTATTATTATTAAATTGCCAAATGATTAACGTTAATCTCATTCCAGTCTTAAGTCTAAGTCAGAAGATTGAAATTATTAAAATAATGTTCTGCCCAGGTTTCGCAGTTTATTCTAGACTCTCCAGACCTCCATCCCCAATCCACTATTTGATGAGTGGAATAAAACAATCTCAAGATTCATGTGACAAAACAAAAAAACTTTACAGCTGTCAAATGAAAAAGGTGGTTGGAGTTAACCTGGTCTTAAAAACTACTTTATCTGAGCTCAGATCAGAGCCTGCAGGACTGTGCGACCCACAATGTGAAGCTGTGAGTGGCATGAGGTCCAGAGGTCCCAGTGCAGGTCCCAGAGCAGGTCCCAGTGCAGGTCCCAGCGCAGGTCCCAGCGCAGGTCCCAGAGCAGGTCCCAGTGCAGGTCCCAGTGCAGGTCCCAGAGCAGGTCCCAGTGCAGGTCCCAGTGCAGGTCCCAGAGCAGGTCCCAGTGCAGGTCCCAGAGCAGGTCCCAGAGCAGGTCCCAGAGCAGGTCCCAGAGCAGGTCCCAGAGCAGGTCCCAGTGCAGGTCCCAGAGCAGGTCCCAGAGCAGGTCCCAGAGCAGGTCCCAGAGCAGGTCCCAGTGCAGGTACAGATGATGAACGACTGGGTCAAATGCAGAAAGTGGAGAATAACTGGGTAAAATCTGTGCTCACGACATGGAAAGAAGTCCAAAACAAACTAAACAAAGATTAGTTTAAAATTAAAATCTTGAGCTTAGGATCAAAACTTTACACCAAACAGCATCGACCTGAGATTTAAGATCTGGATAACAAAAGGTATAAAAGCATTTTACCAGACTGTGGAAAAAAATCAAATGAAAAGCTTTGATATGTTACAGGAATCCTTTGACTTAGAAGAATGTGCACATCAGGCCATCAAAAAACTCAAATGTTCCCAGTGGTGAGCCTAATGACACTGTGGTGCACATTGTTCTGTTGAAGTTGATGATCCTCAGTCCAGAAGCATGTGTCTTTGGTCAAGCAGTGCCTTTTGATACAGATGTGAACCAACTGTGAGAGAGAGCTCCATTTATCCAGACCAACTGAGCCAGATCAGGCCCTGGACCCAGGAGAGAGAAGACCAATGATGTAGTGTCCTTTGGATGTTTGTTCAATTTAAAGATGGAAATGGCTGGAACATAAACTTCTACTGAAAAATAAAAACTTTGAACACCACACATCAATATTCTAAAAAGTAAACTATTTTTAACTTAAACTTATTTTATTTTTTAAATTTATATTTCTGCTACCATTTTGTGCACATGAGTTTATTTTATTTTTTTTTAATCATTATCATTATCATTATATCAACATTATCTTTTACATATATTAATATCTGTATTCATCTATTTGTCTTGTCCTTTGTACCAGTTTCTTGCAGTACATTTAGAAGTTTTGACAGTTTTCCTAATAATTCACTTTACTTTTATGATAAAGTGTTAGTTTTTTTTTATAAATCTTACTTGTCTTTTGTGTAAAGCACTTTGTACTGCATCATGTATGTATGAAAAGTTCTGTAAAGACCCATAAACATCTGCATTTATCTTGATTGATTGACCAGTGGGTGTCATACTGAAAGTGTCAATACATTTAAAAGAGGATAACTAATGACATAGAACATGTTTCCTTCAAATTTTAGAACAGAAATAATGAAATCACGAAATTCCTGCTAAAATCAGATTCTCCATTAAAGGATACAGAGATTTTGTCAACAGTTGGAACTGAAGACCCTGTACAGAAGTGCAGAACCTTCTCTGCCTTGGTTTGGTCAGCATTTTGACATATCTCTGCAGATAACACAATGTAGCCTGCTCACATAATACATCATAATACAACATAAAAGGCTCCAGACCAAGAACACACCTGACCACTTACTGTAAATTGCACCATTTGCAACAAAGTGATGTTAACATATCTATTCAATTTCATTTCAAAACAAACCTGGTCAGTGTTTGGTGACTGCCCATGATCCAGCTGAAGCACTGGGAGTACTGGACTGAACCTGAACAGACGCTTCTTTTGTGCAAATGTAAAAGCCAAACTATTTCATATTTGTCTCTTCATGCAGTTGTCCTACAGTGTCATTTAGAGTAAACTTTTCTCTTTTAAAATCGAGTCAATGCCTCTTGTTTAGGTATTTTGAGGAAAAAAGTATTCTTTGCCCATTTGGAGAATCTGTTCAACTGTTGTTGAACATCATGTCTGGTTCCTCCACCACTTTTGGCTCTGACTCGATGCTATTGTTTTTTGTCTAAATGCAACTTCCGACCCTCGCCATCTGTCCACTGCAACTTCTACTTGTGCTACTTCCAACTGTGTTATTTTCACGTTTTAAGATCCCTCTGTGTTGTGCAGTAAACTATGTTCTCGTAGTATTTCCCGGTGCTCAATCTGATTGCAAAAATGGAGGAAGCAAAGATAGTTAAGTTAAGCTCTCTACTATTAATTCCAGATGACCCCCTTTGAATCCTTTGACCATCCCTTGAACTGCTGCTGGACGACCGAGGGACTTAATTGCACCGACTCGTTATCTACTGTTTAGTTTTGAATAATATTTATATACATTAGCAATAGTGCTGTCTGATTGATAGCACTATTGCTAACTATAAACTAACTATAATATTATAATATATACTAGTAGTAATAGTATAGTAGTATAGTATAGTATAGTAAGTTATACAGTTTACAAACAAGCAAAAGAAAACTCTCATACAATTACTTCAATCCCCCCCAATCCCCTCCCAAAGTTCAGCAGTTCCCCTGCACACAGGGTGAATAGTAGAGAGAGGTTGTCAGTCCAAATAGTTAATAAAATCCCGGATCTTAGGTTTTAAGTCCAGCAACCAGACAGAAAAGTACATATAGAGAAAGAAAATGGAGGGCAATGGGCTTAGAGTTTTTATTTCCTACCGCACTGGGATAGCTCGCCATCGATTGTTCAGTTGATTTGGATCAGGAACAGAACATGATCAGGAAAAAAAACCCGGCCTGTATGAATAACAGCACCAGTGAATTAGCTGCTAGTATATAACTAACAATATTTCTATAAATATTCACAAAATGTTTAAAATACAAATTGGCATAGACAGTGCACTGTAATAGGTATCAGAATTCATATGTATTTCAATAAATAATTTCACGTGTATCATAGAACTTTAGTTAGATTTGTAACTGATTAAGTTGTGTTGCTCTCCACTCCGCGGTCCCAATAGCTTTAGTGTTAGCATAGCATGGAGCTAACCAGCACCCATGGAAATGCATGGTTAGGAGCTAACGGCATGCTAATGCTAAGCTACGTATTGAAAATGAATGGGGCACAGCTAGCGCCGAATTAAATATAAACACTCACCAACTCGACGTGACTAATTGAACACGTCACTCGCTTCAAACGTCTCAGTCAGATCAGACAACTTCTACAAAAGGGAGGCAGCATGTACGGCGATGATCACAGAAGAAATGAGTTTTAAGTAGCTACTGACCTGCTGCAGCTCTTTCCCAAAGCTACCCCCATGCCTCGAGACCAAACAAACCGCCATGATCAAATCTACTAGTTCACGTGACTCACGTGCATCACGTGACTACTGAAATCCCGCGAGAAGGCGTCGAACTCCTGCGAGAACTCAGAACGGCCCATTTACAGCAGTACAGAGTGAAATACTACATTTATTGAATTAAATAGTTTGTACAATTTAATGATATTTGCAGGGGTTACACTATGTTTATCTTGCTTAACCACCTATTAAATAGAACATTCAAATAAGGAACATTATTAAACCACAATATGCCAGAACATTGTTGCAAGTTCAGAACAATCAATTTATTTTTTGAAGTCTTTCACACTATTGGGAGTGGCATCTACCCTCGTTTCCGTCAAAGGAGACGCAAAGCCTGGCCGGGTGGAGACACAAACGTTGAACGGTTGCGGTCTCCCTCCCTCCAGTGGTGGAGGAGCCAGTGTTCGGTGAGCTCTGTCCAGGATCGGGGGGTTTCTCCAGACCAGACCACTGAGCACTTCATGTAATAAATCAGAGATGAACCTAATTGCGTTTACCTGCTCCAGTCCCTCAGGTACGCCCAAAATACTGCTTTGTTCTCCAAGTCGTCACTTTTATGCTTTAACTTTTCATACTTGTTGCTCATACTTTTTCATAGTTGTTGTTCAACTCTCTTTGTAGCTGGTCTCCATGGTTACCATGCGGCCAGGTTGTTCTCGTGGTTGCGTAGCTTTTTGTTACACTCACACTATATTAATAGGTGCAATAGCTTGTTTAATCTCTTCATGCAGACCATCATTTTCCTCTTTTATCACTTCCTTAACAATGTCACAGAAGGATTCAAGAGCGCTCGGGTCAATAACAACCTATTAGTAGTGGTAGCCTCTGGAACCAACATGTTTAGCTAGTCTCCGGGATGCTTTGTTTGTGCTCTAACAGTATTTGGTGGCATGAAAAATGTGCAATGACAAAATATCCGCAGACCATCAATGATGAGAATCTTCTCCCAAAGACCAAGGGTGTTTTACAATCAACCAGTTGTGCAAATGATTAAGTAGTTTAACAAAAATATTTGGGACCTCGTGGTGTGGACGTCCACTCCATCATGCGCCCCCTAGTGGTCCCTAAACGTCATTGTCTTAAAGCGCTAACATAACTAAATTGTGTAGCGCTCTGGATACACTCAGCACGTCATTCCACGGAGCAGAGAAATCCTTTAAATTAGTTCATGATACATTTTTTTTTTGTTTCAAAGCATGAAATGGCAAATGTAAGGTACTGCATGCTGAAAGAATAATAACAATATGAAAAATGCATAATATTTTCCCTTTAAGCCATAACCTCGAAGTAGATCACCTCTGGCGGGAATACATACATATTAATGTGTGTATTTAGAAAATGATAACACTGGGGTACGATGTACGATCAACGACTGGATTGTGACTGGCATTCGACAAATGGAAGGAATTACGTTTGGACTCAATTTGAAAATGGAACATTTAGACTTTGGATTGAATGGGACGTGTATGCTAATTTGGATGTGATGTAATTTGACCTTTTTTATGTTGAATGCTGTTTTTGTCCTAATTTTCAATGTTTTCTCTCTGGTCCTGTTATGTGTTTTCTGTGTGCATTACGTTGCTGTCAGTTGAAGCTGGACAGTTAAACGTGTCTGTACCTGGTCACTTTGTTTCATCCCCCAAGAATAAAGCAAAGGAAGGGACAGACAAGCCACAGGATAACCCTGTGTGCCTGCGTAGCATGTCAGTGGAGGGAGGTCTTGATATGAGGTTATGTGCTCGTTCATAAATTGAAGTTGTAGAACATGAAGATGCCAAAACAAAGGTACAAGAGCAGGTTTAAAGAACTATTCAAATTATGTATATTTGTTAGCGAGCTGTTTAGAAGAGCCAGATGCTTCCACATGGTAGTCACGGATGGATGTTACAATATGGTTCTCATCAGAGAGAACAGTCTCCCGTCTGAACAAAGGACGACCGAGATTATGGCACTGTTCGTGGCGCTGCTGTGCCACTCGTGCTGCACCTTGCAGTGACATCATGCCGGAGGGAATGCATGTGTAGCTCCACTGTTACCATGGTGACACAATGCACACATTGGCAAATATAACCTGACACATTTCACGTCTGTGATCAGTCTGAGCGCTCATGGTTCTGTGTAGGAGTTTGCGTCTCCATTTTGCTTCTCCATGACTTCAGAGAGGTATGACCTGACTTTGGATCCTCGTAAGAGATTTTTAATTGACTGCACTCTCCATGTTTGTCGGCACAGCTCAGAGCTGCTCTGAGAGTTTGTAGCCATAATCTATAATTGTAGTCAGTCTCATCCATTTTTCTTAAATCCATGACACCCAGTCCACAAAACATTGCCATGATTCCAGTCTGAATTCTTCTTAATTCCATTCTTCAAATGAAAAATCAAAGTGAGAGAAAGGCTCCTCTTGTGTGTCAGAGTTCACGCTGAGAGGATCAGTGAAGCTGCTGCAGGTTAGCCACAGTAAACACCACCGCTTCATGTCAAGGCTACAGAGTTCTGGGCACAACATTGATCTGATAGTTGTCTGATAGTTTTCAACACTCTGTTCCACTCTGCATCACTGTTGACAGGAAGCATGCTAATGTGTTTTGCTAGCTTTGTTTTGCTAAGAAATGTGGACTCAACATATAAAAAAGCATTGTTGTAGAATAAATTGAAGGAGTCTGAGAGTTGAAAGAAGGGGCATGATGCTTTTTAGAAATGCTATTTTCTCCAACAAGCATCGGAGGAAATACAGCGCTTTATCACAAGATCAAGTCAGTGTTTGGTGAAAAACTATTCTTGTCTGTTTCTATCTGCTTTTTGCAAGTTGTTTTGACTTGAATCTGCATTCTCTCTGATCCAATCATCTGTCTGTGACGTGGAGCTCCTCCTGAGCTAAAGCCCACCTGGAGCCCAGGAGAGACAACCTGCTTTGGGGGGTGGGGCCTCTCAGCGTCCACCTCTGACCCCCATAATGGACTGGTGCGGTTCACTTCAGACAGTGGAGAGACACTTTCAGACAGCACCAATCCCCCTCCAAAGCGGACCAGTGGAAACATGGCTATTGTAAAATGTTCAGAAGTTCCTAACATTTCCTCCCTTTCTGTTACTTGCTTTGAGCAGAAAGTTTATCTTTTGTCTAGTCATGTCTCAAGCTTATAAAGTAATGTGGACTTAGTATGGGGACCTGCAATGCATGCTGGGAGCTGAGCCTGAGGCAAACACGGCCCTAACGCACACTCACAAGCCTACAACAGAAACATGGAAGGAGTCGTGCTGCGGCTGTTGTAGAGAGGTGAGAACAGCAGCTGTGGAAACTACTATTCAATACAACACACAATATAAATGCATTCACGCGTAACACTAATATATTTTTTTCTTCAAATATAATACAGTTTGCTCGAAAACATTCTATGATGTTTATGGAGATGGATGTTGTTTTTATTGATGACTGCTTATGTAAAATGGCCAGTAACAAAAGCAGAATGTTCCAGAAGAGTGTGTTGTTGCCTTCAGAGGTGAGCTGCCGTGTCTTTGAAAGCAGCTCATTTGAGTGCGGTGCGTTTGTGGCCCGTGGGAAATGAGAACGCTGACCCACTTTGCCTTGTCTGGCTCCAGTCCAGTGCTCCATCACAGACAACACACACACACACACACGCACGCGCACGCACACACACACACACCTGCAACCGAGCAGAGCGTCCTGCGCACACACAATCTCTGACCATTCATTCATTCATTCATTCATTTTCTACCGCTTATTCCCGTTAGGGGTCGCGGGTGACTGGAGCCTATCCCAGTGACTTTGGGCCTTAGGCGGGGTACACCCTGGACAGTGGCCAACTCGTCGCAGGGCTGACACAGAGACAGAGACATGGACAGACAACCATTCACTCTCACATTCATTCACTAGGGACAATTTAGAGTTGTCAATTAACCTGTACAGTCATGTCTTTGGGCGGTGGGAGGAAGCCGGAGAACCCGGAGAGAACCCACGGTAACACGGGGAGGACATGCAGACTCCACCCAGAGAGAGCGTGTGATGTTAGGGTGGTTCAGAATTCGAGACCACGATGTTGGGGTGGTCCGGGATTCGAACCCACGATCTCCTTATTGAGAGGCAGAAGCTCTAGCCGCTCTGCCACCGTGCACCCGAATCTCTGACCACATAAATGTATATATATATGGTAATGTTTATGTTTGGGACTGTAATAATTATAATTCTTTCTTCTTCTTCTACACGTTATTTTCTGGAGCATGTATCAGACTGACTGAATGACTGACTTGTATTGATGGCTGATACAAGACGTTTTTGTTTTGATCTGACACCAAGAGCAATGGCAAGAATCGTGATATTGATCTAATATCGATACCGTTGCCTGGCAAGTCCAAAATGATCTATTATTTATACACGATATATCAGTCTGGTCGCCCTCAACTCCAAAACGTACCGAGCAGAGCGGCGGAAGTATCAGAGTCGGCTACAACACACGTATTCTCAAAGGCTGTGTCTGAATGTCTCACTCTCTCTTCTTCTCTAACCCCTCAATCACTCCATAGTCCTGCCCTGTTCAGTGACTAAATAGTGCCTCAGTCCTGGAGCGATTTGGACACTCAGCTCATACTTTCTCCTCGCCGTACGTCCCGTGACTCTGGTGCTTGGGAGAAAAAAAAGTCGTCAAAACTCTGACAAATTTTTTTTTCTGTAGTGAATATGGATCAAATCTGCCTGACACGCACATTTTTATGGACTAATAAACATCATACAAGTTTTATTCATCATGGATCACACGTGAAACATCAAATGGACTGGATTATTCAACTTTTTGCTGGAAATTTGCGATCTATTCACAGCTCAAGCTAAGGTAAGCGGCTAACTCCAGCACCTCTGCCGCTAACGGTTTGTTTAAAGTGTTTTGTTCATAATCTCGGTTCAACAGTTCGTTTAAACAGCTCCTCTTTCTGCTTTCATTCAGTTCACTGTAGTTTTTCCGACCCTCGCTCTAGTGACCATCGCTGGACACTACTTTTCCAGTTGCATTGTGGGAAATTTTGAGCGCACAACTTTTTCACCTGTTGGACATTCAGACAGCACTAAAAACTCTGATTGGTTTACTCCGCTTCCTGTTTGACTCAATTGACTCAAATGCTGACTCACTGCTGTACCAGCGGATGAGTCTGGATTTTTCCAGGAAATCGATACCACGGAATTTTTATATAAAATGCATTGAATCTCATCTACTTTAAAGAATTTGACCATGGTGTCATTATATCTGTTGTCCCAGCCTGAACTGATTAGAAAATGTAATATAATTGGATGATCAACAAGGAGTACCAAGGATTTCATGAAAAATTGCAATGTTTTCCAGTGTTTGTTGATCCCTCTCTAAATATATTAAACGTATTTGGTATCGATCTGCTCATCACTACTAAACAAACAAACTGAATAGTTAGATCTTTGTCAGTATTTGCGCCTTGTGTGTGTGGCACCCTGAGCTAGCATTTGATCACATTTTATTGACCTTTTTTAACCAGGAAAGTTGGCAGCTGCGGTCACAGGGCGCAGGGGCCTGTTTCTACATACTATGTGTTTTAAAAATGTTAAACATAGTCTTACTTTCAATCTAAAACAGAAGTTTAACCTAATCCATAGTGTGTCTTGAGGTGTAACATAAAAAATGTAATTAATTGAATTAACTTAAAAGACACACAACTCAAACAAAGACACAGACAAACTCTGTTTGAGCCGAAGGTCAAAATAAATAATTGTTACAGTCCCAATCAAAAGTTTAAGTTCAGTTTAATAAATGTCAAAAGTCAAATTTTTCATGATTGGATCTTAGCACGGTACAAGTAGAGCTTCAATAAGCAACAAGAAATGGAAGTAAACATTTGATTGAAAACAACAATTAAACTGAAATAGTCTGCTCTGCAGCTGATCAAAAGTTTAGGACAAACCTCAAAAACCTGGAACCTCCTCAAAACAGAAACCAGTCCAAAACATGAACTCAGTGATGAGTAGCTCCACCGTTATTGTTGATCACTTCAAAAATTTGTTGCGGCGCTTGCTGCAAGTGTTTCCAGGAGGTGAAGCCGGCCTCATGAAGGACATCTACTGTCTGAACTGTGGTCCGTTTGTGTAAACGTCCCTTGCCGTCCGTCCCCAAAGGTCCTCAGTTGGATTTAGATCAGAGGAACACACAGGACGGTCCTAAAGAGGGATGTTCTTCTCCTGAAGAAGTCCTTTGTCCTGGGACTTTGTGAACTGTAGCCTTGTCCTGTTGAAAAACCCAGTGGTTCCACAGACGAGGCCCTCAGTCATGACGGATGCTCTGTGCAACAGCTCTGACATTGCTCTATCCAACCATCGACATAAATAAATAATATCAATGTCGCTCCACCTCCATGTCTTTAAAACCACAAGCACGAGGCTGTGAGGAGAGGAATAAAGGGGTTTGAGGGACGTTTTAGAGAGTTTAGCAGGAGACAAGAGTCATCCTCTGCCTCACCTGTGCTTGTGTCTGTCTCGGAGCAGAGACCTGTCTGGAAACACAAGTGTAAAAGCACGTGTTTCAGCTGCAGACGAGCGCTCTGTGAACACCTCAAGACACAAATCAAAGGCCAGTAAAGAACAGATATCCACAGCTGTTTGGTCACTAGAATGAAGCTTTTCACTGTAACATGCTTGTTTACTCACCATTTCTTCATTTCATCCTGACACAGATTAAAGTGCTTCAGTCGTAACAGTTCTGCCCTGGTACAGATCCGTCTGGAATAAAAGCTGTGCCCTCGTCCTCTCAGGATCTTGTCACAGAGTAGCTGCATTACAGCTTAATAACTCTTGTACTGCTTCAACACTGCGCTGTGGACCGTGTATGAAGCAGGACCCCCGCCCCGGCAGACAGGCGTCCTACAGCGCCTGCTCAAAACGATTACGTAAATTCTATTAATATTTAGTAACGTTTTCATGCTTTACAAAGTATTTTGAGATTCAGATCAGGGCCTCGTGGGTTTGATCTTGTCACTGGCCCTTTACTTAGTTGATTTGCCCAATCATTCTATCAACCAAGTCTCTGACTGTCCCCAAAGCCCCTCTCACACTTGAACAGGGTAAATACTCAGTAACCATATGATTAAGTATTGGTTATGGATGAGTGAATTGTGAAAGTATCTAAGCACTGCGAGTGAGTTAAGATCGCACCAGACAAGACACTTTTGTGAGTTCATCTGACTTTTCTCTCTCTCTCTGTCTCTCTCTCTCTCTCTCTCTCTCTCTCTCTCAACCAGTGAATGCCACCAAGCCCCTCCCTCTCGTCAGCTGTAGTTCATGGATGCTGGGCGTCTGAGCTGTGGTCCGAGCAGAACTTTTTTTTAAATTCTCACACATTTTTCCAGTGAGCGCCATGTTTTCACACTGCACGCACATTAACCAACGTAATACTTTGTAAATTTATGACAATAGTACACATTTAAAAAGGAAAAAAGAAGGATATTTTAGGGGAAGTAGTAGTAGTACACAAAACCCAGCAACGCCACCCAGGGCTAGTACCTGGGAAAAAATAAACTGAAAGGCACATAGGTCATTAGACCAAACTCCTGTGTGGTGTGCACTGTAGTTAGTGTGACAGTCTGTAGGTAACCACGTCAGCTCTGTGGAGAGGCCAACACAATCACAGGTTCACCAATCAAACACCTGTAGATGAACAAATGCAAGATAGATATGTTGTTGTTTTTTTTTTAATAAAAGAGTCAAGTAATTGATGACTCACCAGCAGCAGAGGTCCAGTGTCCAGTGTGTGCATTTGTCTGAGGATTGACTTTGGTAAAACAGCCCAAAATATTGACTCATATGAAAGCACTTGATGTGATGACGTTAACACAAGTGTCTTTTGTAGTACACACAGTTTTAGAAACAAGTTGTGTTTCATTTATTTGTATTTTTAACAAAAAGCTCTAAAATGCCTTGCGGAATAATTGTCAGACTTTTATTCCAAAGATTCTAGAACGAGTCACTTGTGTCAGACAGTTCATAAAAGTGTTGCATAAGATAATAATGTATACATTATTTCATGAAAGGATGTTACTTTAGCTCTACTTTCAATCTTAAACAGATATCAGAAGTTTAACATAATCCAAAGTGTGTCTTGAGGTGTAACATAAAAAATGTAATTAACTGAATTAACTTAAAAGACACACAACTCAAACAAAGACACAGACAAACTCTGTTTGAGCCGAAGGTCAAAAGAAATAATTATTACAGTCCCAATCAAAAGTTTAAGTTCAGTTTAATAAATGTCAAAAGTCAAACTTGGAGCTCCGCTGAGGGAGAGGCATGAGCGATAGCATTGCGGGCGCCTATAGAAAACAAGTGCACGCCAAACAATCACGTGGATTACATGGGAACTTTCCAAACTGCAGTGCAACGTGGGTCCATGTGCAGCGTGGACCTGCACTTACACCAGCGACTGTCCGTACGACACAATCAGTTCAGAATCACTATCAGTCTGTTCACATCATTAGGAGACTGGGCGCTCCTCTTACCTGCCGTGAGGCGCCGGTGGGCGGGCACAAAGTGAGAGGCCAAAGTGAGAGAGTGACAAAGAGGGAGGCACTTTTATGAATGGAGGAATGAGTGACCAATGAGAAAGGCGCCCACAATACCACATCACACAACTGCACATGCTCATCATGTGACTGTATTTGTGGGTTTTTCAGTTGTATTGATTTTGTAAATAAGAACATGTTCTCAGCTCACCTGGTAAGACGTTGAATAAATAAATAAGTAGATGTTTGTCAGAAGCCCTCGTTGCACTTGTTGTAGAACTATGTTTTTATGTCTAAATTCTTTTTGTATTTGGCAACAAAGGCACGTTAAAGAAAAGAGGGGCTCGCACCACCACAAGCTCCAAAGTCTGATCGCTCTGGACGCTCACAGCAGCTGCCGTCTGCTCTCTCCACACAGGTGCCAGGCTCCTCCCCTCTCCCCCCCTCCCTCCCCTCACAGCTGCACTGAATGAATGACTCATATTGAGAGCACAGGAAGCCCTTTCTCTCTCCCCCTGTCCCCTCTCTCTCTCTCCCCCCGTCCCCTCTCTCTCTCCCCCTGCCCTCTCTTTCTCTCCCCCTATCCTCTCACTCGCTCTCTCTCCTTCGCCCTCTCTCTCTCCCCCTGCCCTCTCTCTCTCCCCCTGTCCTCTCTCTCGCTCTCTCTCCCTCTCCCCCTGCCCTCTCTCTCGCTCTTTCTCCCTCTCCCCCTGCCTCCTCTCTCTCCCCCTGCCCCCTCTCTCTCCCCCTGCCCTCTCTTTCTCTCCCCCTGTCCTCTCTCTCGCTCTCTCTCCTTCACCCTCTCTCTCCCCCTGCCCTCTCTCTCTCCCCCTGCCCTCTCTTTCTCTCCCCCTATCCTCTCACTCGCTCTCTCTCCTTCGCCCTCTCTCTCTCCCCCTGCCCTCTCTCTCTCCCCCTGTCCTCTCTCTCGCTCCCTCTCCCCCTGCCCCCTCTCTCTCTCCCCCTGCCCTCTCTTTCTCTCCCCCTGTCCTCTCTCTCGCTCTCTCTCCTTCACCCTCTCTCTCCCCCTGCCCTCTCTCTCTCCTTCGCCCTCTCTCTCCCCCTGCCCTCTCTCTCTCCCCCTGTCCTCTCTCTCTCCCCCTGACCCCTCTCTCTCCCCCTGCCCCCTCTCTCTCTCCTCCCTGTCCTCTCTCTCTCCCCTCTCTGTCTCTCTCTCTCTCTCTCATTCGCCCTCTCTCTCTCCCCCTGCCATCTCTCTCTCCCCCTGTCCTCTCTCTCTCCCCCTGACCCCTCTCTCTCCCCCTGCCCCCTCTCTCTCTCCCCCTGTCCTCTCTCTCTCCCCCTGCCCTCTCTCTCTCCTTCGCCCTCTCTCTCTCCCCCTGTCCTCTTTCTCTCCCCTGCCCTCTCTCTCCCCCTGACCCCTCTCTCTCCCCCTGCCCCCTCTCTCTCTCCCCCTGTCTTTCTCCACTCCCCCTGCCCTCTCTCCTCCCCTTCGCCCTCTCTCTCTCCCCCTGACCCCTCTCTCTCCCCCTGTCCTCTCTCTCTCCCCCTGCCCTCTCTCCCCCTGCCCCCTCTCTCTCTCCCCCTGTCCTCTCTCTCTCCCCCTGCCCTCTCTCTCTCCTTTGCCCTCTCTCTCTCCCCCTTTCCTCTTTCTCTCCCCCTGCCCCCTCTCTCTCTCCCCCTGTCCTCTCTCTCTCCCCCTGCCCTCTCTCTCTCCCCCTGTCCTCTCTCTCTCCTTCACCCTCTCTCTCTCCCCCTGCCCTCTCTCCCTCTGCCCTCTCTCTCTCCTCCTCTTTCTTCTTCTCTTCTTCTTCTCTCTTTACATTTTATAGGTTTATTTGAAGAATTATGAAATGAAAACAGCGTACATACCACAGTCCTTCAGACGATGGGCTGTATTTTGCCTGTCGCTGACGTGGAGTGTGGGGCTCTAAACAAGAGGGTGAGGCCAAAATCTGAGGTGGAGTGAAGCAAACGTAGGGCGTGGTGTGATGCATTCTGTGAATGGCCAGAATCCTAACAAATACATTTTAAAACTAATGCAGTGAAAAACATAACATGGCCTGGAGTCTGTTACTCTCCTCATATGGACCAGATAATCCTAACAAAACAACATAAAACAACCTTAAGGCGCACAAATAACCAAAACAATTCATCACAGAATAATGAATACAGTCCGTCTGCCTTAAATAGCTGAATTTTCATTGTGCTTTTTGCGTAAAACTTTTATCGATCTGCTTCAAATGTCGAAAAAACATCAAGTTGAGCCTGTTTCTGTTAAATTATTAATTAATCATAATTTAAGTGTGTGTGTGCATGTGTGTGCGTGCGTGTGTGCATGTGTGTGCGTGTGTGCCTCCGTGGGGAGGCGGGGAGAGGGCGACTTTGGGGCGGCCTTTTGCTGACGTACTGCCGTCGTTGCCTCTATAGTTACCGCCCACTCGTAGGTGAATGGCTGAGCCCTGACATTTCCGGCGCGTAAAGCCCGCCTTCTTCATTAGATATGCATGAACTTTAAAAAATCACAGCGGCTAAACCAGCCTGGTTCAAAAAAATTCACCCCCCTCAGCGTTGTCACAGAGCCGTAAGCTAACGTTTGAGACCAAAGCCGTATTTTGAGCCTCAGGCTCTAAAGTAGGTTTTGAGACGTCTAACTCCCCATTGACTTGCATTGAATAATTCTACTTCCGCAGCCAGCCCCTAGCGGTCAGCAGCAGATTGCAAACATGGCAGCCTACAGTCGGCGGCTCAATTTGAGCGCGGTAGCCTCGCCCACTGGTTGAAATGTGTTCACCATATATGGCCTGTCTCCTCCCCCTCCAGCCTCCAGAGGAAAAGTACAGCCTCCTTGAGCTAGTGTTACCGCCGTGAAAATAGCAAAAGCTCCCCCTGTTCAATGTGCTAACACCAGGGGCAAAATGTGTGTTTTAGTAAAAAGTATCATTAAGGGACAGTTTATCTGAGGCAGGACCTGAGTGAGACACTCTCTGACATGAACAGAACCGAACTGGCCAATTGAAATCTGGCTTTTTTTCTCCCTCTCCGCCCCACGCCATCACTTTCTTACTTCACCCACTGTCCTTCCTCTGACTCTCTTCATTCTCTCCCCTCTCTCCCCCGTTCCCTCTCTCTGTGGTAAACGTGCAGCCGGGTGGCACAAATGCTGCTTTGATGGTGGTTTCCTGGCCCCAGCCCCGGGCCCTCCCACAGGCCCCGGGCCCTCTGGCCTCCTGTCCCACACTGAGGCCAGTCTGTTTATTTCACAGCACTGTTCTGTGGAGACCTGGTAAACAAACCTGTTCTTAAGCCCTAACCTTTACTCTGTTAACTGCTCCTAATCTTAATCTTACCCTAACTGTTAAAATACATGATAAGAAATAAACATTTGCTAGCGTCAATGCAGCCACCAATGCAAAGTGACAGTTGAGTGGCATAAGAAGAAAAAGATGAAGCATCTGGGGGCCGACAGTGACTGCTCTGTTTGAAAGAAGAACTGCAAGGATCAGGTTGATTGTGTGTAATATTTGACTTTGTTTCTAAAGGACAAATATCATGCATTCATTGTTGTTGTTTTTTGGCCTTTAAACATTGTCTTGAATATCTTTACTTTGACAGCTCATGTTTTAGAACTAAAAATAAAATGTTTTTACAAAGAACAATATAACTTTATCGCTGCCTTGGAAGTCACCATATTAACTTAGCTGTGGCTCCATCTGCTGACTGCAGAGGGAATCACATGTGTGGATACACAATGGTTTGATATACTGTTGGTGTCACACATGACCAGACTGGCCTCAAAGCTGCATCAAGGTGGAGAGATGGAGCGCTCCCACATCTCCAGCTCCACCTGCCACACCTGCCACACCTGCCACACCTGCCACACATCTACCCTCTTTATAGTCTGTTGACTCTTTGTCTCTCCTTTGTCACTACATGTGCATGTGTCCAGTAAGTTTCCTTTGTGATATTGGTTATAGTTTGGCTTATGTATTTGTTTGTAAGTAATACCTTTTTATGTTTTAGAGATTAAACCATGCCACATGTAACCACCATTTCACAATGGCCAATATACCTTATGAGCTGTCCATTTATGGGTTTCTGTTCTCACCAGCACTTCAATCAATTATTACATTTTACATGGTCCTTCGAGCCGGATGGAGAAGGTCATAAATGTATAGGATCATCTCTACATGACTCAAATCTGGAATCACAGCAAGGAGATACTAATGAGGACGTTGCTGCTGCAGAACCAGCCCTCAGCCATCATTTCAGGGCTCAACCCAAATACTGCATCTTTCCAGTCCTCAGTTAACCTAAGAGCAGGAAGCAGCAGATATGCACGCAGCTTGCCACAGAATCAAAGACCTGTGGAGATCGTAAAGATGTCAGTCATCTGAAAATGGCACCGCTGGATGAGAAAAGGAGACATATGGACGTGGTCGCACTTCTCCGATAGCTGGAAGAGGCAGGAATAGAAGAGGGGAGTCGACCAGCAGCATGTGAAGCTGCCTTTGCTTGCCAGCAGCTCTCCAATCACATGGCGAGGGCAAGAAGGATCCGACGAGCTGAGCAGAACCTGCCGGTGGCTGGGATACTGGCTCTGGACAAGGTTTCATATTCAATGTCCAGTTCCGGTTCCAGCCAGTGTGAACTGATTGGGATTACTCCAGCTTCGCTTGCTCCTAGAGAACAATTTCAACCTGACAACCCGGGTCCCTCCACAAAGGTCACTCACATCCCTGCATCCACATCTTGATCTGGTGCACCATCTCACCCATGTTTGAGCTTGTCCTGGCCAAATACTTCTGCTTCCGAAACTCAAGAACTTACACCAATTGGTAAGTTTAGGGTTGCGGCGCTGCCTTTTCCAAACTCTGCCATTTTTAATGCCACAGCTTCCCTGTGAGCTCTACCCTGTATTGAAGGATTTGTTTGTTGACCATCTCAACCCTTTAGCCTTCCAGGTTCAGACTATTCCTTTGTGGTCCTCACAACAGCGCCCCTATATTCCTCTGACAGTGCATTCAGAGTCCAGATAGTCCATAGGTTGGCTATTAAAGGTCCCCCTCATTCTATGCCAAACCAGTGGTGTGTGTTAGCTGCTATGCCTTTCTCTCAAAACCTGGTGAGAAATGCAGTAACCCAGGCTCTGGACCGTTTTCTATAGTGCAATGACGAGGATCCTTTTCAGTATGAACTCTCAAGTTCCTCAGCAAATGCCTGTTCGACCATGCCAAGTAAGTTTCTTTCTGTTTCTTTCTGTACGCATTTGTAACTTAATCATGTTATGCTTTTAATTCATCCACCATTTAACCTGTCAGTTGTAATTATACTTGTTGTGTTCCAGAGTTCAAACCATGCATTGATCAGCCTTGCCAATAAATAATTCACCTGATTCCTGTCTCCTGCCCATCTCTATACATGGTCTCTCAATTCACCAGTATTCACCAGTATTCACTATCCAGTATTTTACAGTTGGTATGTTAAGCTATCACGCAGTGATTCGTCATGCTCAGAGGCAGAAAAGCTCAGAATGAGTCTGGCGATGATTTAAGGACTTAAAACAGCAGAAGTTTCTCAGATAAGCGACGTAGATGATCTGAAAAAACGTCCCAAATTGAGGGAGTTCAGCAGGAAGGGTTTCTGATGGTCAGAGGGAGAGGATTTTCCAACTAGTAACAGCGTAAATGAACTCCAGGTATGTTTTTGATGATGGAATATGGCTAAAAGCTGAAAAAAGTCACTGTAGCCGAAGGTCAGATGACACGACAACAAAGTCGATCATCGACCTCCGGTCCGGTCCTTCTAAAACTGACAAGCTGACAATCTGTTTGTTACAGTGAAATGACACTATGAAGAGGCGGGGCTTATCACTATGAAGAGGTGGGGCTTATCACTATGAAGAGGTGGGGCTTATCACTATGAAGAGGTGGGGCTTATCACTATGAAGAGGCGGGGCTTATGAGGAAGTCAATGGACCGGTTTCTATGACTAAGCGGTTTTAGATGCTGCATGTGGAAGCAACAAGGGGTGTGGCTTTTTTAATTGTTGTAAATATGTAAATAATTCTTGTTGACCCCTCCCCCTGAGGACTACAGATGGAAATTAGCTGTGAAGCTAGAGTCTGGTACAAGCATCTCTGCCATTGTGCTTCATGTAATTGTACACTGTCCTAATAAATGAATAAATGAAATGAAATAGAGCATTCGTTTTCAAAATGTAAAATGATGATCTTCTTGTGTCACTGATGCCTATCGAGGAAACTGCTTTTGGCTTACAAAAATAAACTGAACTGGTTTAGTCCAATACTAAGTACCTGAATAAAGAAGTGTCCTTTAAAAGCCCAACAGTTCTTCTGTCAGACGTCTCGGAGGCGCTGACAGTGGGTTCAGCAGCAGAGTGACAGCAGGCTGAGCTCTGAGCCCACAGTAAATACCATCCTGCAGGAGAAGGCTGCTGTCGACCTTTGAGAAGGACAGCGCCGCTCCCGCCTCCGAAAGCACATCCTCAACACGTGTGCGGCTCCTGAGAACTTTGGGAGATTATGGGGCCACTTTCAGCCATCACATCTCACATTTGGGCCTGGTCAGATGTGGACGCACCTAGCTTTATCCAAATCCGCACAGCAAAGTCCTATCAAAAGATCAATAAGTCCAGGCGGAGATTTTAAATAGAATTCTTTACTGTACACATGACATTTGCTTTGAGATTTTTCTTTTTTCTAAACACAGTGTATTTTTATCTCTTAAAAAACAATATAAAGGCTACTTCACATTAAACAAACTCAAAAATATATATCACAGGTTTTAGTGCACGTCTAATGAAACTGTAATAAACGGTAATAATTATTGTCCTTTTAGTTTAGTTTAGTTTAGAAAATATGCAAAATCATAAATTTAAAGTACAGTGATCCCTCGTTTATCGCGGGAGTTGCGTTCCAAAAATAACACGCGAAAAGTGAAATCCGTGAAGTAGTCACAGCTTTATTTTGTATTATTTTACAATGCAATACTGAACTATGGAATGAAACCAAAAATCAAAACCTGTTTTAAAGCCCAAAATTTGTTTAAAACAATAATTTTAATATAGTAATACAAGGTTGTAAACATTGTCACTGGCGTATTTCACAGTCTGTGCCTCTTCGTCCTGACTCCGCTCCGTTGTAGCCTCCGTTTCTACTGAAGGCGCACGACTCTTTCTTTAGTTGTTGGCGCTCTTTCTTTTTCTGAGCAAGAAGATTTTTATAAACGGATATGCCACCTTGGATTATATTTGAGAACTGCAATGAACGACTCATCAAAGGGTCCCGTTCTTGTGCGTGCGCTGAAGTTCAGTGGATGCACTGTAAAAATATCCGCACTGTAAAAAAATCCGTGAAGCAGCGAAGCCGTGAAAGATGAAACGCGATATAGCGAAGGATCACTGTACGGTAAATCCCGTATATAAACAGCAGTTGTTTGTCCTTCTGGCTCCATCGTATCATTACTCTGTGGACTCTGCGTCCCATCAGTCCAGCAGGTTGTTCAGTATGAGGCGGGTGCTCCATCGTTCCACACTCTTTAATATCTCTGTGTAACTCTTCCGTTGCCGTGGCCCTTACACCTCGGCGTCTTGTGTTGCTGACGGCCCTCAGCACCGTCTGCCTGATGATCCCCAGCTTTAGACACCGCTGGCCAACTGCTGATTTTTTATTGTATTGAGTGAGGAGTTAAGCTCTAGTTTTGGACGGTTACTTTACGTTGACTTCTGGTGTGTTTATCCTCATGCTTTTAGTACTTGAGCTCCTTCTGCCAGGACCTGCAGAAGCGCCTGGTGAACGGTTTGGTGATCAATATCAACAAACAAGTGTAAACTAGCATGAATATGCTTTTTTAAACAAGAAGTTTTCAGTTTTAAAAGCCTTATTGTCTAGAGTCCTGCTGTGGTCTGGAGCAGACAGGAGCAGACAGGAGCAGACAGGTGCAGACAGGAGCAGACAGGAGCAGACAGGTGCAGACAGGAGCAGACAGGAGCAGGTGACAGGAGCAGACAGGAGCAGACAGGTTTAGATGGCCTGTTACAACATCACTAAATATTTACTTTATGTATGTTATTTTTTTAATGTTTTCACGTTTATGACCATTAACATCTCCCTGAATCGCTGCCTTGACGTGGTGGAGGGGTTTGAGTAAATGATCCTTGGAGCCCTGTTGTCTGGGGCATTAGGCTTACCATGGCAAGCAGGTCCTGGGTGATGAGCCAGACTGAGTGCGGTTCTAAAACCCCCTTATGGTGAGCACAAAATCGAGGTCAGTTACGTCGCCTGGATTGGCATCACCAGGACCCCACCCTGGACTCAGGCCTGGGGTGGGTGCTCGCAGGCAAGTGCCTGGTGGCCAGGTATTTTCCTATGGGACCTGGCCGGGCCCAGCCAAAAAAGGCAACGGTGAACCACCTTCCTGTGGACCCACCACCTGCAGGAAGGACCATGAGGGGCCGGTGCAGTGTGTTTTGGGCGGCCTACGGGCCAAACAGTAGTGCAGAGTACCAGGCCTTCTTGGAGTCCCTGGGAGGGGTACTGGACAGTGCACTAACTGAGGACTCTGTTGTTCTACTGGGGGACTTCAACTCCCACGTGGGCACCAGTGACACCTGGAGAGGGGTGACTGGGAGGAACGGCCCCCCTGATCTGAACCCGAGCAGTGCTCAGTTATTGGACTTCTGTGCTAGTCACAGTTTGTCCATCACTAGCACCATGTTCAAGCCCAAGGTCCATCAGTGCACGTGGCACCAGGACACCCTAGGCCTCTCTCTAACCCGCGTGTCTTGGACACTCGGGTGAAGAGAGGGGCGGAGCTGTCAACCGATCACCACCTGGTGGTGAGTTGGATCCGCTGGTGGGGGAGGAAGCCGGACCGACTTGACAGGCCCAAGCGTATCGTGAGGGTCAAAGGTCAACGGTCAAATTTATTTTTACAACACATTTGTAAACAGATACACTGCCCCAAAGTGCTGCACAAGTTCAAGTGAAGGTCTGCTGTGAACATCTGGCAGAGACCTTCAACTCACACCCCTGGGGAGAGCTTCTCCCAGATCCCGGGGGAGGCTGGGGACATTGAGTCCGTGTGGACCATGTTCTCCACCTCCATTATCGATGCGGCAGCTCGTAGCTGTGGTCTAAAGGTCTTTGGTGTCTGTTGCGGCGGCAATCCCTGAACCCGGTGGTGGACAGCGGAAGTAAGGGATGCTGTCAGGAGTCCAACCGGGCCTTGCTGGCTTGTGGGACTCCTGAGTCCCGAGACTCCCGGCAGGCCAAGCGTACCACAGTTTGTGCGGTCACAGAGACAAAATCTCGGGACTGGGAGAGGTTTGGAGAAGTCATGGAAGAGGACTATTGGTCGGCTTCAAAGAAATTCTGGCCAACCGTTCGGCTTTGGAGGGGGCAATGTGGTTTTTATCCCAGTCACTGGACCAGCCCTGTACTCTCTGAACATTGGGAGCTCGAGGGTTCATGGGAGTTTGCCCAACCAGTCCACGTGTGCTTTGTGGATCTGGACAAGGCGTTTAACCGTGTCCCTTGTGGTGCCCTGTGGAGGGTGCTCCAAGAGTATGGGGCTGTCCGGTCCCTGTACGACCGGAGCAGGACCTGTGTTCACATTGCCGACCTGTCCCCAGTGCATGTTGGACTCCACCAGGGCAGCCCTTTGTCACCGGTTCTGTTCATAATTTCTAGGTGCAGTCAGAGCGTGGAGGGCATGAGCTCTGGGTAATGACCGAAAGAACAAGATCATGGATACAACAGGTTGAAATGAGCTTCCTCCGCCGGGTGGCTGGGCGCTCTCTTAGAGATAGGGTGAAGAGCTCACACGGGAGGAGCTCGGAGTAGAGCCGCTGCTCCTCCATGTCCAGAGGAGCCAGCTGATGACATCACGACACATCATATTATCAGTGAACTGTGTCAGTGATGAAATGTTCTGTAAAAGCTCAAAACTGTAAATGTGAAAGAGCTGCTACAGAGAAAAAATAGAAACTTCTGCAAGTTTGTTAAAAATTTGAGTATCTAACAAGAAAAAAGAAAGTGTGGTAAAGAAAACCAGATTTCCAGCGTCACCTGCAGATCACACGTAGCTGAACTCATGACCTTTCTCTCCTTAAATAACATGTTTCTGAGTCCAAGTGTTGAGACAATTCACTGTGTTGAGTCGTATTGTCCTTTATCTCCAACTGACATTAGCAACAAGCTAGCTTTTCATGAAGCAGCGACAGAGACACAACATGATTCGACAAAATGGAAACTGAAAGTAAATTTGAGAGAAACAAAAACTCCAAAACAGTCAAAGGCGCACTGTGGTGCTGCCTGTAGCTCAGAGTGTGGCGCCCTCTTCAGATGAGATGATGTCAGAGTAACACATGCTCAGAGTTGTACTTTGAAGTCGTTTTTAGAAGTGCATGATTACTTTGACCAGTGACTGTCACATTTTTACACCAATGTCTTGGCGAGTAAAAAGTCATTCACTTTTGCTAAGATTTTTCATTTGATTTTGTGGGCTACATCCGTGTGGTTGACGTTAGCATAGCGTCATCTAAACACTGCGTTCAGAGCGCGGGCGTTTAGTTCTTTTCTGCACTTGACAAAAAAGCTTTCAGTGACTCAAAGGAGACAGAAAATTGGCACTTCAATGTACAACATGTCATTGTGGAGTCTTAAAAACGTGGCGCTTTTGAGCCGTGAAAAATAGCTTCGTCTCGTCTTGTAAAAGCTCTTGATGGATATCTACAGTAAATGGACAGATTTCAGCTCAAATATGAAAGGGTGAGTGTGTTGTCGCGCTTGTTCTGTTCGACAAAAATAAAGAGTTAGCACCTGCTGCAGCTTCATCCTGGATCTGTCCCGTCTGTGACACTGGCCTTATCCACACTCTGGGATGTGACGATGTCATGCTTCCAGTTTTCTCAACTGATTTATTGTCATTCTCCATCCAACAATCCAAAAGTGAAACCCTCAAAGCTGAAGTTTAGTTTACGTTTTTTGAACATGTGTGTAGTAATGTGTGCAGGGGGGGGCTTGAATTAAAGTGCCCCTTTAATTCAATCAATAATAATTTCATCATATATATTCAAATGTATGTTTTAGTTATAGTTAGAAGAAATCATAACCATGTGAGAAATGAGTGAAATTGACTTTATTCGGAAAACAGCAATGAAAAACTCCTAAGAGGTCCCCGTGAGTCCCGGTGCGTCCCTCAGAGCAGGGCCTTAAGGCACACACAGCCTTTATCTGTAATAAAGCCTCAGTGGTGTCACTTGAATCATAAAGCAACAAACGTCCACTTGAAGTCACACTGTTTTTTCTAATTCTGACTTAGTTTTGGTGGGAGGGCACCTGTGGTAAATATTTCACATGGGTTTACATTTGTGAAGTTGCAGTTTGTGAAGAAATTTTGAAAAATAAAAGTTTAAAATGATCAGGGATTATTTATTGTCACTTCTAACTACTGTGTAACGTGTATGGATGTGGGCCCTTGTTTACAATCTGGTTGCTATGGTAACAGTTGTGGAATGACCCCTAACTATGTCATAGTTCAACAGGAAGTGACATTATAAACCTTACACAAACTGTCAAACTGGACAAATGTTTAAATCTGAATCAGAATCATGTTCACAACGTTTTAGTCAAATGTGTCATTGAACCTGTCAGAGAGTGTAACCTAAGCTCCTCCCCCTCATCGTCATGTATTCTGGTGTCTGGGCCCGTGCACACCTGCCCCCCTCCCATCTCCATTAAATACTGTAAATAATAAGAATATTTGTGATTGTAAGTGTCTGATGTGGCTCTGGTCCGTCACAGAGAGGGGCCCCGTCAGTAAATACACAAGTTCTGACTGGACAAACGCTCAAAGACAAGTGTCTCACATTGGCCTTAATAAAAGATGTTACTGCTCTTTTATGTCATTGTAGTCATCACACCTGTGCACTCCGGACACGCCTGAGGACAATCATGTGCACACCGGACACGCCTGAGGACAGTGAAGAACACAGCTCCACAGCTTCACTCTGTAACATGTTTGTTGACTCCAGGTCGTCGTGTGAGCCCGACACAGACTCAGTGCTTCAGTCACACCAGTTCTGCCCTGGTCCAGTCCTGATGGGGCAATAACTGGTCCTTTTGAGGTAAAAGCTGTTCCCTCCTCGTCTTCAGTCTAAATGTGTCAAAGAGGAGCTGCTTGATGACTTTAGAATTCACCCCCAGCTTCAGAACCACCGCTGTCCATCAGTGCAGTTTACCGTGTGTGAAACAGGGCGTCCCACCAGCGCCCGCTCAGAACTCTGACGACATTTAGCAGTTTCTATATTTTAGAGAGTATTTTGAGATTCGCCTCAGTACCTTGTAGGGCTGGGGGGCGGAGCCGGTCTGGGGGGCGGGGGCGGGGCCAGGACAGTGGGTGAGATGTTGTGATCCTGATCACTGTAGATGATGATCTTTATGTTGAGCTTTAAAGCAGCACTGTGGAACGTTTCTGGTGGGGCTCTGGCACGTGCTCGGCCTGTGATGTTCCACACTGTGGCTTTACACTCTTTGTCAGAGATTTTGAAACTTTTTAAATTAATGTTCTCTGGTAAGGCATTAATAAGCACTAGTTAATGGTTTATAATCACGTAAAAGCCATTTATTGTGCAGCCCACTTCTAACACCCAGAAAGTGTATAATATTAGATTATAATATCAACATGAAGCATGTGACGAGCATGTTTCTTCAGGAGTCGATAATGACTTATAAATGTATTGTACATTAACACACACTCACACGGGCTTTGATAATGGTTTATTTACATTTACAAGGTATTAAGGTACAAGGTTAAATATAGTATTAAGTATACTATTATAGCACAAGAAAATATAAGTGATAATTGATCATTAATACATTTGTTCATCAGCTAAATAACAGTTACCTTTTTATTTTTCTGCTGCATCCTCGTCCTGATGAATCAGGTAAAGTCAGAACATCTCATGGAGACGGATCCTTTACCAGAAAAGTTTATAGACACGCCCCTCATAGAGAGCCTGCTTAAGGTATTTTAGTGTTTTAAAAACTCCCATCATTTAATAAATGCCTTTATTTCTGGATTTAAAAATCAAACATTTTTAAACACTTCCAACCGCAAACAAACTGTCATTCCCTGTTTGTTGATGACGGCTCAAAGCCTGTCACCTGCAGAAGTCAGATTTGAACCACTGATGCAGGATGAGAATGATCAATGACACTG
Source organism: Rhinogobius similis (assembly GCA_019453435.1). Classification (NCBI taxonomy): domain Eukaryota; kingdom Metazoa; phylum Chordata; class Actinopteri; order Gobiiformes; family Gobiidae; genus Rhinogobius; species Rhinogobius similis. The sequence goes on along the minus strand of CM033638.1, from coordinate 31,521,158 downwards.
GCCACTAAAGCGCCCCCTGCAGGACCTAAGATCTAAAATGGTCAGATTGGCACTAAAGCTGTGGATTGATGTGTCAGAACAGGAGACGTCTGGCCTGTGCTAACGGCTAACTCCTTAAAGCTGCACTCTGTGCCATGACACTCACAAGAGTTGCCATCCTGCAATTCAAGAACATCTTTGCAGAGACAGACGTGGGCACCTTTAAGCTACAGAGAGTAAGACTTATGCAGGTTACTGCAAAAAGACAAATATTTTTAGGTCGTCTCCATGGAGATGACACAAAATAACAGGTGGACCATCCATCATGAAGATACCCTTTAAATGTGATCCCAGTGTAGACTTTATGTGCGATACATATTAAAGTATACCTGCTGCAGTCGCGGGGCGTGGAAATGTGCTGAGGAAGGCTGTAATCTCACTGTGGACCACCAGATGGAGTGGTGAGCCAGAGCAGAAATCATCTTTCAGAAGATGGCGCCACTGAAGTGTGAAGGTACTGACCCCCTGGATTCTTAACTCTGACTTAACTGACCTCCTGGACACAAACACCGTCTGTCCAGAGAAAGAGTTGATTTCTGCACGAGATAAGTGCCCAGTTTCTGTAGATTTATGATAAGTTTCTTGCTCCCGTCTGCTGCATCAGGGTGAGAGCGTTCAGGGGTAAAGAGTCAGATGGATGTGACTTGTCCATGGCGGTTTAAAGTTGATGCGTTAGAATGCAGCACTACACAGCAGCTGGGTCTTTCTCTGGTAAATTGTGTAAAATTCAGTGTAAAAAATAAATAGAATTGCTATTTGAAAGAACATTTAAATATTAACTAGAAGAATCATATGCCTTTAAGGATAGGGTTCAGGTATACTTTAAGAATCCCTCATGAGGGAAATTCATTCACGTAAGTAAAAGACTACAGGGATATTATACAAATGGACTTTTCTCTCTTTCAACCCTGCTCAACGCTGGTCCTCGTCACAAACACAGCTGCAGTTGTATTTAGCTTCATTTACACTTGTTTAATTAATTAATGTTTACAAGGTGGTCTTCCCTGCTCCTTCTCTGAGCCTCACTGGCTTTACAGTTTGTGACGTCAAAGGACAGATCTGAAGGTCTGTGCTGTTCTTGAGTCAGTACAACTGTGCGCTAATGTTGGGGCGAGCTGGCTTTTGCTTATTTCCCCACGATAATTCCCCCTGCTAGAGCAGAGTAGATGGGGCTCTAACACAAATCCTGATGAGGGAACCCCTGACTGAGAGACAGTCGTGTGTAGTTTTCAGTTCAAACCTTATTTGAAGTTCTAAAACATGAGACGCCAAAGTAAAGGACCAAGAGCTGCTCCTGGTGCAGGATGTTTAACCAGTGAGTGTGAACGGCCCTCGGTTACTTTGTTCAGAAAAAGTAGTTCCCCAACGTCACAAAGAAACCTGTGATTCAACAGTTTGAGCTCCCAGACGCCGAGCAGACAGGAAAGGAAGTTCTAGAGGACGTTAGTTTATATAAATGATCAGATAGCATTGAATTCAATTTGGTTTAAGGCCAAACGCTGCAGTGAAGGGAAATGTCATCATGTTTTCATCATGTAATGTTTTCATAAAGAATCAGGCATTTTATGTGTGAAAACTGCACATATTTGGGACAGATTTGTGACTGAGAAACCAGCCTTTGACATTAGAATGTTCCAGAGAAATCGGATGAAGTGGACTCAAACCCTGTGTTTGTGCCTCTGGACTCTGGACGCCCGTCATGCGCAGGACAGATTAGTATTGGTGTCTTGATCTCTTGAGTTTCAGGAGAATCCTCTGCAGCAGTGAGTGATGCGTGAGCGTGCACGTTCCAGTTAACATGACCAAGTGTGCGCGCACGTGTGGAGCGGCCAGACTCCGGTTTAATCGTGTTAGTCCCAGGACCAGACCCAGGAGCACATTCATGAAACGGTTAAAAACACAAGACAAACTCCAGCAAGTTAGTAAAATTCTTACTAAGAATGTTTTATTAAAATAAATGCCAAGAGGTTAATAAGAAAAAAATAACAGCATACACCATGAAAACTAAATGCAAGCATGTAAAAATACTTATGACAAGAAAACTAATAAAGAAGTCGCTAATGAGTTAAACAAGCTGGGCAAGAAAACTAAATGTAACAGGGAAAGGCAACACTCCCCAGAGACAGGTCAGAGGAGAGAGAGGGCAGAAAGAAGGAGCAGTGGATTTATTTAAAAAAAAGCACTCCGAAACATGATTAATATACATATAAAATGAGATTAGAAAAATACATTATAAACCTGTAACAATGGCTGTTAATTACATTATCATACATGTAGTAGGCAGGCCAGTGAGACCACAGAGATCAGCTGTCACCTGATGGACCTATCCACACAGCACAGGGCATCGCTCTAATACTGGAGACGCTCACACATCTCTCGCTTTATATTGCATTTCAATTTCAAAATAACACTGAAGAAAAACAAAGTCATTGACCTTTCGGTGTAACAGCGTGATGAAAGAGCAATGATAGAAACAGACTGCCAAGGCAACAACGTCAGGAGCTACCAATGTCTCTTGTCCAACGTCAGGAGCTCTTGAGTTTCAATAACTGGAAACAGCCGGCGCCTCCCAGGGGGCGGGGCTGGTCAAAGCAGGGGGCGGGGCCCACAAACAGGCCGGGGTTTTCAGATATTGAAACGCAGCGCTCCTGTTCACTTCCTGTATTTTTTGCTCATCTAGATACCTTTTTGGGCAGATTTCTGTTATTGGCAGTTCCATTTGTTCTTGGAAGTCAGTCACAGTCACCAAAGAATCAGGACAATATTTCATGATTGTTCAAATAAAAGTAACAAATAAAATCCTGCCCACAGCAGAGTAAAGGGCCATCGAGGAAAAACAAACTCACTTTAGGAAGACAAAACCATGGCACATATTTAGCTGGTCATAAAGACTGCTATTCTTTTGCATAGAGTAACTGTGGTAACACCCGGTGTACAGAGCACCCAGGGGAGCACCCAGGGGAGCACCAGGAGGAGCACCCAGGGGAGCACCCAGGAGGAGCACCCAGGAGGAGCACCAGGAGGAGCACCCAGGAGGAGCACCCAGGAGGAGCAACCAGAGGAGCACCCAGGAGGAGCACCCAGGAGGAGCACCCAGAGGAGCACCCAGGGGAGCACCAGGAGGAGCACCCAGGGGAGCACCCAGGGGAGCACCAGGAGGAGCACCTAGGGGAGCACCCAGGGGAGCACCCAGGGGAGCACCAGGAGGAGCACCCAGGGGAGCACCCAGGAGGAGCACCCAGGGGAACACCCAGGGGAGCCCCAGGGGAGCACCCAGAGGAGCCCCAGGGAAGCACCCAGGGGAACACCCAGAGGAGCACCCAGGGGAGCCCCCAGGGAGCACCCAGGGGAGCACCCAGAAGAGCACCCAGAGGAGCACCCAGGAGGAGCACCCAGGGGAACACCCAGGGAGCACCCAGGGGAGCACCCAGAGGAGCCCCAGGGAAGCACCCAGGAGGAGCACCTAGGGGAGCACCCAGAGGAGCACCCAGGGGAGCACCCAGAGGAGCCCCAGGGAAGCACCCAGGGGAACACCCAGAGGAGCACCCAGAGGAGTACCCAGGGGAGCACCAGGAGGAGCACCCAGAGGAGCACCCAGAGGAACACCCAGGGGAGCACCCAGGGGAACACCCAGAGGAACACCCAGAGGAGCACCCAGGGGAACACCCAGAGGAGCACCCAGAGGAGCACCCAGGGGAACACCCAGGGGAACACCCAGGGGAACACCCAGAGGAGCACCCAGGGGAGCCCCCAATGGAGCACCCAGAGGAGCACCCAGGGGAACACCCAGGGGAACACCCAGAGGAGCACCCAGGGGAGCCCCCAGGGGAGCCCCCAGAGGAGCCCCCACTGGAGCACCCAGGGGAGCCCCCACTGGAGCACCCAGGGGCACCCTGACACGGGCCTCTGAGGGAGCGGGTGTTACTGAACTAAACTGGAATAGTCAGGAAACAAAACCACTGGAGATAAGGCACTTTGTTTATCCTCATGGAGCAACTGTCTCGTCCAATCACCTTCAGACGTTTGGTCTTACCATCCAATCATATTCAAGGTAACAGCACTAACTCCACCCACTCATTTTACCGTCCGTTTACTTCTATACTGCTTTCATTTTTATTGGATTTTTCTCTTTTTGTAACTTCAAGTTAAGTATCAAAAGCTAAAATTGGCAAAAATAGATTCTTGTTTTTTTTCTCCAGCACCCTGTAAAATTAACTATTTTGATCTCTTCTGTATTTGTATATGCAATGACATTATCTACATTTGTATATATTTATAGATATTTATAATATATATAATACGTATGTATAAAGCAATTTTGAACAGGCAGGCATGGCTTTCACATCCTAGTTTTTCTTGAGTTCAACAGAAGGTGGGCTCAGGAGTTCAGAGCTCAGTGACACATTGTGGATGTCTCCAATCACTTTCACTAAAAGGGTTCAAATTAAGGGACAACACTGGGTTTAAAACAAAAAGAGAAATAGTCCAAAGTAGGGGCTGTGGAGTCTAAAGGCCGTGTCTGTAGTGTTCTCGGCCTGCGCTCACCGGCGCAGCTTTAATGCATCTCCATCACAAAGGCAGGCACCACAAACTCACTCCAAACTCAGAGCCCTCAGCGACCGCTGCACACCAGACCAGACACTCCGAGGAAACCCTTTGGCTAAATACGCACACATAATACTTGGTTTTTTTTGTCTTTTTGTTCACAGCTCGCCTTCGCTAACTCAGAGATAGTGTGAATACATCAGGCACTGTAATACAGGTGTAGTGTGGGAGGGGCAGTAGGCCACTCCCCCAGACCTCAGCACACCCCACTTTCAATGTAGAAGAGTATGAGCCGTCCACCCTAGCTCCGCCCACCCTCCCGCCGCCTGGGACTTAGATTGCTGAGAAAAGCCCTGGTGTTGGCCAGTCACAATGAAGCACAAGCTAATTAGTCAAATATGGATAACAGAAAACAACCAAAGAGAAAAAAATGACAGGAGAAAATAAAATACAACACACATAAATCATAAAAAGCTCCATTTGCAATCAGTTCAGCCATGCTCATTTTGTTGAAACAGAAGCCGTTTGGAGACGCACACCCAGAATGTGTCAGCTCAACATTACAACTTTGTGAATTATGACAGAAATTAATAAATGTGAGTGTTCTCGTTCCTTCTGTTTCTTTTTCTCGGCGATATTGGGTGGGGGTCGGGTCAGGGGGAAGGGGGAGGACTTTTTGGAGGGCGATGAGAACCCAAAATGGCGTCCGAATTCATAGAAAAAGAGGAAGGGGTGTGGGCATATTATTGCTATATATAATTCAGTGCAGATTCACGAGCAAAAACAAAACTAAATATCCACCCAGTTATGATTCATGAAGAAAAAGAAAGAGAAAGAATGGGAATTGAACTCAACAAACAGAGGGAAAACGATGAGGAGTGCACAACGGCTGGGACGGTTGTGCGCTTGTGGCGGTGGAGTAGGTCGTAGGTCGGTGGTTCTAACGGGTTAGGCGCCTCTCTCTCTCTGTCACTTGCAGTTTTCCGAGAGGCGTTAGCAAAAAGGCAATTACCAGTTAACTGATCAGCAGGCAGGCTGGGGCGGCTCGTCATTGGGTGAAGAGTTCAGAGGTCAGAAGGTCATGTGTTAGTTGCCGGTGGCGGCTAGGTGGTTAGGAACAAAAACAAAACAAAACAAAAAAAACAGAAAACAAAGATAGAAAGGATATTAGTGTCAGCAGAAGAGACTGGAATGACATCATTTTAACAATAAAATGAAAGCAATCTCTAATGAAGCCCACTGCCTCTGCCGTGTGAGATGGCCCCGCCCACCCTGCCCAGGTGACTAAGCCCCGCCCCTCCTCAGCTGAACCCCACAACCACAAAACAGAAGCAAGGAGCAGCGAGACAAACAGACCAGTGTTTTAGTGTGACAGACGTGTGATTAGTGTGTCGTGACTGAGGCTAGTGCAGTGTGCAAGAATAACAGAATCGCTCTTTTCCGATTCTCGCTCTTTATTTTGCAGTCGATTTTTATAGAATATAAATATACACAAGAACCATAAATACATTTGATAGAAAATGCTCAAATAGAAAATGACAGTACCTTATGTACAACTGAAACTTTAGCATCTTTTTCAATAAATGCAGTAGAGTGAATGCAAGCTCCCTCAGCTCTGTGTCTGTGTCTGCGCCGAGGCTCGGATAAATACATGAAGATCAAACGTGTTGGCAGCGCCGCTCCGTCTGATTCAGCTCCAGCTCTTTCAGGCACGTTTCTATAGAGACCAGCAGGTTGTAATGCAACACTTATGGTTTAGACTAAAAATATTAGTATCATAGAGTATTCTCTTGTAAGGCAACTCTTCTTCTTCTCAACATCTGACCTTTAGACTATGAAAACCTGGATTTATCTAATTATCATTTGTGTCGTGAATATTGCACAGTTCTCTGTATTTTATGAACATACACAGTTTTGCGTTTATTTATTTGCAATAATAGGATTGTTCTTCTCTGCTTTAATATTCTGCTCCCTCCATACAAGCCCATTATACAGAGTCCACTCTCTGTTTTCTAAGTTCTGATTGGTCAAAGGGTTTGTCCCATAAAGACAAACCTTACTGATTGGTCGCCCACTTCTGTCATGCCTCATAGTGAGCCATCTCCATTTTTGACTCCATTTGCTTTTTTCTTTTCAAAAACATAATTAAACTGGCTTTCAGTTATTGATTTCTGGGACATAAACTCAAACGTTCCCAAAGTCTGATCTAAACCCACAGCCTCAGCATTAGACATGACTTTAGAACCGTCTGTGAGGAATGAGCTGAAGAGCTGAACCAGGAAGGTCTGTACCCTACTGTACACACACACACAGAGACACACACACAGAGACACAGAGACACACACACACACACACACACACACACACACACACACACACACACACTGTACACACACAGAGACACACACACACAGACACACACACACACACAGACACACACACACACACACACACACACACACACACACACAGACACACACACACGAACACAGACACACGAACACAGACACACACACACACGAACACAGACACACACACACACACACACACACACACACACAGACACACAGACACACACACACACACACACACACACACACGAACACACACACACACACACACACACAGACAGACACACACACGCACACAGAGTGTGTGCATGAATTCGCAGATGTGTAAACAGAGCGTGTCCACGGAGCGGTGGTGTGTCATGTGGTTGCGGCGGTGTGGGCGCGGCGGTGTGGGCGCGGCGGTGTGGGCGCGGTATGATCGTGTGTCGTGCGGAGAGACACGAAAGAAAATACTGACAACATTCCCAACTAAGGCATCGAGGCATATGTGTGTAGGCATTAGGACAGGGAGAGTGCAGGACTCCTTAAATGTTCGGCAATTGGTCCAGGGCCGGGGATTGGCGTTCTAATGTAACCATGGCAACACACAACTCATCCAGCAAAACATCAAAGTCAAATTTAGAGTTTAATATTTTGTTTGCCACTTCTTCATTTATATATTTTAGTTTCATTGAAATTACTGTGGGCCCATACTAATGCATGTTGAAATATATATATAATATCTAAACATTAATGTCTAAGCAAATGTCCTTGTGTTAATGTCCTTGTTTTTCTAGAAGAAACACAGCACTTTTTATTATTATTATTTTATTATCATTATCACTGGAGTGATAATTCCACATGTTTGTTCTGGGAAATAGTCAAATGGAGTGACCTGAGCTGCACACACCTTCTGTCTTCAGTAATCCCTAACCTTTGTCTCACACTCCAGCGTCACTGAACTCCTACAAATGTGTGTATGTTGAATTATGTTGTCGTCCAAATCCAAGTTAAGATGGACATTTTCATACTGAGCGAGCCCTTTAAGATGACTGAAGCACACTGCCAAACCTGAGGTGGACAATCAGACCATGTTTGCAGTTTACTTTTTTCACTTTAATCATCTTTTGACACTAAAATGTGATAATAATCTTATAGTGGGTCTGATTAAAGTGGGTGTACACTGAACACATAAGAAAAGTATTAGTGAACTGTACTTAACGGCTCACCAAAACTATTGTCAATTCTGCTGTATTTCCATCTGCCAGTAAGACAAAGCACGCATGGCCTTGATTGACAGTGAACACTAAGCCCCGCCCCCGGACCAAATGCCGAACACCGAGGGAGTCCTGGAGAGTTGCAGGAGTGTAGCCGGAGACTAAACTAACCTCTGTCTGTAGTCACAATCCTTTGGTAAGGATGGACCCGTGTGTCGTGCCGCCGCACTTTAGTGGCCATTGCACCTACAGATCGTAACAGGGCCACAGGGTTAGCAACCATTCACTTTAGGAGGGAAGAACAGTCACATTCACATTTAACAGTAAGTCAGAGCTGAGCCAATACAATACACTTCAGAATACAATACACTGCACAGGTTTGACGTAAAAATGCAGTAGAAAAAAATACATCTTTTTGGCGCTTTAGGGCATGGGTACAATTACAAACGTATTCTGGGAGGTAAAGTGGCTGGGACCACGTTTGGAATGACTAGAAAATATCTACACACATTGTATATAGTAAGGCTTAGAAATCTGAATCAATGCTTTTAGGAGACATGTGTTATAACAGATATGTTGGGATAATGAGTTGATTCATAGCCATATCACAAGAAAATAGAAAGTAGCATAAAAATTATAAAATTTAAACATTTCATAATGTTTCTTTATTTTTTTCCACAAATTTGGATTTGTTTTGGTCATAGTATAGTCTCTGTTCAGAACTTACTTATTACTTAGGCTTAGTAAGTTGAATTTTTCATGTCCTGCAGCTCTATCATCTGCAACTATTTATATTCCAACCATTTTTGCAATGTTGTTAGGAACTAATTGTCCAGTAAAATAAATAAATAAATAAAACAAGCTTGATTATGTGTGGACAGTGAGAATCTGTGTGTACTTGTAACCAGGCCCTCAAATGCATAACTTAAGAAGATTCCACAGTGCTCAGGTTGTAAAGGGCCAGGTAAAGGCTGGAGGCTGGTGTGGCTCTGGAGGAGAACTCTGCTCTGGCTCTGGCTCTGGAGGACACTGCCCTGGCTCTGGCTCTGGAGGACACTGCTCTGGTTCTGGAGGACACTGCCCTGGTTCTGGAGGACACTGCCCTGGAGGACACTGCCCTGGCTCTGGAGGACACTGCCCTGGCTCTGGAGGACACTGCTCTGGCTCTGGGGCTCTGGAGGTGTGACTCCTCTGGATGTAGAGTTGAGGGGCATTTGTCTCTTTATTTCCGGAGGGGGAGAATCCAATAGCGCTCTCATGGTAATTGAATCGCGCCCGACGCCACCTGGCTCCAGCCGCTTTCATTTTCTCCTCCACCGGCTAAATCTACTCATCTCCTCACTACATTTGTCAGCGCTCATCTGCTCGCCTGCCTCCTGGTGTCTGCGCCACAAAAAGTCCATATCTAGATGAGTTCGGCTGACTTGGATTCCGAATGATGACCTTAATTTTAGTACCTTACGATGTACTTGAGGGACTTCGATTATTTCACTTGAGACAATGGGGTAAGAACATTTTACTCACATTTTCTTATTTCAAATTAAACTGTCTTCAGTCAGGGTTTTCTTAATATTAGAGTCATACAAGCCATTTTCAGAGGTGGATAGTACTTGCTTATATTTACTTGGTTAACTATGGAATAAAATTACATCTCCGAGTAGCTTTCAGACACTGTATTGGATGCTCTTCCCACCTCATTGGTCACTTTAACAGAACCTAGCTATAAACCTTTACTCACTCAACAAACATGACACTAAATGTAAGCATGTCACGAGCCTTTCAGAAGCCAATGTCATGAGACTAAGAGGTAAAAACAGGACTTTGGAGGGGTTTAGAGGCGGGCGGACTGCAGGACGTGATGGAGGAGCCGAGGAGAGCGTGAGGAGGTGTGTGTAGCTCCAGGCGGCGGTCGATAGTGTGAGTAAAGGAACGCGCTAAGCTGCTGTAACCCGTGTGTTAGCAGAGTGCGCTCTCCCACAGGCCGCCTCTGGAACACGGCTCAGAATCAGTGCGTTTACACGGCACAGGAGACTTAGGACTATGTAAGCCCGACAGTCCAGACAGGCCCTGCACGTCTCTCAACACATTTATAAGTCAAGTTCTGTCCACCAGAGCTAAGTGCACCGTGAATCTGGAGGCTGCACTGTGTGGGAAACGCTACACAACTAGTGCACTGAACTATACACTGGCCTAGAACATTCAGCAAAATGAATCCTGTAAATGTAACCCTTCTCTAATTTATATACCCCTTAAAATTCAAATTCTAGAATAGAGGCAACGGGAGGCAAAAGTCGTGCACCATAAAACATGTTCAATGATTAACTCACATCAGATCTAGATGCTAATGGTTTTAATTATTTATATCAAAAAATAAGCAACACACTTCCTGTGGTGAAGGATGCATTAAATAAACACACCATGTAAACACATGCTCTGACAGAGTGATTTTCATTTCCTCCTTTTCATTTCAAATTTTATATTTTATTATATTTATTGGCAAATCCCAATTTTTCAACTGAAGTCACATTATGTTTGACTTGACTTTTGCCTCCAGATGGCTTTTTGGTTTATAAACTTAAACCTCATATTAGTATGGTTTTCTCATCTAATCTTAAAGCTGCACTCTGTGTAACTTTGCAGACAGTGTTTGCCCTCTGCTTGTCTCCATGGAGATGCTGTCGCTTTGCCTGAGACGTCCATCCAGCATTTAATTTGTTACAAATACTTTTACTGTTCCAAACTACTTACAAATCTTTGGAACACTCCATGCAAAATAGGATCCCTTTTATATTTTTGCTATATTGCTTCAGAAAAAGCTAATTTTGTCAGTTTTCGCCGATGATCTTTAGGTTACGGTAATGATTTTGTTCTATTTTGTTCTCTGGAGGCCTTCATCTGCGTCTGAACGCTCCGGCCTCTGCTCATTCTGCTCCTCCATCCAAGTCTTTGAGAGCGCACGCCTGAAGCTTCTCTGTAAATGCACAATGACATACGACTCAGCTGCACTGCACTAACATCAGGGGAACACCAGGTGTCACGTGTTTAGATTTAAAAGGGGTGACGTGAAGACGAACCAGGGTAAAACGGAGCATTTTAATGAACATGCCCAGTGGGAGCGGAGGGGCTGCCTGCAGGGACGAGCACAGGAACGATCTGAACAGCAGCAGAAATCCTCCAAGATCCACTGCCAGACTGTAGATGCCTCCAGGCCAGAGCATGAAAGGGCTAAGCAGGCTGCCTAAGACCCAACCAAGTCCTCCTATATGATCCTTACAGCTGAGCGGCATTGGAAACCTGAGAGCAGAGACACAACCTGGGGCTAAGAGGCTGCTCAGACCACGCCACAACGCTGTGCACTTATGTGCGAGCAGCTAAAGGGTTTGACTGGACTGTAGGGCACTAGAGCGGAGGAGTTGGCCTCATTATTACAGGCAGAAGGGAATGACGGCAGTGTTCTACATAAGTGGAAATAAGTAAACCTTTTTATTTGCTTTATGTTGCGTCATGGCTTTACTGAAGATCACAGGTTTTCTGGTCATTTGGCTGCGTGAGCCCGGCTTTAGTCTGGAGTAAATGCACATAAGGGCCACGCAGCTCTAAGCCTAGCCTCCATGGTGTCTGTCCTGTTTTAGTGTCCACAGCCAGCCTCCTGCAGTCAGCCTGATCTTCAGGTGGACACCACATATTTACCTTTCAACAAGTCCTGACTGTGGCCGAAGGAGGCGGCGTCCAGCAGCCCGGCCGGGTAGAACAGGCCGGCCTCCTGAGACGGCTGGCTAAAGCTGGCAGTACCTGCGCTCCCCCAGGCTCTCTTACCTAGAACCCCCGTGTGCTCGATGGGGTACTCCAGCAGGGAGGTGGGTGCCAGCGCGTACGGGTACTCGTAGGGGCCGGTGTAGATGAGGCCGCCGTCCGGCGTGGGCGGCACCAGAGTGGGCGTGCCATTGGGCAGCATGGCGGCCACCTGGGGCCGGATCAGATTCATGATGGGGGCCCCAGCCGGCGTGGGGGGCCGCAGCGCCGGGGGAGGCAACACTTGACCTGTGGGGGCCGCTATGAGCCGAGGGCCCTGAGCGGCTGCTGCCGCTGCTGCAAGAGAGAACGCAAGGGTGGCTGCCATAAGCAAGAAGTGAAGAACAGGAGGAAGAGAGACAAGAGAGGAGAGACAGAGGAGAGGAGAGAGAAGAGAGGAGAGACAGAGGAGAGACATAGCAGGGGGAGAGGATAGACAGAAGAGACAGAGAAGGGACAGAAGAGAGGAGAGACATGGGAGGGGGAGAGGATAGACAGAAGAGACAGAGGAGAGGGGAGAGAGGAGACAGAAGAGAGAGAGAGAGGAGAAACATAGCAGGGGGAGAGGATAGACAGAAGAGACAGAGAAGGGACAGAAGAGAGGAGCGACAGAAGAGAGAGGAGAGACAGAGAAGAGAGGAGAGACAGAAGAGGGGGAGAGGATAGACAGAAGAGACAGAGGAGAGGGGAGAGAGGAGACAGAAGAGAGAGAGAGGAGAAACATAGCAGGGGGAGAGGATGGACAGAAGAGACAGAGAGGGGACAGAAGAGAGGAGAGACAGAGGAGAGACATAGGAGGGGGAGAGGATAGACAGAAGAGAAAGAGGAGAGACAGAAGAGACAGAGGAGAGGGGAGAGAGGAGACAGAACAGAGAGAGAAAAGACAGAAGAGAGAGGAGAGACCGAGGAGAGAGAAGAGAGGAGAGACAGAGGAGAGGATAGACAGAAAAGACAGAGAGGGGACAGAAGAGAGAGGAGAGACAGAGAGGACAGGCAGAAGAGACAGAGAGGACAGGCAGAAGAGACAGAGAGGGAGCAGAAGAGAGGAGAGACAGGAGAGACATAGGAGGGGGAGAGGATAGACAGGAGGGGGAGAGGATAGACAGAAGAGAGAGAGGAGAGACAGAGAGGATAGACAGAAGAGACAGAGAGGAGACAAAAGAGAGAGGAGAGACAGAGGGGAGAGAAGAGAGAGAGGAGACAGAGGAGAGAGAAGAGAGACAAAGGAGAGACATAGGAGAGACAGAAGAGACAGAGGAGAGACACAAGAAGGGGAGGATAGACAGAAGAGAAAGAGGAGAGACAGAAGAGAGGGGAGAGAGGAGACAGAAGAGAGAGGAGAGACCGAGGAGAGAGAGAAGAGAGGAGAGGGAGAGGATAGACAGAAGAGACAGAGAAGGGACAGAAGAGAGAGAGGAGAGACAGGGGAGACATAGGAGGGGGAGAGGATAGACAGAAGAGACAGAGAAGGGACAGAAGAGAGGAGAGACAGAGAGGACAGGCAGAAGAGACAGAGAGGGAACAGAAGAGAGGAGAGACAGGAGAGACATAGGAGGGGGAGAGGATAGACAGAAGAGACAGAAGAGACAGAGGAGAGAGAAGAGAGACAAAGGAGAGAGAGAGGAGAGACAGAAGAGACAGAGGGGAGACAGAGGAAGAAAAGGAGAGGCAGAGGCAGAGGAGGAGAGGAGAGGCAGAGGAGGCGAGACAGAGGAGGAGAGGAGAGGCAGAGGAGGCGAGACAGAGGAGGAGAGGAGAGGCAGAGGAGGAGAGGCAGAGGCAGAAGAGGAGAGGCAGGGGAGGAGAGGCAGAGGAAGAAGAGGAGAGGCAGCGGAGGAGAGGCAGAGGAGGAGAGGCAGAGGAAGAAGAGGAGAGGCAGAGGAGGAGAGGCAGAGGCAGAGAGCAGTGTGGAGGTGATCACAGTGAAAGGAGAGGCAGAGGGAGGGAGGGAGGGGACAGGCCACAAGGGAACATTAGTACATGCAATGATCATGGTGGTGAACCACAAAGCCACAATCTGTCGCAAAAATAAATCAACACAGTAAACCAAAATAAAAGAATCCCCACACCAAAGCACGATACTGCTGCTGCTGCTGCGTTCCCGATGAGAGTGGAGCATCACCATGGCATGGGACAAATCAGCACCAGTGGCATTAAAGTTAGACGTGTCATGTTAATTTTAGCAACCATGTTTGATTATGGATAAATTAGGAACCGGTTATGAGCTGTGATCAGACATATTTAGACCCAAATGACAAACGTTGTGCATGTAAAATTGCAGTTATTGAGCAAGCAGTACATGTAGGTGAACTAGCATGCACAGCAGAGCAGAGCAGTAAAGTGTGCGATTGTGCTGAAGCGATGGCAGAGAGAGCAGGGGAAGAATGGAGGGGAGGATGAAGGGATGAAGAAGGGAGGACAGAAATATGGAACTGGTCCTACAGACATGAGATGATAGAGTTTCAAACTGGATTACATATTATAATGTATAGTTAGTTTAGTTGAGTCTAATGAGACATAACAATGGTGTAAACCTTGTGGACATGTTGTATTAATAGCAGAAAACAGGGCTTGACAGCAACATTAACTCCGTTGTACTCTCTCCACATGTTCAAACGCAGACTCCAAACCCACCTGTTCATGTTATTCTGTATTAGAGTCAGAGTTGGGAAGTATTACTTTAAAACAAACTCATTAGTTATCTTGTTAATGCCTTGGAAAACTAGCACGTGAAGTTATTGCGCTACTTTGTCAGAGAAATAATGCGTTAGAGTACTCATTAGTTATTCATGGCTCATTCTGAAGTTACTGACAATCTTTTTGTGATGCCGAAGCATGGATCTGTTAAAATGACTGTATAGAGTATTGTACTTGTCGTCAGTTGTCACTGGTCACTGGTTCTGCAGTGCCACATGCATCAGCTCCTGTCACTGTGCACGCTTTGGAGCAGGACCGCTGGGCCTTGACCAAAACTAACACCTTATTGTCATTTGGTCTCCTGATATTTTAATTTTAAAGGTTCTTATTTCAGAGCAGTGTTTGTTTCTTTTACCTGACAGTACAGATCGGTACAGATCAGCTCACACATCACAGCCACATGGTCTGATGAAGACTGCGAGTGAGCAGTCGAAACTGTCAAGTAAATTAACAGTGACAATAAGAACCTTTAAAATGAACACGTTACTGATTTGGAAAAAAAAAAAAAAAATAGTACTACTAGTACTAGATTACCTGGGGAAACAAAACTAATGCTTTAAGAGTGAGTTATTTTTAAAAACTAATTTGAGTATAGGTACTCTTACGTTTTACCTCCAATACTGGTTAGAGATGAATTTGTTTGTATTTTTATTTTTTTTTTCCAAATTGACAAATATGGAGTTCAAATTTGGTTTATCATTTTTTTTTATATTAAATGATTCAAATGTAATTAAATAATAACAATGAGAATAGTTTTAATAATCAAACTATTCAGTCTCAATATTCAACACAACATGGTTAGGACAGAGCAACTGGAGCATCTGCCACTGTCAAGCCCTGGCACAGAATGTTTTCAACTGTATATATTCATTTATGTTCACAGAGTAAAGACAACAGAAAGCAATACACTTCCACTGACATTTTATTTGATCGATTTTTAGATGTAAATCTTTAAATCAAGGAAACCCAGAACAACAGTTGCAAGTTATTAGCAAAACTAGTTTGACCAAACAATATGGATATATGTTGAGGTTTTGGAGTAGAATTTAGAATGATTCCTTTAAAGGTGGAATAACAATTTGTACAACTGGTGATAGTGTTGTCACAATATTGAAATTTCCAACTTGATTTCAACACTAAGGAATAGGCCAGATTCTTGAATGATTTTCATACCATAATAATAATAAAAACAATGCAAAATAACAGCACATCCATTAGCTTGTCTTCTACTAGTTCTGATAAAGCTTAAGATCAGTCCAATCCTGTGTTATTTAGCGTTGATACTTGTTATTTAGTTTGGATACAATTTCTTGTATCAATTAGTCCAATATTCCATATTCCCCAATATTCCCTAATTGGTCATATTCAATTGTGCATTGCTTGGTCCTTTGCTCGTGCTGTTGTCTATGCTGGGTGTTTTTACAGCACAGGAAACATATTTTAGAGTTAAGTATTTTAGCCTATTAGTTTACATAAATCTATAAGCACTAGCTCTGAAATCAGAGGGACTTGAGAGAAGAGTCACTTACATGTTTTGATGTTGTTATCTCTATACGTCCCATTTAGGATGGCCAGTTCCATCAGCTGCATTTTCTTCAGGTTGTCCTCTCCTTCAGCCTAGAACAAAAGAGAACATTTACTTCACAGAAATACACCAAACAAACAAGTTCCCATCCTCTGCCCGCCTCAGACTGAGCTTCAGAGCTATTGTCACGCCAAAGCCTGTAAACGCCAACAGAGACGTTAAGTGACGGAATACATATTCATAATCCATATCGCGATGATAATTGCTGTAATTTTCTTTGCTCCCAAGTGCGCAATCAAATACGCCGTCCCCGCCCAGGCTAATGTCACTCCTGCCAATTAATGTTTGGATAAATAAATACAAAAGCAGCAGCACTGTCATTACTGCCAAATTAGGGGACTGAAATTATGCACGGAAAGCAATTAACATGGCACCCTCCTCCTCCTCCTCCTCCTCACCCTCCACATTTGCCCTGAGGCGTTCAAACGCCATGACAACACCAGGGCGGCTGTGATTGGTTGACATGCCGTTGAACAAGAGTTTATCAGCGTATGGAGCTAGTGATCACCTCAACAGGTCAAAGAACTGCTTCATTTCAAAAACACACATAAGTATTACAAAGTATTCAGACACAAAAAGCATTTGATGAAAACTTAAGGCGAGGCAAACACTTTTTGGGTCAGTTTGCGCTCTCTCTCAACATTTCAGCTTTGACCTAATCTGCTCCAAAAGATGTTTTATTATTTCATCACTTCATTCATAGATTTCTCTGGGACATTGTAACTTCAAAAGCAATTTTCTCCAGTTTTCTTCTTTCTGCATTTGCACATGAAGATCAGTCCGTAAAGTAGGACCTACAAACCAAACGTTAAAATCTTGGACTGAACAAGATTCTGACGTGTCTAATTCTAAGACTGATAAATGAGCTTACTCCTTTTCCCTTTCATTTCCTAAACTTTACAAACTCAAACACAGCTAGCATGTAGCCCTAGTTTCAGCTTTCAGATACAACTACAGTGCCTTTACCACACACAGCCGAGAGCCTGAGAGTCGCTCTAGAGGGAGGGAGGATGAGGGAAACAGAGAGGGCTCAGAGTTAAGCCTCCCCCAGAGAGTGCAGCTCACCAGGGCCACAGAGGGAGAGAGCACCGGGTCAGACGACACTCGCTGTACAGTATCTGCCCACTACACGCTCCAGGAGCACTGGAATCCAAGATAGAATTAAAGGTCTGTTCTGTTTAACCAAAACCAACCCAGAACCAAAACAAGGACATTCACTAAACTGAGAAGATCAGGACTATTCTTCAAGTTAACTTCTAGTCACATTAAAGCTCAACAAACATGTTCAGTGGTGGAAGCATTACTCCATTTTGTTACGTAAGTAAAAGTACAGATACAAATATACAAGTAAAAGTATTGATGTTTGTTTAAAATGTAACTTTTAGAATAAAAGTTTTGAGTAAACTATTAAAATGAGTAGATCAAACCCTTGTGTGCGTGTATGCATGTGCTCATGTGTGTGCATGTGTATGTGTGTACATGTGCACGTACACGTGTGCATGAGTGCATGTGTACATGCTAATGCTACACTGTTAATACACATTTACATCAAAAATAAGGCGGCCCTGACCTCTGCTGCCCCCTGCGAACATTCATAGGGAACTCTACTTCTCTGCAACTTATTCTGAATGAATCCTGACATTGTCATCTTGGAATCAGAAGAAGAAATCCATGGCTGAAATAACCTGGTGGTTCATGTTCAGGTTCAGCTGATCTCATCCTTTGGGCACAAAGTGTTGCTGAATCTAGATCTGACCAACTGCAGCTGCCCCAGATCATGGCCCCGCCCCCCAGAGGGAGGCACTAGACATGAGCACAGGTCCTCCTCCAAAACGATGGTTCTCAACTATCTTTCCCAGTTTTTAATAATACGTTGGATAGTTCGTAAGACAATTTTAGTAGTTTGTGAATGTGAACAGAGTACATCACTTACAGTACAAAATGTACCAGGGCCGATTGAAAGAAAAAAAAAAAGTGGTGTTGTAAACTTTCAAATAAGAGGTAGTGATATTTCTGCACTTTTGTTATTTATTTTACAGACGTTTCATTCACATCACATTTATCTGATAATTAAACCTCAACTGTACTTTTAAAGACATTTTAATCACATTTTTGTTGAATTGACATATTGTTGGGATGTAGTTAATAATACCCTAATTTAAATGTTTTTAAACTTTGCTCCATGAACTGATTAAAAGCACAAGTCTCAAACCTAAGTGCAACCTAAAAACTGTCAGAGAAAACGCAATAACTTTTCAATAAAAATTGCCCCTCCATCTTGAAGTTGAGTAATATGTTTTGACTCTTGCATAAGTACAAGAACTCTGCGCTCTTCTCCCAGTCTCTGGTTACTGCAGTGAAAGTGTGTCAGCTGCTTTTGGATGCGAGTCAAGGCGAGCTGTTTGACAAAGCTGCAGAAAAGAACAGCCTGAGCCATGTGCAACAGGCAAACGAGGAGAGGAGAGAGAGTGCATCCTCTGCCTCCACTCTGCATAGGGAAATACAGATAATGCAGCTAAATGTAGCGGTGTAAACGTCAGGCCCGGGGGCAGAGGGCGGCACGCTGTTGCTGACTCACCTTTTAAACCCAGGCTTTTACGTAGAGCCGGGGGGAGCCAGCTGTGAGTCAGGCAGGTCACAGCCAAGTATGACCAGGAGATAATCGTGATTGTGCAGATCACAATAGATTTGTAACAACGACAAAATAATAATCTTGATTATATTAGAAATAAAACTAAGTCATTTCAATTCAATTCAGTAAAATGCTTGTTATATGGCTGTTTATAAGATGAAAACATTACTTTACCTTCCAGACAGTTTGATTTCATAAAGTGGGTCACAGACTATTGTCTTTTAATTTTGTATCACTATAGACCGTTCTCAAGTGTCGTCACTGATTAATGACTTGCCCTGAGTGACGTTCGCGGGTGGCAAAAAGTGCAGTTACAACAGTGTGCGCTTGGCTGCTACAGGTGCTTCTTTTTACCTGAAACCGTCTGCCCCGTGAAGTCCACTGTCCTGACGAGAGAAAACGCATGAGGCTGAGTCTGTTTTTACTGATTTATCATTGGTTAAACAGCATCATGTGTTCACTTGCCGACCAAAACAAAGTTGTGCGCTATCTGTGACGCTAACTGACGTTACCTCAAATTGACATTAGAAGTGGCGACAGGTGAAGAAGTTGGACATACTGTAGATTTAATCAGAGGAAACCTGTGTCATTTGGTCAGACACAGAGGAAAAGAGGAGGTGAATAACACAGTGCCATGATTTATGTC
The DNA here is from genome assembly GCA_019453435.1 of Rhinogobius similis. Lineage (NCBI taxonomy): Eukaryota > Metazoa > Chordata > Actinopteri > Gobiiformes > Gobiidae > Rhinogobius > Rhinogobius similis. Next base: position 31,501,675 of record CM033638.1, on the reverse strand, counting down.
TGATGCTTCAGCTTCGGTTGTAAGTGTTAAAGTAGAGCGTCTGCATTTTTGCATTATACATTTGATGTTTTGGCAGAAATATCACCATGTGCCTCGCTGCTGTCTTTGTTTGTGCATCTATCTCTTCTGAAAAGATGAAAAAAGAAAGTTTTAGCTTGTTTGATGTTTCCAGTGTTTTCTCCACTCCTTTTCATTGGCTTCATGTAAACTGCACACTACGAGACTGAAGCAGCAGCGACTGTCTTAAATAGAGATGACTAAGAGTGACCAGACAAATGAAAATCAGGCTAAATATGTGTCCTCAGCTCTCAATGAGAGAAACCTCTGTTAACTTAATAGGGTTTTGCCACTGAGTAAGTGAACACAAAGAGTAACGTCAGAAAGATGTGGTCTACACAGGTCAAGTGGGAACATTTTAGAGTTAAAGCTTGGATCGTGTTTTATGCTACACCTGTATGACCAAGTCACTTCTTTAAAAGCTTAGCAGTAAAATAGAAGGATAAAGAAAAGTGAGTCAGACAGATTTGAACTCACAACCTTCTTGTTCTGGGCCATCCGCACACCGCCTCATCCTTCATTGACTGAGGAGTATAAAGCCATCGTTCACACATTTAGAGTTAACCCTTTGCTTTGGTGCTGAAAGAAGCAGAAGCACCTGAATGCAGCATGAATGGGATCAGAGGGTCACATGTTGTCAGGTGAACTCCAGAGAACTGCACTCACATATTCTGGGGCACAAGATATAGAAAGTACAGAACAGCAGAATGGAACACCCTGGACGAGAGAGAGTTTAGCACTGAGCACAGGGCAGGGCACATTTGTTTTTTACGACATGACTATGAAATACTGTTGTTACAAAAGTAAAATGTTACACTCTATATTGATACTAAAGAAAAGGCTCAATACTTCATTTTGAGATGACAAATGATGAAAAAAGACCGCAGAATGTAATAAATAAACTATTGAGGAAAAAAATCAGTGTTTGCCCTTTTCAGGACAACAACTTGTTTAATGAGTTATTTATTAACTGTGTGAAGCAAATTCTTAATAAAATGAAGAGGTTCATTTTTGAGACTTTTCTGTCCCAGGAGGTGAGCTAATCTTCGTCTGATAATTTGAGATTTTGACAGATTCTAAAGCATGAATCCAGTTTATTCAGTCCAAATGTTGTGATGAGGACAGAGGTGGGCCATGTGTTCCGCCGAGGCCCGTTGCAAGAACTACACACATTTGAGAACTGATCTGGGACTTGAACTGCTGTGTGTCATCACTTCAAATGACTCCCTAAATAATGTTTTTCTTCCCCCTAAACTCAACTCAACAGCACGCAAATGTTTTTGTAAAGTAAACACCGTTTTAGAATCAAGTTGTGTTTAATTTCCTAACCAATACTGTTGTAAATCTCAATCATTTAATCCATGGGTTTCACAATGATAAAGAATTAGGACCATTACCACAGCAAATTAACCATTTCAATTAAATAATATATCTTTTGAATGAAAAGTCCTCAAAATGAACTGAAACCCATAGATGTCATTTGTATAATATTTCACAGTTTTTCCACTGATTTGAGGGGCTGTTTTACATTTCTGCTACGATTATAAGAGTTAGGGTGGTCTGTGCTGTAAATATTATTTATAATTCCCTTTATTAGGTACGAGTACCTGGTATCAAGCCGCTACCCAATACTGGTATCAATGCATGACACTGAAGGACAGAGACTTTTGAACCAATAAGCTTCAATTCTGTTGCTTGGGACCTGACCATAAGAGAACTCATTTATAGATAAAACCTCAACAATATTATCATGTTCACTATGCTTTCGTATGCATTTTTTAGTTCCACCTTCCTCCTGCTTCCTCCACCTCCTCCCCCCTTCCCCTCGCTCTGGCTGACGATGGAGCGAGTCTGTCCCTGGAGAGAAGAGGCGGCTGGATTACGGAGCAGGAGCCATGTGGAAGGGAACTTTTCCTTTATCACCTCCTCCATAAACCAGCACACACCCACTCACCCACACACCCACACACACACACACACACACACACACACCCTGGCGCACACACTCTCTAGCTGGACCTGTCCATCAGCGGAACAGCCACTCAATAAAGCCGCTCTATCCACCAGAATCAGATTCAATCAATGAGGCCTATTTGTGAAATCAGCGGAGCGGGAAAGCTATCAGGGCGGCACGCGGCGGGGACGGGAGGGTGAGGGGGGTGTACGGGGCGCAGGGGTGGTGACGGTGATGAGCTAAAGTAGGTGAGCCGTGTCCCTCCTCCACAGACAGCGCTAAGCCACTCCTGCACACAGATTTGGGCCGTTCTCCCAAACATCATTTAAAACTATTTGTACAAGGTCAGACAGAGAAATGAAAAAGGGTTCCATATCTATCATGTGTACATTTTCTTTACAATAATGGACAGCAGGGGTGTGCATCTTTCATGGTGATCCAATTCGATTCAGACTTTTGGGTTCCCAATTCGATTCAAAAACGATTCTCAATTAAATTCCAAAGATTTTTTTTTTTTTTAAACACGTCTTTATATTTATTAGTCTTTGTGGTGTGTGTATGTGTGTGTGTGTGTGTGTGTGTGTGTGTGTGTGTGTGTGTGTGTGTGTGTGTGTGTGTGTGTGTCTGTGTGTCTGTGTGTCTGTGTGTCTGTGTGTCTGTGTGTCTGTGTGTCTGTGTGTCTGTGTGTCTGTGTGTCTGTGTGTGTGAGGGAGTGTCAGCTCGGGTCAGTGACAGGTCTCTCACTGTTGTGGCGGCGGTGCAGAGTACCAGGCCTTCTTGGAGTCCCTGGGAGGGGTACTGGACAGTGCACCGACTGGGGACGACAGTGACACCTGGAGAGGGGTAATCGGGAGGAACGGCCCCCCTGATCTGAACCCAAGCGGTGTTCAGTTATTGGACTTCTGTGTCAGTCACAGTTTGTCCATAATGAACACCATGTTCAAGCACAAGGTCCATCAGTGCACGTGGCACCAGGACACAGGCCGGAGGTCAATGATCGACTTTGTTGTCGTGTCATCTGACTTTCGGCCGCGTGTCTTGGACACTCGGGTGAAGAGAGGGGCGGAGCTGTCAACCGATCTCCACCTGGTGGGGGAGGAAGCCGGACCGACTTGGCAGACCCAAGGGCATCGTGAGGGTCTGCTGGGAACATCTGGCGGAGCCCTCTGTCGGTAGGGTCTTCAACTCACACCTCCAGGAGAGCTTCTCCCAGATCCCGGGGGAGGCTGGGGACATTGAGTCCGAGTGGACCATGTTCTTCACCTCCACTGTCGATGTGGCGGCTCAAAAGTCAAAAGATGAAGCTCTCGATTTACTGGTCAATCTACGTTCCTACCCTCACCTATGGTCAGGAGCTCTGGTTAATGAGCAAAAGGACAAGATCGCGGATACAAGCGGTCGAAATGAGCTTCCTCCGCCGGGTGGCTGGGCGCTCCCTTAGAGATAGGGTGAGGCGCTCAGTCACACGGGAGGAACTTGGAGTAGAGCCGCTGCTCCTCCACGTCGAGAGGAGCAGCTGAGGTGGCTTGAACATCTGTTCCGGATGCCTCCATCGGGAGGTGTTCTGAGCATGTCCCACCGGGAGGCGGTCCCGAGTTAGACCAAGGACAAGTTGGAGGGCCTGGGAACCCCGGGATCCCCCCTGAGGAGCTGGAGGAAGTGTCTGGGGTGGAGGAAGTCTGCGAGTCTGTGCTTAGACTGCTGCCCCTGCAACCCAGCCCCGGATAAGCAGACAAAGATCAGAATCAGAATCAGAATCAGAAATTGTTTATTGCCATTGTCAGTGAAATTCACAAACGTAGGAACTTGCTTCGGCGTAGGTGCAACATAAAGCAAAGGATAAAATATAAAAAATATATAAAAAGGCATGCATAAAATTAAGAATAAAATAGACTAAGATAGACTATATACAGAATGTACAGTTGGCAGATAGTGCAATGTGCAAATGAGTAGTGCAAATAGATTGTTCTTAAATAGTATTATTGTTGAAGTGACAGGTGTTACAAAGTGTTCATGAGTCCAACGGCAGAGGGAAAAAAACTGTTCTTGTGGCGGGAGGTTCTGGTCCGGATGGGCCGTAGCCTCCTGCCCGAGGGGAGTGGCTCAAATAGTCCGTGTCCAGGGTGAGAAGGGTCAGCTGTGATCCGACCTGCTCGTCCCGAGTCCTGGAGGCGTACAGGTCCCTGGACAGATGGAAGGCTGCAGCCGATCACCTTCTCAGCAGAGCGCACAATGCGCTGTAGTCTCTGTTTGTCCCTGGCTGTGGCTCCAGCGTACCACACACGGTGATGGAGGAGGTGAGGATGGACTTCGATGATGGCCGTGTAGAACTGCACCATCATCTGCGCCGGCAGCTTGGCTTTCCTCAGCTGCGCCGTGAAGTACATCCTCTGCTGGGCCTTCTTGATGATGGAGCTGATGGTCGGCTCCCACTTGAGGTCCTGGTGATGGTGGTGCCAAGGAAGCTTAAAGACTCTACGGAGGTGATGGGAGATTCTGTCAGAGCGAGGGGGCAGGGGGCTGAGACTTTCCTGAAGTCCACGATCATCTCCACTGTCTTCTGGGCGTTGAGCTCCAGGTTGTTGGTGCTGCACCAGGACACCAGCGGTCCACCTCCCTCCTGTAGACAGACTCATCGCCGTCGAGATGAGTCCGATGTGAGGGTGGTGTCGTCTGCAAACTTGATCAGTTTTACAGAGTCGTGGCTGGAGTTGCAGCAGTTGGTGTACAGGGAGAAGAGCAGAGGAGAAAGTACACAGCCCTGTGGAGTTCCTGTGTTGATAGTCCGAGTCTCTGAGACATTCTTCCCCAGCCGCACGCACTGCCTCCGGTCCGTCAGGAAGTCAGTGATCCACCTGCAGATGGAGTCAGGCACGTGGAGCTGAGAGAGCTTGTCCTGGAGCAGAGCAGGGATGATGGTGTTGAATGCAGAGCTGAAGTCCACAAACAGGACCCTGGCGTGGGTTCGGGAGTCCAGATGCTTCAGGATGAAGTGGAGGGCCAGGTTGATGGCGTCGTCTACAGATCTGTTGGCTCTGTAGGCGAACTGCAGTGGGTCCAGGGCGGAGGAGGTGAAGGACTTGAGATGGGGCAGGACCAGGCGCTCAAAGGACTTCATGACGACAGGCGTCAGCGCCACAGGCCTGAAGTCATTAAGTCCAGTGATCCGGGGCTTCTTGGGAACAGGGACGATGATGGACGACTTGAAGCAGGCTGGGACATGGCATGACTCCAGGGAGGTGTTAAAAATGTCTGTGAAGACAGGAGTCAGCTCGTCCGCACAGTGTCTCAGGGTGGCGGGGGAGACACCGTCTGGTCCAGCAGCTTTCCGGGGGTTGGACTTCCGAAACTGTTTCCTTACATTGTCCCTGTGTAGTGAAAGGCCAGTGGGGGAGGTGGGGGGACCCGGGGTGTGATTGGCAGAAATGTCTATTGTAGTGAGATAGGTGGGGGAGGGGGTTGAGATTTCGAGCATGGTGGATGGATGGATGAATTTTAAGATTTAAATGTGTTTTACAGAAAACAACCGCTTCAAGGTTATTCAAATAATCACGAGTAGCCCAAACGTTCATTTGTAGAACAGCCTATTTCAGCTCTATGGAATGAATGTCAGAGTGTTACAGCATTACAGTAATCAGTGCAAAGTTACATAGTACACCTTTAAATTGAAAACATTCCTATTCCTATTCTCCCATACTCTTAGATTTCCACCACTGGGCTTTGACTGCTCTGGTGCTCAGTGCGGGCTGCAGGCGACAGATGAGCGGCTGTCAGAGCGTTTATGAATGTGCACCCACACTTTCCCCGTGACACCCGGCCCCAGCACCCATCCATCTTTAGCACCCATCCATCTCTGCGCTGATAAACACACGCAGCGCCGGGATTAGCTCTGAAGAATCTGCTCTCGTCTACGCTGCCCCAACCCGAGAGGAGGGGCTTCTTTCCCACCACTATCTGGCACACGCCGTGCAGCTTGGCTCCACTCGGAGATGAGATGATGAAGGGGGATGGAAAAAAAACGAAACAAAAGAAAAACTACAAACAAAATGGGAGAAAAAGCAGGAGCTAGCAGAAGAGCGAACATGAAGGATTGTCTTGAGCGGCGCGATGCAGAGATATGCGAGCGGGAGGAAAGGCCGGGTGCAGGGTGGCAGACAGCACAAGACAGACGGTGCGCTGAAAACCAATTTGTGCGCTCCCTGGTGGGCTGACACGGGGCCGCGCGCTGCTTTTCCTGCTCGGCCCGGCTGCCACTCAACGCACTCCCAAACGCGCACACACACAAACGCCTTCTGCGGCCCATCGGAGAGAGGTCAGGAGCTCTCCAAACTACTCCAATTACCTGAGCAGTAAACACACCCTGCCCCGCGGCCTCATGGGAGCGTGGGCCGGCCAGTGGAGTGCAGGAGGAGAGGCGGAGGCCCGTGGAAGAACGGGTGAGAAAATGTGGAGGAGGAGCAGATTGTGGCAGCAGTTTGTCCACTCATCAGGCATTGGAAGTGTAACACGTACTTAGGGCAGCTTGAACAACTCACTCACAAAACCTGTCTAAAAGAGACTAGAAGTCTAGTGTAACGATGTCAAGATTAATTAGACAATCAATAGATGCTTTATCAGTTAGTAAACAAAAACATAGTCAATTCTTTTCTGTTGCAAAAGTTGTGTGAGCCATCTTGTGATTGACTGGAGAAACTGGGATTAACCTTTTGTGAATATCACAAAATGTGAAAACTTAGTCTCAGCCTCAGACACACGTGAGTGACTCAGAGCTGCTGCAGAACACATTTAACACTGGATTTCACTGCAGATTTAAAGCACATCATCACACAAGCAGTTTGGATGAAGGAAAAAATTCGGATTTTATGTTTTACTGGACAAATACTCACAGAAACGTTGAGCCCACAGTTTTCTCCCCGGACTGCCACTAATTACTTTTTGTGAAAGTCAGATACAAATTTAAGGCTAGAAAATACTTGTTCCATCAGTTTTAATAGAAAGGCAAACTATCTGACATTTCTACCCTGGAAATTTTAATGTTTGTTCTGAAGACTTAAAATCATTGTAATTTACATGTGATGGCAGATAATCATTGAAAATGTGTTATGGTCGACTTTACTTGACCTCCAGTTGCAGAATTTTAAACATCGTGATTCTGAAGGTCTATAGCTGATCAGATCAGATTTGTTCTTCAGCTGTACATGAGGTGGTCACTTCTTCCTTTACTGCTGCTTCACTATGAGCAGACATTTAGACCAGATGCCCTCTCTCAGACAAATACAGTGAGCGTGGGTGTGTAGCACAGAGGCTCAGAGTGGGCATTGATTCACTAACGCACAACTAATTCTCCCGTCACTTTCCCATGCAGCTCAGGAATCAGGAAGAAAATGATTTTATTTAGCATTTTTAAGTCCACTCTTTATCTACAGGGGTACATATGTTTGGTGTTAGAGCTGCTATATTGCTTGTGTCAACACTTTCTTCAGAAATAAACTAAACGATCCCAAGACTCTGGGAATGTTGTTATTAAAGTAATGTGTGGCTGCGTAGTGTGTACAGGTGGGTCTGCTGACTGTGCTGGGTGGGACTGACACCGCTCCAGCTGGATCTTCTCTCATCCTCCTCTCTCCCTTTTTCACCTCCCACTCTCTCTCTCCGTCTCCTCCCTCTCCTTATGCTCCATTTTGGTTCCTTTCCCAAACCTGAACATCTGGAGAAAAATGATTATTCCTTGCACTTTGCCAAAAGCACTTATCAACAGGCACACACTTTGCAGAAGCTCAGGGCGACAAAGTGAGGGGGAGTGGAGACCGCAAACACATGAGTGACACATAAATGTACTCAGAGCAGAGCAGACCTGGACGGAAGGTCAGGGCAGGGATGGAAAGCGCCTAGATCAGTGTTTCTCAAACTGTGATACGTGTACTACTGGTGGCACACCAATTTTGTCAGGTGGTACGTGGACACTTTTACTTCATTTAGAGTCCATTTTATTGTTTTTTTGCTCCTCCTTTAGTGAATTTCCAGTTAAAACTACTGTGGCAATGGTGTTTTCCCACTTAAGATCTGGTTTATCCCTAATTTAGACGTGAAATAGTCCAGTAATAAACCCAATTTAGATTTGGTTATACTTTTTTGTTACAAAATCCATACAAAGAGCACAATAAAGTACAATCATTGCTGGACATGCAAAGTATTCTGATGCATCGAGTTATTAATGTAAAATAACAGAGGTGACTCAGTCCCAAATGGAGCAAATAGAACTGGAATCTGAAGTTGTATTTTCCGATGTGAGGCAGGGGCCAACATAACTCTGAGGGAAAAACTCATCGTCAAGTAAATATCTGAACTTAAAATCCACAAATGTTGAACCTTGTATTTTTGTCTTAATCACGTCAACAATCATTTCACTTGTTTAGTTATTAGTCCATTCTGGTGTGGTCATGATACGAACATTCCACACTCCATTTCACATGAGGAAAAGGCTCAATAGTTGATGCAGAGAAACAAACTATTTTTGTTTTGTTTTTTTAGAAAAAATAATTGAATATTACCATGTGGGCTTACAGTGGTTCAGAAAACTTTTCAAATGTCAGATTGTGATTTTTGTTAGTATTTACACTTATAGTGTTGATAGTATCTGGGGCTCTATGTAGCATAATCGTACAGTTTAGAATAAAAATAGGGCTCCAACGATTCATTTTATTGATTACTTGTTTATATCGCAAAAGGAGCAGAGCAGAGTGTTTTTTTCTTTTTAAATTCAACCCAGATAAAGCTGAAGTAACTGCCTTTTAAAGAATAAACTTAGACAAAATAGGTCTTTCATCAACTAAACTAAATGTACACTTTTTGTGTTGTTTTTCTATATAATTGAAGCTTTGTCTGAGCCATAAAAGCTCTTTCCACATGTTCCAATGAACACGTTTCAGTCCTAGACACAACACAACACAACACAACACAACCTGTATGATCAAATACAATTGCCTCTTGATGCTGTAGATGATGATCCTTTAAAAAACTCATTTGTGCCGACAGAGAAGACAGAAGACACTGGGCTTTGTGAGTTTTTGTTTCATGTCTTGGTCACTTAGAGACTCAATAAGACCTTGTTGCAAAGATATTCAGACTGGGACTCAGATTTAGAGTCATTTTTCAAACATAACCGTGGCGTAACCATTTGGCTGGTGTCCATAAACAAAGAGCAAAACGCCCAGTGATAGCAGTACAACAGCATCACATCTGTTTTCAATTTTGCACTGCTCCTCACAATAACAATGTTTGGAGAGTTCAAAGGAAGGCATTATGAATTCACTACAATAAACGGTGCATAAATAAAACTCCTGTCACAGAGCTGACAGCCGCGTAACAGCAGCTTTAAGAGCGAGCTGAGTGTGGCTCGTCCCACTCAAACCCTTCAGCCGCGCTCTGACTCTGGGACAATCAGGCACCCACTGTATTTGTCTCCCAAAAGTACTGTTACTTCAAAATACTCAGGTATAAGTACAAAGTATTAGTCCAGGAGATAACGCAGAGGAAAAAGTACTGGGTGAAACTATTTGGAACTGTTTCTATGTGCAACATTTGGCTGATAGAATGAATGAAATGGAAGGCCTGGTGCACTAAATAACTTCTGTGACTGTTGGGGAGATTACTTTACATGATGTTCCACAATATGGAATTACACTTAACTTGCATTAGTCACAGGTGTTTCTATATTTTAAAAGTGCAATAAAAATATGCCCTGCCACACATTTAAAAAAATGTATTTGTTTATTTGGTCAGGACGGAACACGTTAAAAAACCTACAAGATACATACAAAACAACTTTGGAATTTTCCTCCAGTGTCCTGCACTCACTCTCTTTCACACACATACTGCACATGTTTATAGGGAGGGGAACGAGCACCTGAAGGAAACTTACGCAGACACAGGGAGAACATGCAAACTGCACACAGAGGCTGGCCGGGAGTCGAACCCAGGACCTTCTTGGTGTGAAGCGATAGTGCTAACCGCTGCGCTACCGTGCTTTTGCCATAGTTGCACTTTTACTGGAGACAGGTAAGTTACACAGTGCAACTTTAAAAACAATGCACAAAATCTACCCTTTTCAAAGGATAGACACAAAAATGAGAGAAACAAAGTTATACGTGAAGGAGCGGTGCAAGAAACACAAATGTTCAAATCAATTCATATTGCACAGGGAAGAGGAACCAAAACTTTTACTGAAGTGAAAGAATTGTTACACTGTCAACTAAAAGTTCGTTTTGATTGAAACTGAGCAAAGGTCTAAATGTAACAGAGCACTTGACTCTGTCCCTGGAGACGAACAGCACAACCTGCTGTAACTCGGCTGTTTCCATCTCTCAAACGTTCCCACAAAGCTGCTTGATTCCTGCTTTGCCGAGGATATGTGCGGCGCTTGAAGACAGCAGAGTTAGCGCCTAGCATCATTAGTCATGCTAGCAGCTCATTAGCATAGCAGAACCTGGCTGTGGTGGGATTATTGCAGCACATCAAGCCGCTCCGCCCCATTACTGTCAATCACAGGAGCGCCGCAAAGTCACCCGCTAACTCCTCTCATCACACTTTACGCTATGGAAAATAATACCATTCATTAACAGACTGAAAGGTTTATTGTGACGGCTAATGAGGTCAGTGCGGCCATATTTCTTCTTTAGCAATGCGAAAAAATATGAACAGATCTGAGGCCTACAAAAACTGTTGCATATTATCATTATTCAAGGCTTTACACGTGCAGGATTCGTCTCAGATCTGTTATTAGCTTCATCAGAAAATGTGCAGTATGCATTTAAAGGTTCACTATGTAACTTTTCTGGTGGAGGATCGGCCACCTGGTCGTCTCCATGGAGATGCCATTGCTTGTAATGTTCCTGGCTTGGAAAAAGTCAGATTGATAACACAGTACTAACGAGGACAGCCCTGCGATATCAACCTGAAGGGCTCAAGTCATCGTTCAGGAAGAGGGACTCTCAGCGGCGTTTAGCCAATCACAGCAGCCAAGGGACAAAACAATATAGTTTTTGGCTAAATGAATGTGTAACTATGTACCTCACTACCGTGCTAGCAAATTATTAAGAGTTTATGTTGGAATATACGGGCTTTTTGCGCTGAACCAAACGTTGTGAGACTCAAACAGATCTGCTGTACGACATGGATTCTAATGAGTTTGATAATGCAAACCTCGCATCAATCCAGCTTACAACACACTTAAAATGTTCCACCCTGCATCGGAAATGTTACATAGTGCACCATTCATGTGGCTGCATGTCTTTGACTCTTGCATTCTTAATAACAAAGGGGAAAAAATGGAAATCTACAACAACAATATGTAGAATATTATGAAGGTGTCATCTAAAATATTATTCAGTAATAATTTTGTGTCATATGTAATAAAAGAAACCATTATTTATTAATTCAGGGGTCATTATTCAATTGCATCTTGAAATGACTTTTGATTGACTCGTGCACAGTCTGCCTCAGAGGGAGCGGCCACTGATCCATTCATGTTCACCCACTGCCAGGTCAACAACCTCCAGTATCACTCAACAGTGACTCCACCTGATCTAGTTGTGCTTAAAAATACAACTAATTTGCCTGGAAACGTATTAGAAGAGGGAAAAAGTTAAGTCGTATCGAATCAACAGTTCCCACCCACACCAGGCCCTAATATGACGCATTGCAGACTGCATCTCTACTCCTACTGTCCTGGGCCCCTAAACACTTGAAGGGTTAGGTTGTAGTTCGTGACACCACACACTTGTGCTGGGTTCATCTCCACAAACACAACGATAAAGCATTCTGTGATTTCGGTCTTTTGCCTGATGGAAACGGGGACGGGGCGCAGGAGGGGAAGCTAACGCGCACATCAAATAATTAATGGAAACAGATGGCAGATCAGTCAGTGGATGAACCCGGCTTCCCCCGTCAGCCGCTGCCTCGTCGCTCCGCGTTTGGCCCGCTCTCCCTCACGCCTTCCCGGGACTCGTTCTCCTTGAAGCGCGGCCCTGTTGCTAATCCATCTCTTTTATTTCTTCCCTCCGCGGAGAATCCTTCCTGTTTGGGCTCGTGTCTCATTTATTTTAAGGATCCCCAGCGTGGTGGTGTTTGCAGTGTACACGAGGCCCTCCGCTGTAGCGCTCTCTGTCGCCTTGTCTTTCTCATTTCACACACGCACACACAAACGCACTCTGGTCCCCGAGCACGCGAGTCCACTCTCTGCTGTAGAATAACCTCCTTTCTAATCCACCTGGTTGATGTTGCCTCCTCAGGGGAGATCTTTCAAGTGTCCTAATACAGTGGACTGAAAAAGGGACAGGGAAAAAAGACAGATTTGGCAACAGAAAAGGCAAAAGGAAGCTATGGATGTATAGCACTGTCTGAATATGCAGTCAAGATCCAACAAAGCAGCTTGGCTAAGCCTGGGGTTTATGATACCTAAATGTAAAGATAAATATTCAAATGTAGTCATTAAAAAAAATCAAACATGAAAAGGAATTTAACGGTAGGGTTGGATGATATGGCAACAAATACCTCATGCATGTTTCTAATGTAGCAGCACAAAAGGACTACACAGACCAAGGAGTGTGACTTATTGACAAAAATAAATCTCAATATTCTTTTTGAGTCTTCCAATCAAAATCAATATATAAACAATATTATGTCAGTCCAACAGACAAAAGTGAAATGTTTGAAAAATGAGTCACAATAGTGCAGAAATCCATGTATACTCTTATTTGAAAGTTTACTACATAACATTTCCTTTCTATTTTTCATCAGCTCTTTCTGTAGAATTATTATTATTATTATTTTTTTTTTTTTACAAAAACGATATACTCCATATTGAACCTTTGCATTTAAATATAGTACCCACCTCTATGTAGACAATGATGCTTTTCAGATGTGGAAATTATTCAGATAACCTTTTAAAATTAAAATACCAGATGACGGCACTATTTCTTACAAAAAATGGAGCAACACAATTTGAGCTGTATATCTTGTCACACACTTGTCTCCATGAAGATATTGTATTTTCATGGAGACAAGTGACAAGATACAACAACATAAATTCAATAAACAAAAACTAGCATCTCCAACCACAACAGTTACACAGTGCACCTTTAAATAGAAAGAATGACAGAATTAAACCGGAGCCCTCCTGGGAAAAGCGGGGCTCCACTTTCTTTAGCAGTTACTCCTAAACTTTTTGGTTGCACATCCTCTACACATTTTAATAGTGCGGGCCACTTGTAATCTTTGCTCCAGAGTGGCCTCGCGGAGTGGGACCTCGCCAGCCCCCGGCCAATCTCTGCAGCTCTCTTTGAAGGACCTTCTCTAATCCTCTCCTCCGAGCCCAGCGCAGTGCTCATGTGGAGCCCAGCCACTTCTGCAACTTCTCTGGAGCCAATCACAAGGGCTCTACCCGACCAGCCGCCGCCAGCTCCTTCTCCCCCTACACTCAATCTCTCCCTCGCTTCCTCTCCTTTTTACCTCCTCCTTACCTGCTGTCTCACTCTCTTCCTCCTGCTCTTTGCCCCCCCCTCCTTCTTGCTTCCTCTCCAGCTCTCTCCCCCTCTTCCTCCCCCTCTCCTCGGGGGTGTTTTTTGGGGCCAGGCTGGATCTCCCACACTCTTTACAGTCCGTGCTTTCATCTGTGCCTGCGCTGCCACTGCAGGGCCCCAGCGTCAGGGCGGTGGAAATGCGATTGTGTGGAGCTGAACGTCTGCACAGCCCAAAGGCCCCTCATCGCATTCCGCCACGGCACGCTGCGACCAGGCGCTTTGACTTTGGCATCCACGGCTCCGGTCCCTTTCAAAGTCCGTTCCCCCCAGTCCCTTCACTCGACTCTGGTGATGGCTTTCCTCCGCCTTCCCCCGTGGACTGCAGGGTTTGTTCTGCATCGGCTCGGCTCTTATCTCGCTTCAACCCTGTCCATTTTTTGTTTTGGTTAGCGCGGATGCTGCCATCGTTCAAGCTACTTTTCCTCGCGTGGGATTGGATGCCAGGAGAAAGTCAGGCGAACAGCATGCGATCCGCTTGCATACTGTGAAAATGGAATGTTCCTTCAGTGAGGCATTTCGGAGCACAGCAAGGACTTGGGTTTACAATCTTCTTGGTGATTGGAAGCTGGTTGGGAGTGCATTTTTCAAGCCATGACAAGTGGAATTGTGCTAAATCGGTGAAAAACTTTAGCTGATCATAAAAATATGGACTGTCAGTACTAGTTTTGATGGGACTTAACTTTCCCCCTTAATACAAGTGTTTCAATGCACTAACTACATTGCCAGAGCCCCATTCTTTGTTTATAGCAGGAGTCTCAAACTCATTTTCAGAGGGGGCTGAATTTAGAAAATCAGAGCTGGTCGGGGGCGCAACAAAGACAGACTTGAAACGCACTGTATATTTTCCTTCCCACAAAATCTTTAAATAGGAGATTTTAGTTGCCAGAAGTTTTACATTTATAAGGTATATTATATATTTTAGAATTTAGAAATGACAATACCTTATAATCCACAAACTTCAAACTATGTAATAAATCATGTTGATTAATGAAGTCATGTATTATTAGGCCCAACAATTAGTGATCTGCACAAGCCTGTGATTTAACTCTGGCTCTGGTGTGAATGATCAGACCTTCAGCTGCAGGAGTCATGAGTCCAAGCATCTGCAGCTGTTTGTGTCTGAGCAAAGTATTGCAGCAGCGCATTGTCGTGTTACTGAGGAGGAGAGACAAAAGAGACACGGGAGAAAGTGTCAGATGCCCTCCCTGTGTGTGATGTTCACCTATAACTCATGGATACTTCTCACTCACTGCCTGACTCTGACTCTTTGTTAATGCAGCTGGTGCTGGTGGCTTTAGTTTTATAAGACAGAGTGTATTTGCGATGTTCGCTTCATAACATAAGTTATGCTCCTCCCACTTTGACCTTCTCTCTGAGAAACTCCTGCACTCACATCCCGCGTGTTCTCTGTCCATTTATTTGTCGAGGAAAGTGCAAGAGAAGTGCAGTATCCATGCTGGGTTTAACACTCGGCACAGCCGTGTAGGCACTAATGCTGCAGTGCATTATGGTAGTTGTAGTTCTCTGCGTTTTACTGGTTTATAAAACAAATAAAAAATCATCTAGGGGGGACACCAGAAATGTCTTGAGGGCCACATTTGGCCATGGGGTGCAAGTTTGAGGCTATTAAAATTCATTGATCGTTGTTACCTTCGACATTTAGGCCTACATAAGTTTAACCACTGGAGTATGACAGTAATTGGGCTTTACAGAAAAGATTTCCTAAGCCACACAGGCAACTATCCTTATTATCTAGACTTATTCACAGTAGGTTTTGTCCTGAATGGTGGGGTTTCCCCACATCTCTCCACTGTGAAGTAGCATTTACCCAGCAATACAGACACTTTTTATTGTTGGACAGTCCTTTGCTTTTGTTTTGCAACAACAAAAATTTTTTACTTCAACTGTAGTCTGTTCATTGTTGTTCACATGTTTTTCTCTCTCTTCATTACGTGCAACAGCTCTATTTCCTTCTTTGGCTCCACATTGATTGCTTTTAACTTAAAATCTGCGTCATATGCATTTCTTCTTGATCCGTGATGATGGTGTGCGAGTGACGCAAACTGACTGTTCAAAGCACAATCACAGCACATTGTGTGGTTTAACTGATTGTGTAAGTAGAGATATAAAAAGAAACCAGCAGGTGTCACCAAACTGCCAAAGTCAGTAGATGACATTCATTTTATTGTGCCAAAGAGAAGTCTTCTCGCTCTGGTGGTAGAATGGATTTGGCATTGGACTTGAAGAGCAGGGTTCAAATTACAATAAAAATAAAATAAATGAATGAATTTGAGTACCTAGGATGCCATGTTCTTCGCAGCTGATAGAAGTTCAATTTGATTGTTTGAGCAGAAAAACACTTGACACCAACAGCTCCAACAGGCCAGACTCTTCAGCGTAAACGGAGTAGTGGATACCAGCCTTTGAATCCTGGAGTCGCCGGTTCAAGACCTCTGGCACTTTCTAATTGTCACTTCACTCTGTCATTTTCCATTGCACTGTATCTAGGTTTTTTTCTTCCTTTTAAACAATACACAGCAAATTATTTTTTACATACAGGACATCATTATGTGTAATTCACTTGCAGTGCAGTATTTTTTTTTTGGTTAACTGGACTGTAAACAGAAAAGCTATGACTTTGAGCTTTATGACTATATTATAGATGTGAATTTGGAAATCCACAGTTTTATCTGTGAAAAGGTAAAATGTTAAAGATAAACAAAACAAAGCCAACATTTTTTTTACAAACCCGCCAATAAACATGCAATTTGATTTTTTGGGAAATTCTTTGTTCATACCATACTGTGGAACATTACAGACAAAGCAATACAATCTCCCTGGAGACAAGCACATGAAATGTTTTGTAGTGTGCCTTTGAGAAAGCTAGCAACATAATGCAACCCCTTCTGTATCCACTTTGCAAAGACAAAGTGAGAGATGTAAGCGGTGCAGCCCCCCCCCTCTCCTCTGAGGCGTTCATGTGTGCTTCAGTGTCAGGCTCCTGAGCTCAGGCCTGACTCAGGATCGTGGAATCTAATGCAAATCCCCTGGGAGTATTTAAAGCGCCCAAATCATCCCGGGCCAAATCCCTTCAAGATATGCCCCGCGCGATTGGACGGCATTAAAGGATCGCACTGACAGAACAATGCTCCGTCTGGCACCAGGGAAGGGAAAGATCCAGAGAGAGAAATGACACAGAGATGGAGCAAGAGATGGACCAGATGATATCAGAAATATGGCTTGGAAGTTGGGTTATAGACTCTTTAAAATGTGTTTGTATATTATTTGTGGTAAAGTATGTGATAATTCTATTATAATTCTAGATAAAAATGAATAATGGCTGGGTCAACATTTTTGAGTATTTGTCTGCAACTGTGGATTTTGCCTTCATCAAAAACACCAAGTGTGTGTCATATATGTGTGTGTGTGTGTATATATATAAAAAACATTTGACAGCATGACTGACAATAGAAAATGTTTCATAATGAACAAAGACTTAGCTGTGCACAGACCCTTCCAGCTGTTGTCTAAGCCATGGCTGGGCTCCATTACCGCTGCCCCCTTGACATGATCCGTTTGTACGAGGTAGCCCCGCCCCTCCCGCTCCAAATGTGCGTCGAAATCAGGCTTAAATCTGTTGTACATCTTTCACTGCTTATTTATATGAACTTTAATCCGCTCTTAATGTGGTTGTGTTGCGCTGAATGCCGGCCCACTTCGCAGGGATAAACACGATCGCTCACTGTAGTTTCCACATGGCTTCCTCCCTTTTACTGTTGCAAAAACTTTTAATGAGAGGCAGGCGCATTTCTGTTGTTGTGAGGAGGGAAAACATTTAGTATCTGGCACTCTGTTCGTTCTGAATTCAGACAGTGGAGAGTGTTAGAGCTGAAGTGGAAGACAGTATTTTGACAGTTTTCCGTCAGGTAGAGAAAATACTTATCATTTCAACCAACCAAAAAAAAAAGTTATTGATCTTTTCGCACTGCAAGTTCAAAGTATACATGTATAAATGTATAACATTTTGAACACTTTATTAATATCAGAAGATGTAATAACTTTTTCCTTTTTTACTTCTACTACAGTGGTCTCACAACCTTCCAGTCTTTTATCTATTTTCATGAAAAGTTGTTTAATTCTGCCTTTTTCTGCTTTGTGGTTGTAGACTTCATGAAGGTTAAATCTGAGTTGACATATTTTCCTAAATTTATCATTAACAAATGTGCCAGGGTCTGTACTTTTTCTTTTTCGTTTTTAGATATAAGTTATAAGGGTGATTCTAGTGAAGTGAAAAAAAAAAAAAAAGTTTTTTTTTTTTTGATAAAGTAATGATATATTTTATGATATTTTGGTTAAATCAAAGGGAAATTGCTTCAAAAGCCTAGAATCAACCATGGCTAAGTTTCATCCACATCAACTGTGTAACCCGGGTGACGTGTTGACTCGGGTGATGCGTTGACTCGGGTGACGCGTTGACTCGGGTGACGCGTTGACTCGGGTGACGCGTTGACTCGGGTGACGCGTTGACTCGGGTGACGCGTTGACTCGGGTGACGCGTTGACTCGGGTGACGCGTTGACTCGGGTGACGCGTTGACTCGGGTGACGCGTTGACTCGGGTGACGCGTTGACTCGGGTGACGCGTTGACTCGGGTGACGCGTTGACTCGGGTGACGTGTTGACTCGGGTGACGCGTTGACATTTTGAAACATTTCAGGCAAGCCTTCATGAGGCTGTCTTCACCACTTGGAGAAATGTTCCCTCTCACCTCCTGGAAACGCATCAAACACCGGAACCAATTTTTGAAGTGATCAACAATAACGGTGGAGATACTCATCACTGAGTTCATGTTTGGGACTTTGGTTTCTGTTTTGAGGAGGTTCCAGGTTGTTTTCTGAGGTGTGGTCCTAAACTTTTGATCAGCTGCAGAGCAGACTATGTCAGTTTAATTGCTGTTTTCAATAAAATGTTTACTCAAACTTATTTTTCTTGGTCTCACTTCCATTTCTTGTTGCTTATTGAAGCGCTTACTTGTTAATATTCAACCATGAAAATGTGACTTTTGCAATTTATTCAACTGGTCTTTAACTTTTGATTGGGACTGTATAAAAGCTTACATGGGCTGGCTCCACCACCTCTCAAAGATTACATTAATTACATGAAACAAGGACCACCAGAGCCATAAGCAGGGTGACTGTTAGGTGACTGAGGTCAAGATGCTCTAACCTACACGGGCTGTGTACAGTGGAGCAGTCTGCAGACTTCTGTGAGAGAGGCCCACCTTTGCAGCTTTCAAAAGTCACTTCAAGTAAGTTACATTTTTTGTAATTGTATTTTCGGGGTGTTTGAAGCCCCCGTCACCCCCTGCAGTCTCTGTGCGGAAAACCAGCTGCAACTTTCCTGACATCGACCCGAAGACAACTCTCCTGAAAAAACATTGGCTCTCTTTTTTATTTTTGGGGAGAGGAAATGTTTTGTATGTGATTGTACTTCCTTATTTCAATAAAAAAGGAAGGGGGAAAAAATAAAAATAAAAAAACGTTTGGCTTTTCGCTCAGATCAACACAAACCTGTGAGCACTCACATTAGCACTTTAAAGGACACATATTCTGAGCTTGTGCCAAAAACACACCCGAAGTTGCATTCACGCTGTTTTGAGGAGTGGTCATTAGAAAATCAACTCCCCTCCAAGCATCAAAAACACTTTCTGTCTGAACTTCCTGGTTCTGGGATGTATTTTCAGATTTCATGCGTCACTTCTCTGAGAATCTTTTGCTGTTTTCAGTCCTTAAATCATCACAGACTTGAGCATTTCTGCCTCTAAAAACAATAAATGCTGCTACTCATCCGCACCGTAACTAGATTGTGTGAGTGCTAGGTGCCATCTGCTGGCTGGATGCACTCTGTACGTGTCTTTTGACAAAGGCCGATAAAACCTTTAATTTAACAGAATAATAAACATTTTGTTTGTTCCAAAACATGAGATAGAACATTTAAGATATTCAAGAGCATGTTTAAAGGATAATAATAATATTTAAAAAATGCAGATTATTTTTCCTTTAATGTATGTGCAATACATGTAGCACTTTAGGGTATGTGCAATAATTGTAGCACAGTTTTAGAAGGGATTACACAGTTGACAAGTACAAAATGAAATATTTAACATGCAAATAATGAGCACCACTATTTTAAAACAATTTAGTCTTTGCTGTTTAGGTTGCTTTATATGCCATTCTTCACCACTAAACTATGCTTTTTGGGGCTCGTAAATTAAGTCAAATATGACACTTTGAACATCGGACAACATGCCATCTACGCAATATAAACTGTTTCCTTGTGGTCGAACATAGAAATATAGGCCTATAGGTTATATTTCTTTGTAATCATAATTGCATTGCCATTTTTAATTTTCCATGTAATTTAACGCTATTTCAAGTGATTAAGTGGCTTCAAAAAGAGGGAATCTGGGCTTTGATAAGTATGCTACTTATAGTTTGTTTTATTTCATAGTCATATTCAGACCCTATTTGCATGATTTATTTCTCTCTCTCTGAAACCCATGCATAACAAATTACCTGTGAAAAAAAAAAAAACACCAACAGCTTTAAACTGCTCAGATTCATTTGCCTTTAGTCCGCTTCAAATGCCAGTAAGCATATATATATACATATTTTTACCATTCACACACTTGAGTTTGAGCTGGGACAGTTTTTGCCACGTGGTTCTCGTCTGTTCACTGCAGCTGGATGTGTGGGGTATCTTTTCATCAGCCAGTTTGGGCCATGGATCTATTGGGTTTGGGCAGGCCAAGAAACAGTCATTTAATTGCATGTCGGGTTATAAAATGCTGACCTCCGTCTCGCACGTGCTCCACGTGTGTCTGTGTTTTGCACAGTCTAAATTCATTTCCTGATTCATCTCGTAGCTCTGTCAATATGAAAGTGATTTAAATAAAACACGTAGCGTTTTGTAGCTCAACACAGAGAGAACAAGTCTGTGCTGTTACTGTTCACTGTCCATGATGATCTAAGTGAGACCTGTGCCTGCTTCACCTGCTCCTGTGAGAGAGAGGAGCCACGGAAAGACCCAAACTCACAGTCTATTTGATTTAGTCTTAGGTTGATTCATACATCAGAGAAGCACGAGAGAAAATAATGGCTATAAAAACAGAAGTTACTTATTGCGTTGCGGTAATGAGACTCTATGATCAATTATTAGTAGGGCTGAAACGATTAATCGAGTAACTCGAGTAATTCGATTACAAAAAAGCTTTGATTATTATTTTACTGCCTCGATGATTTGTTTAATTAACATATTGAACAAAAACTGTGTGAATCTGGCGCATGTTTCACACGGTGTGTGTTTCTGCCGGGTGCATGCAGCAGCTTAGCCACAACGGAGGAGAAAGTGACCTGCTTTAAAGTTAAGAGTGTGTCTATGGAGCGGAGTTTTCTTGTTTTAAAGAGCATGAAACCAGAAAAAGAAAGTCTGAGATAACGGGCAAAGACCGAGAGGCTAAAGTGAACGGCACACGGAGCTACGAGCTAACACTAGCGCTGTAGTGATGTGTCTCTCAGCTTGTACGTTGTACGTTATAAGTTTCTACAGTTTCTATGGAAGACTGCGGACTCCTTTCCACAGCTTCAACATTCCCTTCAGAACCATCTGTTGATATAATCAAGTCATTTAGTAAATTTGATCAAAGAGACTGATGCTTCAGATCAGATGCACTGGACATTTGGACTGGAGTTTCAGACGTGAAATAGTGCAGTTTATAAGACACTGATGTGCAATTAAAAAAAAAAGTTATTTCAGACAGAAGCTCCATGTTTATCATTTGTTTGTTACAAAGATCTGTAACTTTTATATAAAAAATGATTTAATTATTAAAAATTGTTTTACAGGCTGTAAAAAAAATGATCCGATTACTCTGTTGTCGCTGTTCAATGGTGGAGGAAACACTGAACTGACTGATGCGCAAAAATCCATAATGTCATCAGGTGAACTAATTTTGAGTTCGATGGTTCAATGTTAAAACTATCATTGCTTCACTGACAATGGCAATAACATTTCTGATTCTGAAAGAATTGATAAATATAGCCAGAGGCTCATATGTAAAGTATTTTGAGAAAAAATGAGGACTAAATGAAGATTTTCAGTATATTTTCTGTTCTTGGGAAAGACACTTCCCCTACCGCATACATAAATCCATAAACCTAAAACCAGAAATCAAAAAGTTATTATCCTGTTTCTAAACATTTTTATAACATGTATTAAAAATATCTCTGTTATAATTCCTGTTGCTGGGGCAGATTGGAGAGAAGACTGGGCATGGGTCCAGTCTGCGACAGGTTGTCTCCTCTGTGGGGGTGTTGTTGTGCTTGGGGCCCACCTGTCCGCCCCTCAGGAGAACCACAGAGCTGGGCCTGGACCAGGACGTGGAGCTGGACGCGGCGCAGGACGCAGCGCTGGACGCGGAGCTGGACCGGCAGATGGATGTGTATGGGGGACACAGCCCCGAAGCCAAGGTGAGTCTGCGCTAATACCAACACTGTGTCCAAACCTGACCGGGGGAGCTGGCCACGTCTTCTCCCACACAGCGGTCACCGGAGCGAACAGCTGAGGCAGGAGGAACCACTGCCATTTCAGCAGCAGTGAACGGCAGGGAGTGGGTTTAAAATAGGCTTCGATGGCACATTCTGGCTTTGAAACGCCAGAGGGGCGAGAGGAACGGAAGTCCACAGAGTTCACACCTGTTCAGAGCATCGTGCTGTGGAATATTAGATGAAAGTGGCTTTTATTGTGGCGGATATTGATTACCGGTTATTATACTACGAATGGACTAATAGTAGTGAACATACATAATATGACAAGCCAATCATATGGCATCTGGGACAAAAGCTGCACAGTAGATTGGGCGTTTGTCAACATGAAGGTATCTGGGTAAAACCTGCCCATCAGTGTGACGAGGGCTGGGGCCTCAGGATTCTAAAAGGGTTATGGCAACACAGCAATGACCCATAACTAATATATCACTAAGCAACAAACTGATTATGTTAATTTAAAAATCTGGACTTAGTGTGCTGCTATTAGTATTTAAGTTGCCTAAGGGTTTCATTTATTTATTTTTTCATTGCCACTGTTGATAGCAGAGGGCTCCCCGATACCTAAACACTTCATTGGAAACAGAGGTGAAGTTTATAAAGTGGGTTTTCCAAATGTAGTTTTTTAACTTAGAAAATGAGAAATTCTAACCCTAAGCTAACAAAAGCAGGTTTAAAAGGGAGAAAAGATCTCAAACTCAACCCTTTTTACAATAAATGTTCTCCAAACACTACACATAAGTCAAACTCAGATAATCCCGTTAAGCCTGACTTGACAGAGCCCATCGCGGCCAGCCCTCTCTCACTCTCCCTCTCCCTCTCACTCCGCTGGGCTGCTGATCACTATTGGCTGCAGCGTCCGAGCGGCACACAGATGTTTCCTGTGGTGAGCCCTTTAAATGGTCAATTCCTATTAGCCACTTATCACCTCGCCCTCATTAATCAGAGCGGATTTACACATCACACAGCTCGCCTCTGCTGCTGTTAGACACTCAATACATGTGGAGGCGCTCGTCCACGTGTGCTAACAGGGCATGGACAGGAAGTAGTCAGACAGAAACTAGACCAATGCAAACAATTCCATTTCTACCAAAGTTCAAAATCAAAACTCTCCCAGTTTTGCCAAAAAAACTTATAATCATTTGTTCAGCAATTGACCAAAGAAGAACATCTTTAACAAATACTAAATTCTAATTCTTAGATAACTCTCCCCAAGCCACAGCAGCACAAGCTTTAAAAAGAACACAACTTGGAAAATTAAAATGCATTTAGTGTCAACAACATCCTCCATTCACACGTTGCAAGTGACCCAATTGCTTCCTGCTCCTTCAAATATGCTCTTCTGACAGCGCTGGCACACGGCATTAATGAATCCCTGACATAATGTAATTAAACACTCGAGACGTGCCACTTCTTTGAGAACCGTGTTGTCAGCAGCCCTGCAAAAAGCCTCTGCACGCGGGCCAGGAAGCGCTCCCATTCACACCCCTAATGAGGGCTGACGCGCCGGGGCCCACGGAGGATCGGACCACGCTCTCTGGAGTATATCGGATCCACCTTCAGAAAGCACGGGGAGCCTGTTCACACCTGACGCTAATGCTGTCCAATGTAATCCAGCCGGCCGTGCATATTTGATCTCAGTGTCTATGGAACCTCAGGAGACACTCGCACTCAGAGTTGTCATCTCGCTGTGCCGTGTTCACGCCTGATATGTGCGCAGATCAGATGTCCCTCTCTGCGTCTACGGTCTTTTGATTTGGGAGAACAAAGATGGCAAGATGGCCGACACATGGCCTAAAGGCATGCTGTCCATTTGTGGCACAAAAGAGACGCATTATTCTTACATAAGCTGCCTTCATTGCAAGCTGAACATGAAAATAAATTTACTTAAGAACCTACGAACTTTTCACATCAAAGACCATCCAAGAAAATATTTGGCCCTCCGCATACCACCAGCTCTTAAACAGGACTATACAAAGTCTAAATTAGGTCTAAACCAAGTCTAAAATAGAACTAAATAGTGTATTATCTTACAATAAAATATCAACTTAATAGGGCTGTAAACCTTTAGTCGTTTAGTCGGTCGATGGTGTCTAGTCTACTTTTTTCTCATGATTTCCACCCTGCGGCTTATACAGTGATGCAGCTAATTCATGTATTTTTCTGGAAAGGCCTCTAGGGTTAAGATCGGGCCCGAGCACTTACTGTCCAAACCCGACCCAGGCACGATTCAACCCGAACCCGACCCAAGCCTGCGCGGGTACTGTCCGAACCCGACTCAGTCATTTGCTGCATGTTTCGACCCGACTGGGCCGTGCACGTGTAGAACCGGACTTATGTAAACTGAGTTCTGAGTTATAGGCAGAATAAGCGCCTGTTAGTGTCAGTGTTCTACCTGCACCAACAGGACGTCTCCTGTACCAGACGGGCCTGTTCCGTCCGCTGACGCCGGCCCACATGATCTCTCTCTCTCGCTCCTATCTTCAGCTTTTTGGGAAGGCATCCATGGCTCTCTCTCCTCCTGCTCTTTCTCCTCCGTTGCTCTCTTTCTCTCTCCTCTCTCCGTGTAGCAGCCGTGCACTTTCATTAAGGTGTCTTTTCTCACGTCACATATTTTGACCACTTTATAAGAGGATGAGGAGGAAAACAACTCAGCACTGGCTGCACACCGCGCTCTTTCGCCGTGGAGCGCATGTTACAACACATGATGCACCTCTTCCCCCTGGGCCCCAACCGGCCCGGCTCGGCAATGTAAATGTCTCATGTTACAACGTGGACACCTGTGGCTTATAGTCAGGTGCGGCTTATATATGTACAAGGTTGTTTTTCTTTGTAAATATGGCCAGTGCGGCTTATACTCAGGAGCGCTCAATAGTCCGCATTTTACGGTCATTATTTTATTTAGATTTAAAGGATTCATATGGTGAAAACAGCAAAAACAAGAAGATGGAGTGAGATTGCTGAAGTTTTTGCTGAAGAGTTTCCTAGTATTCACCTCTAAAATAGTTGTGCAGTTGTGGTCTTTTGAGTGAAGTTTGAGTTAAATACATCGAGATATTTTATAACTTTGATATGTTTTTTCCACACCCCCTTTTAATCGATTAACCAGTCGATAGGGCAGATTTTTAGTCGACCAAGAATTTCTACTACAGCCCTACAACTTAAGGACTTGAATGATCCTTTGCTCACCTGTCACTGTTAGCTAACCTTCTACCATAGCCTCTCCTGTCGGCGCACACGGACTGGCTGCTGATAGCTAATCTTATCATTCCAAATTAACAGCACTACAATCTCCCAAAAGAAAATGTGTCATTTCTTGTATGACGTCCAGTGCTTTGGCAGGGCAGAGCAGCAACAACTTGTCAGTCGCACAGTCTGTAGCTGTATGTTGATATGCAAAATAGCCACAAGCTCTGACAGTTGTTAATATCTTTCTGTGTTTACCATATTTCTGTCACATAAATCATATAAACTCTCTGCCTTTTCATCATTTGCGAGCAGTAAAGCTGGCACATACATATCCTCCACGCCGTGATGCTGGCTGCTGTTTGTGTCATTCCCACACATGTAATAGCTCCATATAACATCTTTATTGGGCCGGCGCTGTAGCTACAACACCCTGGAGAAGACGCCTTGTCAGAGCCACAAATCTCCCTGCTTAATGAACGCCTCCTGTACCTGTTAGCTCATTTATGTACACGCCGGAGCCCCCAAAATGACCGCGCTGGATATAATATTACCTCTCCGGCCAGCTTAAGTAGGCTTAATGTAGCTGCGGGCGGGCGGGCGGTGGGCGCGCTCCGTCATCGCACCGCTCTTTTCCCACCTGGCTGTTATTAGCTTCATCAGGCTAATGAAGGAATTGCATTGGATCATATTAACCTCTGTGAACCGGCCCTCCCAGGATAGCGCTGTTACGACAGGCTAGTCCAGACTGCTGCTCTGCTCTTATACTCGTGTGTGCGCGGCAGAGCGGATGGCGAGTGGCCGCGTGCGGCTCCCAGAAGAATGTTAATCATCTTTTTAATTGGCTGCCGTGACTGGCCGACCTCCACTTGACGAAGGGGCAGCTTGCTTTGCTTTGCCTGCCTGAGTGTCCTTGCTGGGGGGAGTGAGGAGTGCTGTGTGAGCGGCTGTGGCCTGGAGCATGAGCAGGCTTCTCTTGTGTCAAACTACATGTGAGTGCAGCGCTTCTCGTGTACTGTTTCAATCATGGAGCTGGCCCACAGATGAACTAATGCATCATCATGTGAGCATCCTGATGTTTAGTCTCCATGAGGAGAGAAGTGAGGAAAGGCATCAGAAAAATATGCATTTTTAAATAATTGCTTATTACCTTCTATAACGTCAACAGCTGGAGCCTGGTGCAATAGGAAATATGTATCTTAAGTAAAGTTCAACCTTTTACATGACGCTTCTGATAATGTAACGAAAATACATAAGCATACTTTAGTCTTTCCTAAAACATGTAAATCATACCTCCATTAAAACAAGACCATGATCAATGAATAAAACACCACTAAATTAAATATAAAAACTTAAATTACGGGGCGTGTCAAAATATCTAAATATGAATATATTGCTGATATGTGCAGATACATAGGTGTACTGGGGCGATTCTAAAATGTCACGATATGCATTGTCCGAAATTGATAGATGAGGGCTGGGGAAAAAAAAAAAAAACAGCGCCACAGCCCTGTGCCGACAGGTATATTGTGACAGCGCTTCAATTTGTTCATCGTTTTGAAGATTAAAATGAGTGTGCTTCATGTTTAATTTTTGTGCAGGTTTTGGTTTAACAAACCCTGCTGTTCAAATGGATTTGTTCTGAAAATATATTGCAGAATATCACGTGCAACATATAGATGATCCTGTGTGATATCGGATTGTGAGCCATGTGTCGTCCATCGTATCAAATTAGAGGGATTTGGTGATTCCCAGCCCTAATTGATTTGAGTCCAAATACAATGGTGAGTGATATGATATGGTAGTAAATAAGAGGTGCTCCTGCAGATAGGTGCGGAGAACAAGTAAACATCATTAATTGGAGAGGCGCACATGCAGCCTGCAGCCAGATGGTGTTTTGTACTCATTTGTCATACACGGCTGACAAAGGGAAGCGCCGAGACTTTGGGCTGAAAAGGGCTCACGTAAAATATACTGTTGTTTATTGGTGCGCTGCTAAACGCGCTCCTCCTGTTTGCGTCCCTCTCGCCGTGTTCTGTGCATGTTGTTCCTGTCAGGAGCGGGGATGCTAATGCTACTGCCAAGCCGGATACTGGCACAGGAGCAGCTAGCTAGCACCCCGCAGATCGGCGAGAGTTGGCGTCCATTATGGTCCATCTGTCTGCCTGTTACAAAGGCATTCGCTACAGTAGGCTCAAGATGCCGCTGCAGAGAGGATAGAACCAGAACCAGAATAGAGTAGCAAAGAGTGAAATACTGACTGGCAATGATTGGACTTGCTTTAAAAATAGTGTTTAGGGAAAAAGAAGGA
The DNA here is from genome assembly GCA_019453435.1 of Rhinogobius similis. Classification (NCBI taxonomy): domain Eukaryota; kingdom Metazoa; phylum Chordata; class Actinopteri; order Gobiiformes; family Gobiidae; genus Rhinogobius; species Rhinogobius similis. The sequence goes on along the minus strand of CM033638.1, from coordinate 31,473,987 downwards.
AATTGTGTTATAACTGATGAAGAAAGGGGACAAAATGTTTGAAAGAATTCTGTTGGAAAAATGTATCACCATGTCAAAGTGCACAGGGAAATACTGGTTGGAGAAAGTGGCTCACCATTACCATGTGTTTGGGACGGTCCTATTGTTCATAAATACTGACTGAGATCAATGAGGCACTGCAGACTGTCAAAGTTATAATATAGTTATAGAATAACCAGTATATTTATATAATAACCACTAAAACATGTACAATAGACTCCTCCCCTCTGGGACTAGACTCCTCCCCTCTGTGGCCAGCACTCCGCTGAAAGAGAGATGCTAAATCTCAATTTAAAAAAAACAACAACTAAACAAAATAGGAAAAGGGATGACGGGGACAGAGCTACTCTATTTCTTTTTGAATTTATCTTCTTACTTTCTGGTTGTGTTCTGCAATATAAACATTGAAAAAGAAAAATGTTAGAGGAGCATACAAATTAAACATGCTATTTGTTTTTCTCTAGTTTAGGCTTGAAACTGTATGTAAACTCTTGTATCAACCATGTTTACACTGCAGGTTGAATCAGATTTTTTTTTCTTTTTTTGGCCACATGCGACCAGGACCGGAATTTTTAAAATTTATTTATTTATTTTTAAGGCAATCCAGACCACTTTTATATGTGCTACAAAATCTGAATTGACTTGAATCTGACACACTGATGTCTGTCAGAAAACAGTGATTAGTGAAGCTAGAAAGTGCAAATAAAGTAAGTTTTTTTCTATTTTGAGTGAAAAATAAAGAGGATTCATTTAGATAAGTCTTGACAAATGGCTCACTAAGTGTGTGTCGTAATGTGACAACAGCTCCACTGGTCCCCGGAGCACTTCAGGGCTGATCGGTTCACACATGGTATTCACTCACATTTAAACTAATAGTTTCTGCTATAAAATTGTGACTATTCAAATTGTGATTTCGATTTGAGTGTTGCTGCCCCACTGACAAATAATAAACCTGACAATATTACAAGAAAAAAAATAATCCGACTGTTTGTCACATTAACGTGGCTTTGTCATGTGGAAAGTTTCATAAAGCTGTTCACAGACAGAAGAATAGTGATGTATTAAGTCGAGTGTAAACAAGAGCTTTTTACTGTAAAGACGTCGAGATCATTTGGTTAATCCATTATCGTGATTATTCAGGTCACAGATTCAGATCAATCTACACTCAAAATAGTTCAATTGTGCGTTAAGTACTTTTTATCTAGCCGTTTGTGTGACAATATAATTACCTTTTCATTCAGAAAAATCAGATTGAATGTTTACACCTTTGAATGAGAGTAAATAAAGGATTTCACATGGTGGCAACAATCATGAACAATTGTAGTGTCACGTTAATTCGCTCAATAATCGTAACACTAAAAGTTGTTACTGCCTCATCCATATAGTCATGCGGTCAATAATCATGAATAACTTGCAAAGTCCAGGCACCAAAAGTAGGACAGCAAAGTCACTGTATCATCGGTCGAACCAAACATGTCACGTTATTTCAGCGTCAATCACATCCAGAAACAACATTTCTTTTGCCTAAAATTCCTGCCTGCTTTCTGCTCGTCATCAGAATGCACTGCGGGGGTTAAAGTGCCGTCTGCCTGTGTAGCGGATGGTTGTACTGTGCTCCCATTGTGTTCCAAATGGAAAGTATTGCTGGAGGCTGCCGGTCCGCCATGCTGCTTACTTTGTTCTTCCAATGACAGTTTGATTCAGTCCGACAGCACTCCGCTCTCAGGGGCGCTCTTTCTGTTTGTACTGCTCTTCTTTAAAAAGCAGGCTAATCCCAATGCTCTGGGCCAATACGCTTGCCAGGGCATCCGAGGCCCAGCCAGCAGCGCTAACAAAGTCCAAGAGTCTCAGGAAAAGGTACAAGTGTACAACAAAAAGTAAACCATTAATCTATGTACAATGGTCTTTTTTCTGTAACATTTATATCAGATTTGGCTAAATTTGTATGGAAATATTTTGAAACACACAGGATTCACACACACTTTCCACTCATTCACTGTCTGTTAGTGACTTTTTTGCTAATATTTGTTACAATTAAAAGTGACCCGGCCTCAAAGCAGAAATACTGTGTTAAATGGTAAATGCACCTTCATGTTTGATGGTTTGAGTAGATCTATATATATGCATTATGTATGGAAAAAGCTAACTGAAAAGGCTGTAATTAAAGGTAAAATTATGATTTTTTGTCTAATGCAGACTGTAAAGCACTAAGTTTGTACAAGCCAGTACTGTATAGTACTGGGTTTGTTTCCAGGGCAACACTTGTATCGCCTGTCATTTTCCCTCCACATTCTTGGAGTAGACCGTGGCAGCGTGGAGGAGGACGGAGCGACATCGCTTTGTAATAAAGGTAAGTGAAAGGTTGAACTATTGCTGACTGGAATGGAAATGTAAAGCGTGTACCATTCTGCTCAGATGTGGCTTTACCAGCAGCATTTACCAGCGGCAGCCATCTTATTTTGTCTTATGCTGACATTAGAGACACATTATGCATATTATTTGCGTAAAACATGTATTCTTCTGCACCAAGGGGAGTTATTCAGTTTATCGACAACTGTGATTTATTCAGGTCAAAATATAATTGCAAGAACTAAACATAATTGTGACAATTTTAAACTCAGAAAACAAAATGTAAACTATCTTTTTTTGGTTGTTTATGTCATATACATTTTATTATTTTTTTTCCATTCAGAAAGTTACATTTAATGAAGCTGGTCGCTAATTTAAGCAATGGCATGTTATACTGTGGGAATGAAAGAAAAAGAACCCTGTCCCTGTTGTTAGAGCTCTTTTTCCCTCATAATAATTGTACGACTGAGATTTGATACTGTGACATCCCTATCTGAACCAGCATGTCATGTCACAGTTTCTTTCCTTGTATTTTCATACACCGGAGTGACACATGGGGTTGCATTGTACGTGTGCTCCAATAAGCCCAATAAAAAAACAAATAAGAACTACTGCAGAACCAGACCACTGACAACATAATCACAGGAACTAAAAAATAACAATCCTGACCATTTTAGAAGGAAAATTAAATTGAATCTATACTCCACAATGAACCTAAACCTCTGTTTATCAAATTAACTTTATCTTTCAGAAGGTTTGATGGCATAAAGCTGGTCACAGGTTAGAGGAGTGGTGATTTATTATGCAATTAGAATGACAGAATTAAAGATTTTACCAATTCTTCTCACAATAATCGTAACACTACAATTTGATACTGTGACATCTCCACTTGTGAGCGCACAGGGAAGACTGCCTCGTAAACAGGATTAATAAAACAAGTCGGAATGAAGCTAAATATAATTCCATGTTTTTGAAGAGGGAACAAGAACATAACATGTTTAACAGAGAAAAAAGTTCAACTTGCAGACTGTGTCTCTGAAGTCCATGTGCACCTTGAGAAGTGTGTGCAGAGGGTCATGTGAGGACAAGGCTCGTGTTTGGTCATAGATGGACTCACCCAATTAACTGAACGTCCATCATTTCCCCATAACCTCCACAGTGCTCTGACCCGTGTGCCACCCAGGTAAATCCATTATGTTTCCAACAATGTCAAATACAGACATATGTCAATCACACTGTGCTGACAGACTGCAACACAAACAGTCCACACTACAGCCCAGACTGTTCTGTACGCCTCCATCTACACCGCTACACTTAACGTCGTTGCACTGTACCAAAATAGACTACAAAATTCAAAGTGGCAGGTGTATTTTTAAGCTCTCATCTTACACAACCCACGCACAATCTCTCGGCGTATGGAGAGTTAGCGAAGGATTGGAATGTAAGTCGTGTAGAATATGATTTCAAACGTGGGCGAGGTGACGGTACTACAGGGACTTAAGGGACAATGGACAATGCTATGACGAAGGACAAATGTGGTTGATTTAAAACACCAGACTGTTAGACTGACAGGAACAGTGTCAGGTAGTTTCTCTCATGAAGAAGAAATAAAAAAAATGGAACAAATGCAATTATCCAGCCATAACATTATATGTTATATTATATATCTTATGAGCTTCATAAAAAGTATAACTTATGGTAAAGTATGAAATATATCTGCTTGTGTGAGGATTTGTCCAGGATTTTTGGACAAGATGGAGTCTAGATGGAGTTCGTCTGCCTGGACGAACTCCCTCTTGAGTGGTTCTGGCTCCACAGTCCAAGTGGATGTCAGTCCTAGTTCATCTGCAGCCTGTCCGTCCGTGGGAGTAGGATCTCTCCTTCACTGTGGTTCTCCCCGAGGTTTCTACTTTTTCCCATGGGGTTTTTTGTAGTTTTTCCTCGCCGCGAAGTATATATTACATATTCACGACAACATCAGTGCACTGCGCGTCAACAGCGTCCTCGCCGCGAAGGAGGGTCAAAGGACAGGGGCATTCTGGGACAGTTATCTGAACTGCTTTTACCTGTGGCCCATCGAGGCAACTGTTGTTGTGATTTTGGGCATTATAAAAATAAATTGATTTGATTGATTTGATTTAATATAAGTGGTTGTCATTTGCCAATTGCGACCTTTCAAATTAATCTTGCAGCCCTAATTTCCATTGACTAAATTTAGATTTTTGCTCAGCCATTGTGAGCAGAAGCTGAAATAGAACAGTCCAATCAGGTGGAGAGTGAGCAGGGTGCTACGACGAGCGCAGAGGTTAGCTGGAGTGCACTGGGGCTGTGCTGCTGCTGCCGTTTGAGAGGCTTCACCGGGCTGTGGATGAGCGCGGCCCTTCAGATGGAGAGGCAGAGAGCGTGTGTGTGTGTGTGTGTGTGTGTGTGTGTGTGTGTGTGTGTGTGTGTGTGTGTGTGTGTGTGTGTGTGTGTGTGTGTGTGTGTGTGTGTGTGTGTGTGTGTGTGTGTGTGTGTGTGTGCGCGCGTGTGAAAACCAGGATCAGCACACTAAATCCACACTTGAAAGACTCAAGCTCAAGCGCGCTCCGGGTCTCTCATCTCGCCGCCGACGCCGCCCCGGGGCCAGAGTTCAGCGAGAGTGGCAGGGTTCGCGGGCCGAGGGGCAAGGCGGTGCTCGGCGGGTCAAAAGGGAGGAGGCTGAGAAATAGGTGGAAAAAATGGTGCAATAAATGCAGGAGTAGACTTTTAGGTTTACAGTGGATTAGTGTTGTGGCAATTAGCAAAATGTCAAACTCTATACTCTATACTGATTTTTATAACGCAATGATAGTAAAGAAAGAAAGTCCTTTTTTAAACTATATGTTGTGTTCATATATATAATAATATATAATTACAACATTCTAGACTGTCTCTAGTTTAAACTGAGTCAGGTCAGAATCCTCAGTAGAACTCTAAGTGGCACATGTCAGATTAGTTGATCTGGTTTATGTTCATATCTCTGGAATTACTGGGCCTATTCACATGAAACAAAAACTTCTCTATCGGCACAAACAAACATGAAATTATTCTTTCACAAAAGCCTCAGAAAGCGGTGCCATTATTCTAGACTTGATAGTTGCCAGTGGAAAATACTTAAGTTACAAGATTAATATGGCAAGTTTGTGGAGCCAAACTAATAATGAGAGGATTCAACATTTGTGGATTTGTAACCCATGTTCTTCTTTGGATACTGAACCACCAAGCATCTGGTGAGAGGGCAAATGTCTGATGTACCACAGATACAAAAAGGATTCAGCTAAAAGTTATAAATGAGTTGTGACAGCTTTGTCCATTTGTGCTCCTCTCAGTGACATGTGGCTCCTGTACATTCAGCAGATCTCCTCTTGTGCACAAACAGGGGATGCCCTTGATTTGTGTTCTTTAATCTTGTTTAGCGAAGGATAAATGTACGTGCAGGGGTCAGTGGAGTGGAACAGCTCCAGGCTTTGGGCTTCAGAGGAGACACTCTGCCACAGTCACAGCTACGTCACCGTATTGACATTTAAATTAGCCGTTTGCTAGGTCGTGGTCGGGCTATTGAGTCAACGTACATTAAAAGTCCGCAACGTGGGCAGCCATGAAGGTCAGCAACGAACGCGATGGCTCAATGTGAATGCACTTCTCACGATGGAGGGTTCCACTCAGAACGCTGAATATACATTACATATTCACGACAACATCAGTGCACTGCGCGTCAACAGCGTCCACAAAGGAGTGAAAGAGGCTCAAATTCACACGCGCCACATCAAGCCACGAACAAGACAGAGATTTATCGGTTCCAGTATCAGTCCATGATGGAAGATTTTCACAGATATCAGTATGGGCCGGTATATAAGAAAAGAACAACACCACTATGTTGTTACACGATTGTTTAAAGTTCAGATGATGGGATTCTGTTTTAGAACTGAGCTCTATCATTTATTTATTTTTCCAATTTGTCTTCACTTACGTCATCTATGTTTTTGACAGTTCGAGGGGGATTTTTCAAACCAGGATTCATCAAATAAGCGTGAATTAAGCTAAATGTTACTCCAGGTAACACAAGATGTTAGAACATGGCTAAAAACTCAAAAAAAGTCAATTTTGCATAATATTTGTCCTTTAAAGCTATTCCAAAGTCTTTACCTTGATGCTCTAGGCCAGTGGTTCAAAGTGGAGGTCGCGAGGGATGAGCTGGGGGACACGACATGATTTCAAGATCTAATTTGAATAAGTATGAGACTATATTTGCTCTATTTCTCAAATTTAAAACGACATCTCTTAGTGAAATAGGGTCAAATAAGACAATAAACTATTCAAATAACCAATAATAAACCTGATTTAACATGCTTTGACACATTTTGCACTTCGCTTTTTTTTTCGAGTCGGTTGTGTGGCTATTTTGGGGGTCCTGGGCAGAAAGGTTGGGAACCCCTGCTCTAGTCAGTGCAAACCATTCTCATGTCTCGAAAGAAGCTCTTTTTGTAGGTTACTGAGTTATAAATAAATATTACATATAAAATGCAATGTGCAGGAAATTACATGTTATTTGTGTAAAGGTTTGATGATCAGTACAAAATGTTACATTCAATTTACAACAAATCAATAGCAGTTTGATCTGGTTCTTCTAAATTCATGTATTAATCCGTGTGTGGCTGTTTGTGTTGTGGCTCGTCATGATGTGGTTTGTAACGGGTCAATGCAGCACTGTTAATGTTAAAGGTTGCAGACCCCTGACCCAGTTCACGCTGTAACCTGAGGACTGCCATGGAAAGTTTACGGTCTTTACTTTTGGAAACTCCATATACTCATGTGCCCTCACCTCAAAAGTTAAAACGGTTTTGTACTCAGTCTCTGCAAATCAGGTCGTTAAAATCAAAAAGACAAATTTTTCATGCAACTGGGTCAGGCGATGTCCTTGCTGTTTTTAATCCAAGAGAATGCAAAGCTACAAGTCCCATTATTATTAACAACAGGATGATTTTTTGCACTGAGCCCGGCTGAGCGGACCATCTAGCCTTGAGTGTCAAACGTTAGCCTCAGCTGCCCGGCCACCTGGTCACCACCGAGTGCTAAAAAACACGACCGATGCCAAAAGCGGCGGGTGTAAAGGAAGCTAAAGGGGGAGGAGGAGAGGAAGTGTGGCACGGGCAGGACCAGAGAGCATGGACAGCCTGCTCAATCAGCTAAATATGGAAGTGCATGGACTGTGAGGTGGAGGGTGTGTAGCCTAATTACAACAGGCATCGCCCACAAACAAAGCAAACCAGTGGACATCGTCACCACAGCGGTCAGTGGGATGTGGACCGTAACAACAATTGTCAAACTGGAGTCCAATGAGGTTTCTTTGGTCTTTAAGAGAATTAAAAGAACATACCAACAAAACACTAGGCCTGTCACAATTACACATTTTAAAGTGCAATATAGAAAATTAAACAAATATAGAGTAAACAATAATATGGAGGCTAATTTATACCATTGATACCATTATCCTAAAGAAAGATTTTCCAAAAAAAAAATTTTTCTAAATGTACAATATCAATTTTAAAAAAATCATGCTCAGCAATAATTAATAATATTATAATAAAACTCATTAGCTTGTATCTTTTACAGCTCAAATCTTCAGCACAGTACAGAAAAAATATGAATCAACCTTCATTTATTGAACGATAAGTGGATTTAATGATTATCATGACTACAGGTCTACAAAACTAGGCAAAACAGGAAAATCCACCATTTCTGACTATTGCAAAAGAGAAAAAGGAGCCAGCATTGTCGCTGGAGGCAGTTGAAATTCGGAAATGTGGACATGGGATGATAACCCAGAATGAGAGGGCCTTTTTACTCTCACACACCTGGGATATGGTCTTGAAGAACCTAAATCTGAACTGCTTTGATCGGGCTGTTTACGTCACATTAACTGTTTAAGTCAATGTGAATGAAAAAAAATGAAGGATTATTCACAGAATAATTGCAAAATAGTGATGTTTCCACCATCGTCTGATACTGTGACATCTGAACTGACGACCAACTTAAAACGGGATGTATGACTTTTTTCATGTAATCTAGTACAATCTGTCCTGCCCCAGCACAGATGTGATAAAAGCCCAAATTTGACTGCAGTGTGTTGTCTGCATCTAATTATAGAGCATTTATTCTGTGCAAAGCAGAAGTGCACTGTTAGTATGCTAATGTTTGTTAGCTTTACCAAGACTGCAAACCTAACTCGCTCCATCTGAAAGTTGTGAAAAATGATCATAAACTAATGGTGGTGAATAAATAGGATGCTCAGAATAAGTGAGAAATACAAGTGGAGCACTGCTAACTGTTTTTCACGTTTTAAGCCTGTAAAAGTCACAGCACCTTTAATGTCACTGATACAACCTTAATAAAGATAATCACAGAAAACACTAAATGAACCTCTACTGGTATATACAGAGCATGCCATATTGAGGCATAAATATACGAATGATTCGGCCATCTACAGCTCTAATGTCACCACACAATAACAATCACCAGCCCTCATTCCACGGCGACCCGAGTCAGACGCCTGTGAAACCCAGGCTGCTGCAGGACTAGAGTGGACTTACCGCTGGCACCAACAACTTCTTGACCTCGTCCACGGCTCTCCTCATCTTGATCTCGGCTCTGGTCTGGGTGTCCTCCACGCTGATGAGCACGTGCAGATCCTCGTTTAGGTGCTCCCAGTTGGGCTTGCCTCGGTTCTGCTCCTCCTGCAGAGCCACACAGAGAGAAGAGCAGACCAGGTGAGCGGAGGAAGTCAAGCTTAAAGATTAAAGCTCGTTACACTAAAACATATACAGTATACATATATACAATCCTGTTCAAAAGTTTAAAACCAGTTGAATAAACAACAATTTTATACATTTTAAAAATGTATTTGTGTATTTATTCAGGACAGTACATGTTGACGAACATGCAATGCTGGGATTAGCCATGGGCTGTTATCATCCGCTGTCCTGCTCTCACTCTCACAAACACGCTCTCATTCACACACTACATACTATTGCACATGTTTTTAGAGGGAGGGGAAACCGGAGCACCCAGAGGAAACCTATGCAGACACAGGGAGAACATGCAAACTCCACACAGAAAGACCCCGTGCTGCCCGGGAGTCTAATCCAGGACCGTGCTGAGAAGCGAGATCGCTAACCACTGCGCTAGCATGCTGCCCACAAAAGTCACATTTTGCATGGTTGGATCTTAACAATATACACACACAACACATACATATGTTTTGCTATATTTTTGCTATACACATAGCACAATTTTCTTTAAAGTTTATTTCCTTTGTGTGTATTGGAACAACACAAAAACAGAATATGGGCTGGACAAAAGTATTGGCACGCTTTCAAAATAGTGGATAGATAACTTTGTTTCAAGCATAGGATGCTCATTTAAACCCACCTGGTGTGAGCAATACAGTCATTCATATTTCACTGGTGTTAATGCTCCAGGATGTAAGATAATCACACATCTAATCCCATGATTTGAACCACCATGTTGAGGAGCAGAAACACTGAAAGATGAACCACAATACTACAAACTGTGATCGGTTCATTCATTCATTTTGCAGCATAGCACCGGGAGCTTTAGTCAGCTGTTTAAGTTAACTTTGTGCGGACGCCCTTCTCCTCCTTCTCTAACGCAGCCCTGGTGTCACCGAGGCAGCCACAGTGAGGCCTGCACACATCAATATCCCAGAGAGATGGAGAGGAGCGGGGCCCGGACAGAGACGGATGGGGCCGACACAGGAGCAGGGCGTTTATGATGCATGGATCAGGAGCAGTGGAGCCGAGCGTTTAGCCACTCTGCTCGCTCTTAAACCTCGGCCTCCTGCACCACTGTTGAAAAATCATGTGTTCAAAGCTGCATTTACTGATAGTTTTTTCTTTGTGGCATGATAAGGAGCTAAATTATTTAAAAGATTTCTATAAAGGGGACTTTTCCGGATTTGGCTCGTGAGTTCAATCTCTCTTCTCATCGTATTTTCAGGTCAGAAATTGTACTAAGAGTCATTGTTCATTGGCTTTCCTCAGCTCCCACCTGATCAGACTTGGGCTGAATTTTTTCAACTGAATCTCTCACAAAAGTATAACACTACTCAGTCGTATGATAGTCACCTGACCACCAAAACAAAAGAGGCTTGGGAGTGTGAGTTGGGAGTGGTACTGGAGGCTGGTGGGACTCTGCACTGCAACCTATCCATGAGAGTGCTATTTGTGCACATTTATCTCTGATACAATTTAAGGTTCTTTTCAGGTGTCATTACTCCAGAGCAAGGCTATAAGATCTTCAGCCACAGTACATGTTTGGACAGTGCTCATTCGTACTCGTTGGCCCTGCAGATAAAGAGCTTTGAGCACACAGCTCTCCAGCCTCTGCCAACAGGGATCACCATCAGGTCAAGAATTGAGCTATCACAATTAGCAAATCCCAAAGCAACTACTATGGATTATTGTCCACTGCATCCAAAGTCATATTCCAAAATGTAATAATCCTGTCTGTCTGATGCATGAGAGTCTGTCATATGGTTCAACATCAGAATGAGGAAAATAACATATTTTCAATAATTAACAAACATCAGATCTAAAGCTGAGTGTATGAAAAGCATCTAATTACCAGGTCAAGTAACCATTCAATTACCAAAATCCTCCAAAACTAAACCCACTGCTGCTGTTCAAGTAAAAACTGAGCTACAGTCAACATTGTTTTTCCATTAAATCATCAAATGCACCACCGGGGTGAGTTACAGGCTTCATATTCTCCTCCACAGAACTCAAAACAGACAAACGTGGCACAGTCACAACAAGCAGGACAGGACTGTCACCTTTAGCAGCAGACACAAACCCAAACAGCGAATTTATCAAACACACAGTGACATCAGAACACACATGCACGCTACATGACAGCGCTTTGTGCACTTGTAAAACCAGAGGTGAACAGATAACAAAATAACTGCACTTCCACAAAATCAGATGGCTGTATCCACACTGACCTGGCACACATCTTTTAGCAATCTGTAAACTCCAAACACACGTGGAACTCCCACGGTTTTTACTTCCATAACAAACACTTGCAAAATAACAATACACCATGTTTCAAATGATTATGCAAATTGAGTTTAATTGTCATGAAGGTCTTTTTTTTTGTTTTTCAGTGAAACTCATGGATGGTATTGTGTCTCAGGGCTCTTTGGGTCAGTGAAATCAATCTCAGAAACCTGTGACAACAGTTTGACAGGAAACATGGACCATTAAAAGGAAAAACTACATAAGGACGTTCCACATTATTAAGCAGACAACCATGTGAAAGAAAAAGGATCTCTCTAGTGCTGAAAAGCGTGAAATTGTTGAATGCCTTGGACAAGGTCCAAAACCCTTAGATATTTTACGAAAACTTAAGCGTGATCATCGTACTATTAAGAGATGTGTAGCTGATTCAGAGCACACACGGATTGGTGCAGATAAAGGCACAATGAGGAAGGTTTCTGCTAGACAAATACATCGGATTAAGAAAACAGCAGCTAAAATGCCAGGTATTTGAAGCTGCTGGTGCCTCTGGAGTCCAGAACATCAAGGTGTAGATCCTCCAGAGGCTGCAGTTCAGCATAAACCTTCTACTGGGCCACCCTTAACCAATGCCCTGCCGTGCAGCCCTGGATGGTCCAGATGGATGGCGCGGTGGATGGACGGCCACCATGTCCCAACAAGGCTGCCACGTCAGCAAGGAGGGGGCGGAGTCATGGGGAGAGAGGTCCCTGAAGGTGTGAAAATGACTTCTGTAAAGTCTGTGGAGGTTCTGACTGACAACTTTCTTCCATGGGACAAAAAGAAGAGCCGTGCTTTCAGTAACAAAATCCTCTTCATGCAGACAATGCACATCTCATGATGCAGCAACACCTCTGCATCACTGGCTGCTCTGGGCATAAAAAAAAAGAGAAACTCATGGTGTGGCCCCATCCTCCCCCGACCTCAACCCAATGAGAACCTCTGGAGCCTCAAGTCAGAGCTCTATGAGGGCGGGATCAGTTCACATCCAAACAGCAGCTCTGGAGGCTGCACAGACATTCAAGCAGAAACTCTAAGGTCCTATGTTCAAATGGAACTGGACTTGTTTAAATGTTTGGATTGAAATAGCTTTTGATTTTATTAAATATGAGCTGCTAATGCTTCTAATTTAACAAATGACCATTTTCAGTTCTTTACAACAATAACGTGGTTTGAAACTGTTCAGAATAATTTGGAACAGTGCATTTTAAGTTTTTATTTTTGAAAAAAATATCATTGGGAGGTATAACATTCGAATTGTACTCTAAAGGTAGATGACTTGAAAATGATGATGACTGTCATTTATATTTACTATTTGGCAAAATCAGTGAAAAAAATATTATTTGCATAATAATTTGGAATGCAGTGTATATTATCCTTAAAATCCACTCATTTCCACACATGACTAAGAGCGGTATCTGCTAAACAAATGAAATGTCAGGAGTGTCTACACTCAGCTCTTATGCTTCTGATTGGCAAAAAAAAAAAGATTGTAAAAGTAACCAATCATTGCCTCTAATTCTTCGTCTTGCTCCTATTTACTTCCCTAAACAAACTTCACAGCTTCTGAATGAGACGACAGAGCGGAGGTAATAATAACGAGCCCACTGACATCAGCTAGAACATGGTTATAGATTACTCGTTACTGATAAAAATAATGCCATTAGTAATGCCGTTATTCCCAACACTGATTATTTAGTTCAGTTTCCATCCAAGTGTGTGTGAGCGCATATCTGGGTGTTGGTTACCTGGATACTAGAGCCGTCTGTCTGTTCTGTGTCGTGACTCCGCTGATCCTGCAGAGGGCGCACCGTGCATAGCCTCTTTGGCAGAGATGCACTTTCTGTCATATTTAGCCGTTAGCTGCATACTTCATCATGCAGTCATGAGGATTTTGAAGCAAGAGCTTTCACAAAAACTCTTAAACATTCACTTGCCGCGTCTGTACTGTACAAAACACTGCTTTGGGGGTGTGAACATTTAAGGGTGCGTCTGATTGGTAAAAAGTAAAAACAAGCTCGGCCGCGCAAGAAACACAAGGTTAATGCATTTAAACATTAAACATTATCGCACATCGTTGCGATATGCATATGGAGATAATAACAAGTACGATAACAATATTTTTTCGATATATTGTGTAGCCCTAGCTTATGCACATAAACTAAAATCCACCTGAAATAAGCGTATAAACTTTTATGCTAATTAAGAGTTAAGGGATATTCCCACCTCTGTTACTTATGCCATACTTCAAAATGCACAGTAAAATAAGGGGGTGGAAAGGGGGTTTTTGTCCATAAACTGAGAATATGCTTGTGTATGGCCTTCAACATTATGACACGGCATTTGGTGGCATTTACATTCATGTCTTAGTATTCTTTTCAAGTCCTTGTGTGTTGCTGTAGTAGCACGGACACACGGAGAACAGTGAGGAGACGTACCTGAGACCACAATGAGACAGAGGACAGATGAGGGGGATAGTAGCATCCTGTTAAGTAATCCCTTACTTCATTCTGTGGTTTGCTTTGCTGTGTTGTTGTTAGCACTGGAGGAAAGCTAATGCGCTAACTATTGCCACAACTTGTCAGCGTCCCAGATCGTAAATAGGCTCTTAAATGCAATAAAGACGGCTTTGTATCGTCTGTCTGCCTAATCGTTATTAATGTGTAATCACTGCAAAAATGGGGACCAAATAACAATTAGTATGACAATTATTTTAATATAATTAAACATGTAAAATGCATGTAATAAAGTTCAGCACCACCACGCCAAGCCTCTGGGGCCAGAGGAAACACTGTCTCTTATTAAAGAAAGAAATGAATGCTTTTACTTTGACAAAACCACCTCCAGTGAAGTCCCATTATGTTCCACTTCACTTTTGGGAACGCTCTGAAATGTACATGTATGTTTTTTGATTAATTTAAACCATATAAATTCAGTTCATTTGTTTTATTTCTTCCTCCAAAACGGTTGAGCCCCAGTGTATGGTAGATATATGTGTGTGAGCGTAAACAGCAGCGCCATGGCAACGGCTCTCAGAGGAGCAGGTGGGCGGCACTGGGCGGCTGCTCCGAGCTCTTGTGGCTGGAGGAATTTTGGGAAGCGTGTCAGGTGGACCTCCTGCAGGGGCCCAGATGGATTGTGGGTAATTATCCTCCCTGGCAGCCCCTCCCCTCTCTACACATGAGCATCACACTCAGCACTCTCACATCATTAGCAAAGGCCTACGCTTTTTTGAAACAATCGTTGTCAACATTCAGTGCAGTCACCAGTTCCTCATCCAAAACATGTTCAGAGTTGTATTTCGCTTCACTCAGCCTCGTTTCATTAATCCTGTGTATAAGTCTTCTCTGCTCCTTCTCTGAGATCTGGAGGTCTGTGCTGTCCATGAAGTCCATAAATCATCACCAGACTTGTGTAGTTGTGCTGTACTTGTGTTAGTCTGGTACATCTGGGTTGACTTCAGGACTCCAGCTGGATTTGTGCGCATGCCATTTCATATACAGAATATTATGATGATTGCATTGGTGCTTGCATATGAGTGACACATTGCTGTGAATCCGAGGTCTTCCTTACTCTTGATCCTCTCCTCACCTCGCCTCGGGGGAAGTAGTCTTCTTTCAGACCGCGGGCTTTCATGGCTGTACACTGATATGCGACACCACATCGGAAAGCCTTTTACAGTCGCTGCTCGCTGCATTTACTGTCACCCGGGCGACCACATGAAGAGCAGGAAGCCACCTCTGCCATTCCACAAATACAAAACCCCTATTTTCCATTTATCTGCACATAGAGTTAACAGATGTCGCCGTACAAAGCCCCGGCATGGCTACGATTACTCTGGACCTTTTCACACTTTCAAACGGTGTGTGAAAGAGTTTGAGCAGATATTATGCATCCACTGTTAGGTTTGAATGGTCTACTTTGCTTTGCAGGTTGAGCTAGTGCATCAGTTTGGCTCTGGTGTTGCTACACAGGACAATGACTGGCAGGCTGGGCATGTTACTGAGCCAGGATTGTCCTCACTGAGAGACACGACGACGTGCTCATTGTGTGTGCATGCGTGTGCGGGAAAGTAATGTGGCAATTGGATTTATTCAGTTCACAGTGCATCTTTTAAGCAGGAGCATTAACATTTGAGGGAAGACTGAAAAATAAAGAATCAAACAAATACAAGCATCACATATATTTCAAATTTTATGGCCAGTTTTTTCTGGCATGTTATGCTTTTCTCACAGTATGGCATTAAGAATAGCCATCTGCAGCACGTATTCAGTCACAAATGGTGGATTTGTCAGAAAATTGATAATAATAATATACAATTGTTGTTTTGGAGACAAAATTAGGATATTGAGTAGAACAGAACTGAATATCATTTTCCAGGTTTAAAAATTCCCTCCACAAAACATACACAAAAAAGGGGAGGGGAGGGAGGCTACTCTATGTATCTGACTTTTTCTGTGTCCATACAGGACATTGTGTCTTCTCTCTTACATGGAGGGAGATGTACTTTCACTTAAATAATATCACTTGTCTGACAAAAACTCAACTTTCAGCTTGAAGTTTGTAGAACTGACCTAATTAGATAATACAGAACTTCAGAAATATCAGCTGCCTATTAATACATTATTGCATCACTAATCCTATATATTTAAAGCATGTCTTTGAGCTTTATATCAGTATGGGTATCACTCCACAAAAAGTCTTATCACTCAGACACTAATTCAGAGGCTGTCGTTCCACCAAACAGGAAAAAGGACCTTGTATCAAATGGATATTTAGATCAGTGTCAGAGGGAGGAATGAGTCCAAACATAATGCTATCATTGTGCAGCGGCGTGTGTGCAGGGTAAGGCCACAGGTAGCCTCAACTCCAAGAAAAATGAGACGAGCGAGTGGCCGAGGTGGACAAGGTCGAGCGCTGCACTGTGAGGGGAAGTGACAGCGTGACAAACAAGAGGACAGCAGGCGCAGAGGTGTAAGGCAGGAGACAGGGGGCGCTACAGGACAGAGCCGCACGTTATGTATCATCTGTACAGTTCTTGTCCTTTAAAAACCACACATGACCCTCTCTCAGTCAGGCGTTCCCTCAAGGAGGATTTGTGTTAGCGCTCCATCTACTGGCAGGAGGAGGAATTACCATGTGTAACAAACAAAACAAAAAAAAAAGCTAGCTTGCTCCAACATGTTAATGTAGGCACAGAGTTGAGTTTAAACCAGCTGTGCTGTGTGCTGAGCCCCAGTATCATAACAGCACCAGCGCCTGCTCTTCATAAGGCTGGAGCTTTTTGATCCAGTGGAGCGTTATCTTCTCTTATCTTTTATCTGAACGGTGCTGATAAGAGAACTGTTAAAATAATGCATCAATAAGCAGTATTGACAAGAGTAGTATTGATAAAGCCTTGAGGATGTCCACCTCCAAAGCTCTACTTTTCACCTCACATGTGTGAAGAGGGTAGAGAAGGATCAATGAAACACGCTTGAGATTATTGTTTGATGTGGTAGAACAGAAAAAGTGGTCAACTGATGAAAGGCACCATTGTGTAGTTTTCGGAATCCCACAAAATACTGGACCTACTTTTTAATTTACATATTTCACCAAAACAAAAAAGTTATTGGAATTTTATTTTTTATTTTTTTTCCACATCATTGTATGGAATTGTCATTTTAAAGATGATCAGCCTGGTGACAGTGACAAAAATTATATTTTTAATGTATTGTAGATATTAAATAAGTGTGAGGAACCAAACATTTTGATTAATTCATAGAAAATCGGTAACAGGAATGATGAGACAAAAAATATTTTTTGGGAATTACAATGCAAGACATTTGGAGAGTTCTTAATCAGCCTAGAAAATGATGCTTCCTGTGGCCCAACACACAGGAGGAAAAGTGCACAAGTCTGATGGGTCTAAGGGTCAGAAAGTCTCCAGAACTACCATGCAAACTTGGCCACAACAATATTAACCAAAAAAGCTCCATCTTGAGAGCGAGCTTTGGTAATGTAGCCTGACTCCCACGGTCTGGGCACCACCTGTTCTTGGGCTGGCTGTCGCACCTCACTTACACGGGCAGAGTCCGTGTACAAGACGCAGACAGAAATAGCCCATGACTTCTTTCTTCTGAGCTGCTCCCGTGTCTTTCCACCAGCTGACAGACAAAGACTGTCCTGATTTAGTGCGGCAGGAAGGCGGGCACATGTGACCAGTGCTGGCCGGGGCTGGGAGGTGGAGGTCAGGCTGGGACACAGTCGTATCCAGGGGCCGCTCCGGAGCTCACACTTGACATCTTAAAAGGTCACTGCTTTCGAACTTTGAATTGGTGAAAGAATACACAATGTACCAACAATGGAGAGTTGTTAAAGGTCTGTGGTTGAGCTGACGATTAATCGATATGAAACAGAAATGTAAACTTAGATGTAAAATATGATCATTAATGGGAGAAAACACTTGCCTTACTTTTTCAGTAATGCAGTAAGGTTATAATTATGTTATAACATTGTTTCCTCTTCAAAAACAAACATGGAGTTTTATTTAGCTTCACTTACACTGGTTTCATTAATCCTGTTTACGAACTTGTCTTGTCGGTTTCAGATGTCCCACCAGGCTCGTTCTGAGCACTGCATGCTTACATTAGCATGTTGGGGCAAGCTAGGATTGTTTCTATCCCTTGATGTAATACCTTCTGCTGCCAGTAGATGGAGATCAGACACAAATCCTGAAGAGGGAACGTCTGACAGATAGACGTGTGGTTTTCAGTAAATACATTATCTTGAATTCCAAGACAAGAGCATGTTAAAATTAAAGAGCAAGAATAAAAAAATAATGCAGAAATGTGCCCTTTGAATAACTGCAGTCTCAGAGAGAAACTGATTGTGACAATTCAAATCACACAATGACTCAATGGCGATTTCCCTTCCAGCTCTAGTAAACTTTGAGCACAACACATATTACCATAGTGTGAGGCAGTATTTCTTATTTCAAACGTATGTTGCGATTGCATGAGCCAACCCAGTCTAAAATCTATTGATTTTCCAATAGCACTTAATGAGCAAAAGGAGAGCGACAATGCGCTTTATGGTCGGCACAAGGTGAAGATTTAACACCTAAACCTATTCCGTCAGCAGAAGCATTTATCAACAGAATTGTATTAGCTATAGAGCCATTTACGAGTGGTGGAGGACACTTGGGGTGACTCATGAAACAGCTGTCTGCTCCTGCATTTCTCTATCGGCGCTGAAATCGAATTAGCGTTTACAATGTGTTTACCCAGCTCCATCGCTACACGCGGCGCAGTGGTCGATTGAAAATACTTGTTATTTAATTACATTTGCACCTGTTGTTGATTTGCATTTAGCATTAATGCAGCGTCTGTACCGCAGAGACCGGGAGCTGCCACGTTCGATGAAGCCCGGGTAGAAACGAGCTTCTTTGTTCCCAAAACTTAGACAATTACTGACAACAGAACACGCCGACTCAGTCCCCAGTGGGCAGGATCTAAAGACAGAGCCTGTGAGCAAGTGTGCGCAGTAGCAGAGGACGACAAGGTAGTGCAGCTGTGTACCACCAGAGTGTTCTCCAAGGACCGGCTACAATCTGTCTGGTATGAGCAAATCAAAAGAGACGTGTTACACAAGAACAAGACACAGAGCGGTGTCCCTGTGTGACATGTCTGGAGAGAGAAGTTCAACATTTGGTCAACAAAGAGTCTCCAAAAAGAGGTTGTCATCTCACATCAACTACAAAATCATCTATTTCAAGAAAATCTGAGGAAAAGCTTGCCAATTGCACTTCAGAGTATTTTTAAGGCGCTGTACTCGTGTACTTGTGCTTTATGTTGACGATATAAACTGATTTGAACAGTGTTTCTTGCACCGGTCCTTCATGGTTTAGTCTTTTTGTTTCTTTTTTATGTTAAGGTCAGTACTTTGAAAATACCAGATTTATGCATTATTTGATGTTTTTATTTATAGTGTAAATTACGGGAAATTTCAGTTTTCCATTTGGGAACTTTCATGGGAATTACCAGAAATATAATGAAAATGAACCCTTCAGTAGATTGTCTCTGAATAAGAAGTGATGTACAGACACAAAACAACCTACATTTATGCAAATACACTCAAATATCTGCGTTCTCACAGCAATGTTGTCATGGCCAGATGTGACCACTAGGCCAACGTTTTAGGCACTGTTTTAGGCTTGTTAGACTTGTTCCAGTGTCTCTGTCACGTGTTATATTTGTGTCTCAGGTGCTGTGTCAACACCCTCGAACTGATGATCAGTCACATCTGCGCACTCACAAGCGCTACTTTGGGATCACAAAAGATGAATTTGCAAAAATGTGATGGTTTAGAGGCATTTAGACAAGTTTTCATTTTAGAAAATTCCCCTTTCCAAATTTGTTTAGGAAAATGTGCAGGTATTTTGTACCCCTTTGCAACCATATTGCCCGATACACTTTTATTACTTTTTCTTTGTCTTGGAGCACAACTGTGTACTTCTACATGATGAACTGTGTACTTCTACATGATTCGTCTGAAATAACAGACCTCTTACCGGAGTCAAAATTTTGCCTACTCTCGTTAATATGTGCACACAATTGAAAGTAAAAACAGCATTTTACCAATCAGTGTTGTGATCCTGCTCACTCCTGTTTTCACTCTCTCTCTCACTCATTCCTGTCTTCGCTCTCCCTCTCTCTTTCTGGAGTCTGTCCCGGTGAGCTCCACTGAGCCGATCCCCGTCAGGCGGCCGGGCCCAGGAGGCACGAGCAGCAGCTGAATTATTGAGAGCAGAAAAACGCTGCCACTAATGGCTCCTGAATAAACAGGCTGGCTGCGAAGTGCACGGGGCATCAGGCTGAAACCGAGCTCAGAAGGCAGGCAGGCGCTGTGGGCGGGACGCCGGGCGAGGGAACAACACTAACAACGCACAATAGAGTCACTCAAATAGACTAGTGGTTATGTGCACTGCAACACGTTCTGTAGGAATTTCTGGACATTGATTTGTTTGTTCAGGTCAGTTTAAGGCAAGTTTTAAGGTCCTCCTCCCCTTAGGACAGTACTTCTGCACACCAGTAAAATGAAGTCCACATACGCGCCAAAACTGGGATTAAACCGGGACTAAACCTGGACTAGACCAGAAGAAAGCAGGACCAAAGCATCTACATTGGGACTAAACTGGCCCAAACCAGGCCCAGTGTTATTGCACCCTAAATGATCAGGTCTGCCAATCTGCTTGTCTCCATGGAGATGTTATTGTTTTACCAGTAATATTCCTTAGTATGGCATTAATTAAGCTTTTGTTGCCTCTTGGCCAGGAATCCCTTGGAAAAGAGGTTTTTAATCTCAATGGGACCGATTAAATAAAGGTTAAATAAAAGCGTGATCCCCTCTCCACAGATCTGACCTGTTACTTGGCCTGGCTCTTCTCCATGGGAAAAAATAAGTGCGATGCCATATTGTGGCTCCCAGGCAAAGTAGTACACCTTGGGTTTATTCAACAACTATTATTAACTATTTGACTAAGAAAGAACTTGAGAATAGTTGTGGACACAGCGAGTAAACATTGGTCTGACTGTGAATAAGCACAGTCCATTTTTAGCCTGGTCACTGTGCAGTGTCTGTCATAAACTGCACACACCATTAGCTCTGGAGACCAACTCATAACAAACACAACCACACCAACTTCATCCTCTACATCTGATCGGCTCAGAATCCAACAACACATGACACGGCCTTGTTCCGTCATAATGAACACAAATGGAACCAAGAGTTAGAGTCAGAACAAAGCAGACGCTGAAATCTAATAAAACCTGGTAGTAAACATGTGAGTCACCTGCTGTTTGGCGATGACTTTCACTTAAAGGTGGAATGGAGGATTTCTCGCCGATTTGAAAATCTGCGACTGTTAGTCCTTTTTTTGAAAAAGCGCATGCGCAGGTTCCCCCTCCCTCCCGCCCCGTTTCTCCTGACTGAACGCCTAGCAAACCTCGTGAACGAGCACGCCCAGCAGCACTGCCCATGCACATTTGTTTACAAGACGATTGGTGTCGCTTTCTCACGACAACCTCCGCGAAGAAGATTTAATAATACACTCCACATACAATAAGCTAAAAAAAAGAGTCAGATAAACAGTTACCTGTCCAGCAGAAACTTTGCAGGAGGCATCAGTTGAAGCCTGTTTTGTTCTTTCAATGCTCGCCAGCCGTAAACGATTCCCCCAGAATAACACGCGTTTTGTTTCTTTCCTCTGCAGACTTTCGTCTCTTCTGTGAAAGCTCCAAAACAGTCTTTCTCTTTCGCCCCTCAGCCATTTCGGTACTTCGCGGATGAAAGTTTAGACTTACAATGACGGAACTCGCCGCTAACCTGCCACATAAACACACTAGCATATCAACCACGCATGCGCGGCCAGGGGAGCGAGCGTTTCCCCTGGACGAGCCTGTGGGCGTGCACGAGCACGCAGAGAATGATTGACACCTGAGCGGACCAGTTATTTGTGCTACCCACGAGGAAATGAGATTCTGATTTGTTGCCCGAAATCCTCCATTCCACCTTTAAGTTTGAGGCTGCATTCACACTGTTTACCCTGCAATACATCACATCACATTTGGGACTAAATGTGGACTAATTGCAGAACTAAAATGACTATACTAATATAGAGGGGTTTTATGATGAGTTCACTAACAAGGCCAGTTACACGGTGTCTGGATTATGTGGCCGGGGCCTCACCCTGTAACCCAACTACGAGAGAGAGAGGGTGGCAGTTGGGTCTCAAACCCCAGGTTAAGAATAACTGTTAGAGACACAGAGAAACTGTTAGAGTACAATACCAGAGTAAACACAGAGCACAGGACTTTGAACTGTGCACAACACGACTGAATGAAAGCTTCTATGAACAGTAGTTAAACGCACTGTCCAGCTCTGATTAGGAATAAAACACTCTTAAGGTAAGACTCCCGATGTAAAGTTGCTAACGTTAGCAGCTTAACTTAGCTTGAACAGGTGAGAAAAAAGAAAAGAAAAGTAGTATCCAATCTGAGACAATCCAGTCTGTGTGAGGGCACATGAGCGCCCTCTGGTGGCGTAAGTTTGTTTTACAAGTATAGATTGAAAGGCAAAGAAACCCACCTGTTAAATCGGCAAAATGTTTTGACTGTTAAGCATTTAGAGACGGTTAATCATGAACACCCCTCAGGACTAATCTGAACTTGGCTCAAATCAGGAACAAACCACGGCAAAGGTCCTCCTTTTTATTTTTGTTTAAAATATTTATATCACAAATTACTTCTTTATCAGTAAAAATAACATACAACATACATTAGCAAAACTCCTACAAAGTTCACAAACGTATACTGCAATCAGCTGAATTGTCTCTGTACTCTGGTCTACTCTGCTTGACTTGGAGTTCAACTGCAGGATAAAGTATGAGATGAAAAACGTTTACTTCCAAGTGATGCAGCGTGATGCTGTAGGCTTCCACTGCCTGGCAAATCAAGGAACTGGGAGGTTCAGAAGAGAATGGAAATGGGAGGAAAGGTGTAAAATACTAAGTAGTATTATAGTAGTAGTATTATAGTAGTAGTAGTAGTAGTAGAATTGTCCTCATGCAGGTTCACAGAAACCCGAGGAGCTCAGCAGCAGATGAAGTGTCACAGCTCACGCCAGAGAATGTCAAGCACCAGCGTCAATCCAGAGCCAACCCAGCGCCAGAAACATGTCGGCCATTTAAAACTTTCTTTAAAAATGATTCTTCACAATAGTTATGAAGCTGGGAATTGAACAATATATCATTCATAACAAAACTGACAAAAACCTGTTGAGTCTAAGGATGCCAAGGTGATATTTGTGCACTTTTACAACCAACAATTACCACCAAAACAACCACAACACAGACCATCACAACCAACCAGTTTTACATAGTAATACTTGAAGCTCAAACCTCAGCCACATTTTAGTACAATAACATCACCAAATGATTTGTACATCCTTGATTAATAAAAGTATGTCACTCTACCCAGAGATGTCCGACCTTTTTTTTTTAAACATATGCGGCGCAGAGGGTCAGAGATGACATGACCATGAAGTGAAGCGCTGCACGTGATGTGGTTCTGATGAGCCACCACACCTTTAATGAGGCTTGGATCTTCATGCTAGGTCTGTATCACATCAACATGTTTGCCATTTAGGTTATGACAGCAGAATTTGTCAATTTATTATTTTTGGTTATTTGGCAAATACAGCAAGAAGCCTGAGGGCCACATTTGGCCCCCGCGCCATAGTTTGATCTAACCCATCACAACCTCCAATTCATCACCTAGCTCCGATTTACTTCCCAAAACAATCTTTGCAGCTCCTTTGAACAATGACGGCCACTAAACAGTGTTACAGCAGAAGAATGAATAATTAGATTAGCAGTTAGTGGTGATAATAATAAGATTTTTAATAAAGCTGTTCTACTTAAAAACAAGTACAATGGCACTGTCCTCGCTATACTGGACATTTGGGTCACATGCAGAGGACAAATTTCACTACAAGATACAAGAAGGAAAAGTGCCTTTGCTAATAAATGGTATAACTATACTGAATACCTGCATTCAAATGTACTCTGTAACATATTACTGAATATTTAGAATACTTTCATATTGAGTTACATGATATTATAGTGTGAAAACAAGACATGGGGTTAAAACTGCTTTTTGTTTCATGGTTTGTTCTGCATTTATGTTAACAAAATTAGAAAGAAAGAAAAACTGTAAGAGCTGATACGTAAGAGCAATCCAAAGCCTGAATTCCATATTACACCAAAAGAAGAGTAACTTAACGTTATTTACTCAAAATGAGTATTCTGAAGACATATTTTCAATACACGCATACAGCTACTTCCCAACACTGGTAAAACTAAGTGAATAATATATAAAATAGGTCCAATTTTAGCTGGAGCAGTAACCTCATAAACTAGACATACTGACATTTTCCACAAGTGCTAAAATAATGGAAAGTCTCATTAACAAAGGTCTCCTCGGTCACACCTGTGCTTTTCAAATATCTTCCATGTTGGTTCCAGAAATAGCCTGCTCATGCTTCTTTACTCCTGCCTCCTGAGTTTCCACTGCACACACTTTTACCAGCAGGGCGGATCACGTATCAGAATCCTGCGGCCAGCGCTGAGCCCTGCCCCGCTGCAGCTAGAGGAGGTCCCCAACACAAGGTTAGGTCATGTTCACAAACAAGTGCAAGAGTCGAGTCACGAGCACGCAACATTTCTGAGCTCGATTTAGACGCCAAGAAAATGATTTTTCAATGAAATAGGGGAAATGGTGCACAAATGATCAGAGATCATCTATAAAGCTGTTTACCCTAAACTGATATCTTTTTATTTATTTAAATATTCAGCACAGCAGCCAAGCAGCGTTCAAGTGGTCCACAGCCCGGTTCACTTTAGAGCGCTTTGGAACGCTTAGTGCAGCGGTTCTCAAACTTTTTCAGTCGCGACCCCCAAAATAACAATAGTTCACATTTGTGACCCCCAAACACAGAAAATAGGCGACATGCAAACTGATAAATTAGCCTTATATCTAATGTTTGATTTTATTTTGAAAATAGACCTAGAAAAATGATAGACCTTGATAGGCCGACAAATAGGAATCTACGTTTACCACTGCATTTGAAGGTTGTCAAGCCTTGTTTGTTGTTTGTTTGTAAAAAACCTTTGCAAAAATGTACCCCCATCATCTGGAGACCCCCATTGGGGTCCCGACCCCTAGTTTGAGAACCACTGGCTTAGTGTGTCTCGTGTCCAGGCCCTGGCTCTGGGGCCTGAGGCAGCTCTGCTCCTGAGCAACATCACTAATATTCTCTTAATGAATAATGTACTGAGACACGTTCCATTCCAAACACCACAACATCACACTCGCTGTTCACGGATAGAATTAGACAGGAAGTACTCATGCCAACACTGAGCTAGCTAGATGCTATTGTGCACAAAGCCCATATATCCAGACAAAATCTATTCAAAATTCAAATTTAGTGTCGTTTATTGTTCTGTCTGAGTGATAATGCTCTTCTCTCAACAGACTGCATGTTTCAGACAATTACTTGATTACTTCATTAGTTGACAGTTGTTTCAGTAATGGATAGCTAAAAGGTTGCTAGTTTGGTCGGAGACTGTGAGCTTCAGGGTTGAGAAGACATATTCCCTCAAACAGCACTTTTACTGCAGCATTCTTTCTTTAGCTTACCTTCTTTTTGTCTCTCATGGAGCTCTTGCCTCGCACCATGATTTTGCATCCCGTCTCTGCTTCCAACTGTTTGGCTGTGAGTCCTCGGGGGCCCAGGATTCTCCCCACAAAGTTATACTGCACAGAGGAAAGCAAAAGAAACAGACCAGGGTTAAAAATGAGACGAGACAGCGGAGAGGTGGAGACTGTTTGCGACTGCATGTGGCACAATGTGGTCACACTGGAAAAGAACACAATTAAGAGTTTCTTTGAACAGATAATAGTGGAGTTTAAGTCAAGGCTAGATCAGAGAAAATCTCACACTCATACTTTCCACAAGGTTTGAATGGACATGACATCACTGATACTGCCACGAGTACAAACAGCGTCCACACACCACGCCACTGGAGTCATTTAAGCCATTTCATAAAGCGGATCTTTTTTTACCATTACAAAGAACAAATGCAGGTAAATCCACCACATCAGAGCATGGTGCTCATACATTAGCCACGTTTCCACTGACCCTGGGCCCCCAATTCACATTGAGGCGCTTTGCTACACCTATTAATGCAGTGCTCAAGGCCTGTCTGCTACATGAACTGCCCAAACGTAACTCATGTTTTCTTAATGAAATAATATCTAAATTATAATGCTTTTTTTAATCATAAGACCAATCTTGTTTTGCATGTGGGGTCAGCTGCAGACCCCTTAAATAGAAGGGGACGGTTTGCATTGGACAGTTGTTGTTATTTTTCAGAAGAATACAATCCAATTTGTCCATACATGGAAAAGTTGCTATTATTATTATTATTATATTTACTAGAGTGTAGATATATATGTAAGTAATGTTTGATTCGGTGCTTGGATGTCCTTACACATGAACAGACACATATTAATATCCATATGAGCGAGATCACATTTGTGGCTTTATGAACCCGAGCGGCACTGCGTGTAATCCTGAGTGATTACATGATGTCTGATGGCCGTGTGGGCTTAGCCGGCGCATAAGCAGATGTGGCTATTTTACAATTTAGCGCACGGGTGTCACGCCTGGTTCAACACTCCGTCACACGCCGCGCTCCTGATCGTCCGTGAAGGGTATTGCGTTTAGAAATTTGGCACGGCCCAAAAACCCTTCAACCTTAATAGTATTGAAGATTGTGCAGCGTCATGTGTTTCCCAGTCGCTCAAACGCCTGCTTTATTTACCTCACTCTCTTCTCCCTCTTCTGTTTTTATTTTGGCGGGGAATTGCACTGGATTATTTCGACACATTTCGCCGTGGTCCCATTGGAAGCCAGTTTGGAGTGGAGAGGATTACTTGGGTAAATGCGTTTCCCTTCTGTACAAAGCCACAAAGCCACTCAGCAGTGAAGAGGGCCTTGATAAGAGAATAGGGCACGCCGCTCCGCCTCTGTCTCACCCGCCTCAGAGCCCCCCCCAGCCCCTTTTCCCCCCTGCTTCACCCCTCCCCCACACGCAGCCTCTATATACTACTCCATTCATTCCAATGACACAAGTTCAGACGATGTCACCGCCGTAAGCTTGGAGATAGAGATAGGTGCTCATTGAATTGTTTGTTCAGTGTGATGTACAGAATGTGCACAATTTTAATGTTCAGGGCTTAAAGGCCAGATGCGTTCATATGCCAGAAGCGCAAAAACACTAAAAATTCCATTTGTAGCCCCAAGCCGGAGGCATGGTAACCGGTCCTACCTACCTTGATTTAACAGTCAGCA
Organism: Rhinogobius similis; assembly: GCA_019453435.1. NCBI lineage: Eukaryota > Metazoa > Chordata > Actinopteri > Gobiiformes > Gobiidae > Rhinogobius > Rhinogobius similis. The sequence goes on along the minus strand of CM033638.1, from coordinate 31,446,553 downwards.
CAGGTCACTGATCAGCCAATGAAAAATGAGTGGTTTGCTGCATTGGCCAATTGCCGGTGGGGAAAGAGGGTCTAAATAAAAAGCAGGCACAAGGGATTTCGAGGTCAAATCTAACAGTTAGTTAACCGGTTGCGTTAACACAACGCTTTTTTGTTGTACTTTTTGTTACTGAACAAGTTATTTTAGACGTCGGTGCATTACGAGAGCAAACGCAGAGCAGCGCCACAGACACAGGTTTTTAAACAGAGTACAACATGACTGAATGAAAGCTCCAATAAACGCGGTTTTGATGCTCTGTTGTAGTAGTAACAATGATAATAATAATGAATAGATCAAGAGTCAGTTTATGAAGTCTCTCTAACAGTAGCTGCTTACATTGTGCAGGTAAAAGTTCGATAGTTTTCCATCTAAGGCAAAAAGCTGTCTGTTTTCTCCACCAGCGTGAAATCCAAGTTAAATAAACCATGCAATATTAATATTAGTTCTTTATGCGATAAATCCACTATTTTGAAGTCGTCAGCACAATTGCTTTCACTAAGCCGCTACAATCGCATGAACGTCTCTCTCGGGCGCCCTCTGGTGGATGTATTGTGTATTACAAAATCGTAAACAAGGCAGAAAACGAAACGTGCCAGTTAACCGAGCAGGAGCTCTTCACTCAGTTAAGCGTTTAGTCAGGGTTAATCGGCTAATTGGGTAAACATGAACACCTCTAATCTGAGTACTACTTCGGTCTAAAATGCACAAAATGAAAGGAAATAGGACCTGATATGTGAAAACTTTCCAGGGGAGAACTTACAAATACACCTGCCTGGTAAACTCTCTAATACAGGCATAGTATGTGTGCTTTTATTTCTGTCAGTTGTCTTTTGGGGGTTATTTTAGTCATAATGGCAACTAATCCTGATATAAAAAAAGTTCCTTTAAAAAGTATTGGTAAATGTCCTGGTCGAACTGCAGAAAGTTCAGGCTCAGGACTTTTTTTACTCACTTTAGGCCCTAATTATTTATGACAAACTAATTTTTTCAGCCCATTCAAAATCTTTGTTAACCTAATCCCATGTATTTCATCGGTACATATTTTTCATTGTTACGGTAACACTGCTGCAGATAAAGGTGTAGTCTTTGGTTTTTTGTTCAGAATGGTAAGGAGGATGTGTTTGCTAAGTTTGTTTTTCTGGCAAACAAAAATTTTTGGTCCCATTAAAATTTTCAAGGGGGCGCTGTAGGGCAATTGTAGAACATAGCTATATGTATTGTATACTGTTCAGCTCGTCATTTTGCACAAAATATATATTTGTGCCGGAAAATAGGACGCTCCTTTCCAGGGATACAATACTTGGCTGTTTTGATTTGCGGGATGGCCACACCCACATTTTTCAAGGTATCAAAAATCAAGTGAGTTGTCTTTAATCACAAAAGGGTGTTCTTACAAATGTTCAAGCCGGGCTCCCATTGGCCCCGTGTTAATCGATTTTTGAGGTGGCGCTACTGAGCAGTCGTTCAATTTTTTTCTCCGTGGGGTCTTCACTCAAAGTTAGAGCTCACTAAGATGTAATATTCCCTCTCGGGCATGTCCGTCCTTGTTTACTACTTGAATTTTGCGATTTCTGCGGTTTTGTAACAATCACAATTAGTCCCTCGTCAGGACAACTCTCGTCCCCCGGCTCGGGCCTAATAATGCACAACATGTCTTTGAGGCTATGCAAGTCGTGGCTCTTGTTAAAGTTAGGATCAGTCGTCCCCAGTAAATCAATGTGAGTCAATGTAATGTCTCCACAAAGCACACGTGTGAGTGTGTGTGTGTGTGTGTGTGTATATGTGTGTGTGTGTGTGTGTGTGTGTGTGTGTGTGAGTGAGTGAGTGAGTGTGTGTGTGTGCCTGTATGCGAGCGCGTGTGTGATTCAGGAGGCTGTCCACGCCCCTCAGCCTGAGCAGAGCCAGGGGACGTTTGTTTGTGTGAGCGCAGAGAGGGGGGGGGGCACCTGTCCTCGGAGGTCAGCCTGGCACGCAGCACTCTGCACCGGGCATGGACACAGAGGCGGGCCTGGTCTGTGACTGGTACAGAGCCGGAGCCAGGAGAGAGACGTCGCTGTGCATCAGGCTAACACAGCAGACGAGGGCAGGGGGGCGGGGAGAAAAAAGAAAGGAAAAAAGAGAGAGAGGAAGGAGAGGAGGCAAAGGGAGACAGATTTTCCGCAGATACTGATATCCTTTTTAGCTTTTGTGGCCAATAATCAATATTTACCAATATCATATTTGGCACCTCATGTTTTGAAGTACTTAAATAATATATATACTGTGTTAGCACAAGTGTTGCCTCAATATTAACATTTCAACTTGATTCCAATACTAAGAAAACTCGATACCGATGTCGATACCAAATTTAAAACAACTTTTTTTTAAATTCATTTTTACAAAATAAGTGGTTTCTTTCATGTAGAATTAGAGAGAGCCATAGAGTTTTGACTATGTTCCATTCTTATAAACACATTTAGTGATGAAATGATTCATTCTGTCTGTCATATATTTGATCATTTCTAAGTGCTCAGTTTTCTGTTTTTTTGGGTCTGAATGTCCACTCTCATTCACTCCACAGTCCTGCCCTCAAATAGTGCCCTCAATCCTCAAGCGACTCGGACACAGCTCACTATTTTCTCCTCGCCACGGGTCACGTGACTCTGGCATCTGGGAGGGAAAAAAAAGTCAGATAAAAATTGATTTCTGTTATGACTATGGATCAAATCCGCCTCACACGCACATATTTATGGACTAATAATCATCACAAGTTTTATTCACCATGGATCGCACGTTAAACATCAAACGGACTGGATTATTCAACCATTTTTCCGGAGATGTGTGATCTATTCACAGCTCAAGCTAAGGTAAGTGGCTAACGCTTGTTTGTTGACTGTGTCAATATTGACCGGTCTAGTGTCCATCGCTGGACACTCCTTTTCACGATGCATTGTGGGAAATTTTCAGTGCACTAGTTTTTCTCCTGCTGGACATTCAGACAGCACTAAAAATGGCGTGAACAGTGTGGACATCCAGACACAGCCTATGACTGTCTGAGGTGAAGGGGGCAGGGACTCCTGCTGCCCGTGTGTGAGGTGAAGGGGGCGGGGCCTCCCGCTGCCCGTGTGTGAGGTGAAGGGGGCGGGGCCTCTTGCTGCATCTCATTGAGTTTTTCCTGTATGTATAAATAAATGATAATGTAAAAATAATACAAAATTTCAAAAGCCCACTGCGTCAGCAACATTACATAGACTATTTTTGTAGAATATTTTTCTAATTAAACTTGAAACTGAAACGTCTGCTTTCATGTGCAGCATCTGAGGCTCTCGGCTCTGATCAAACGGGTCAGTGCAGGGTCGGGTTAATTCTACAGTTAAATTTAGCAACATAAATATCGCCCTGTTATAGTTTCAGCTGGCTAGATAAGTGCCAGGATTTACAGATTGTACACAATCAATCACGCAAGCCACGCCCCCTCGGTCGACTCTGATTGGCTGCAGCTCATCACTTTGTCAGGGTCACAGAGATGCCCCGCGCCTTGACTTCTAACACACAAACTGGGGCACTTGTAATCAACACCGACGCTCGGTGGGAGGCTAGCCAGCGTCTATTTTGGGTCATTTTTGGGTCAGGTCTAAAAACAACACGTGTCTTTGACTTTGTTGAAGTTTTAGCCATGTTCCAACATTGTCCTCTCATCAAAAGCTGGAGTTATAGTATAGTATAGTAACTCCTCTCCCTCCAAATCACAGAAAAGTCTACGTTTCTAATTTCTCAGATTTGTGACATGGTCAGGGTAGAGTTCAGAGAACTGTGCTGTCAGTTAGAGACCTAAAAAAAGAATCATATCAACAATAGTAATCGCATCATAGGCAGAAACCATGAGTAATTTCAGTTCAATCTATTCTACAAAAAACAGAAAAACACAAATAAAAGTGCTTCTTTTATCAAGCTGTTTATGTGCCAACATCATGACCTTTTGATTTCATTCCGCTAGGGCTGGTAATCTGGTATAATCGTGAAATCATGTTTCTTCACACAATAAACGTGACATTAAAATGTTATAACGTGACATCCCTTCCCCCTATTAAATCCCTCGAACCAGTAGATGGGGCTCTAACAATTCCTGACATGGGTCATGTGTGCTTTTTGCAGACACTTGCTAAAGAGTATATTTAAAGACAATACAAATATTGCAGAACGTGTGTCGTTTAAGAATGTGTTGCCATTTCCCCAGAGAAGAATCACAACATTAGCAATTTTGACGCAGGACCGGCATATTAGATGCTATCAATTAATTAACAAAGCACGCTCAAAATGTCGTAAACAATTAAGAAAAATCTGCATCTGGTTGGAAATTCTGAGTGAATATTATTAATATTTGACGTGTGGTGGTTTCTTGCTCTTTGCTGCGGGCGACGAGGACCGGAGCACGTCCATGACAGTTACACATGCATTCATTATCTCCCCCAAAGTGAGTCCATGACATCACGAGGGAGAGGCGGGCACAGGCCGCCACAAAACAACACTCATTGGCTTCATCAAGTTGGTTTAGGTGTTTGCAGCTCATTTTTACATGTTTAGATCAATAAAATGATTCAAATGTAAAAGAAATAAAATGTCATTGTAATGTGTTAGTTGAACCAAACTGCTTTACCTTTTCACTCATTCTTCATTCAGTAGGATTGATTAGTACAGTACATTCCTCCTCAGACAGATTTAAAAGTTGTACATCTTAATCCTCAAACTATGATTATTAGTATTGTTTTGGCCGAGAGTCAGGCATGTTTTATTTAGTGGTGCACCAACAATACCAATATAACTGAACTAGCTAGGGCCGATAAACCATACTGGGCCGTTATTTTCTTTGTCATGTTTGCATATTTGGAACACTTCTATATTTCCATTTTAAACACTTTCAAATATTTGGAACAAAAAATTATAGCTGTAAACTAGGTCTCCTTTATAAGTTATTTCTAAAATAAGAAATATATTTTAAAATGTAAGGAAAACATTTTACAGAGCGATCAGTTATTTAACAGAGTGTTTAAATCTAGGTAGACTGTGGGCTTTAATCTGATTATTCTTTACATTTATGAGCCGTCACTCTTCATTCTTTTATCCAAAGTGTCTCTGTCCCTCTGTCTATTGTGTTCGTCCTCCACAGACGGTAAATGCAGCTTCTCCTCCGTCTGACACTCTGAGCTCTGCTCTTGTCCCGTTTAGGAGAAAATCTAGACAAATAATATATTTAATGATACATTTTGTCTGAGGCTATGAATTTGTTGTTTCTTTGTTGTTTCGAGGGACAGCAGAGGGGATCGGGGATTTTGGCTGAAACCGATATCACTCAATGAAGTGAATATCGGCCGATACCGATACTGGGCCAATATATCAATGCGCCACTAGTTTTCTTATATTTTTGGGTTGATAATATATGGTTGGAAATGACTACAGACCTGTGCACTACTTTGTATAATAAAAGTAGAATAAGGAAAAAGAACATAAACACACACAGCTCTGTTTTACTAAGGATTTAAAGGCGGCAGTTGAAACATGAAAAGTGTATCAGCCCGAGAAATCTCAAGAGTTAAAGGTATTAAAGGTGACCATTTTAAAAAACTTTCAAACAACAGGCAAAACAATATATATATATATATACATACACACTCATATATATACATACATACATACTCACACACACACACAGATATTCTTGAATTCTTGACTTGTATGTAACCGCTGACACCTCTGCTCTGCTCAGACTGGAGCTCCATATTTCCATAAGCTGGTTCTAATGCGTGCTGAGTATTCCTCTCACGCCCGGGCCGTTCTCTCCGATAAGCCCCTCTCTCTCTCTCCTCACCATGATCTCATATCCTGTCTCCCCTCCGCCGCAAAAACACTACCACAAAGCCACGATTGTACGCTGCCTGGTCATTGTTCCTCCAGAAAAAAAAAGCAAACTGCAAACAGCCGAATATCAGCGCGCTCTCCGGGTGCCGACTGGAGTTCACTCCTCACACAGCCGTGCTCCCAGCGAACCCGGCTGTGGAGCGCCGATAACATTGACGAAACAAAAAAGCCTTTAATGTCAGAATAAGCCGGCGTCCTGAAGGGGCTCGGGTAATGTGTCACTTCTCCGTGTTTGCTTGTTTGTTTCGGAGGGAAACTTGAAGAAAAGTGTGATAAAGAGAAGGCGTGTGGGGAGTATGTCCGTCAGAGCCGCCCGGCGCTGATCTTTCCGGGTTTGGTCAAAGGCAGAGCACCGGTGCCGGTGTCAGCAAACACATTGTTTTGCCGATGCTCTGGTGACAGAAGGGGCCTGGTTGAACCCTGCGGTGTGGACTGTGGAGTGACTTTGTTTAACCCCAGAGGTTTAACATAGTCTCATTGTTTTACCCCCCTCCCCTGTGGATGCATGGAAACAATCATTCCGGCTCGTTTGGAGTGCAACATGGTTCAAAAGATTCTTTGACAGGCCAATGGCTCCTGGGTTTGATGTGGGAAAAAATGTTTAAAGGAAAAAAAAAATTTGTATTGTTTTTAGCCTTTAAACCTGCTCCTGAGTGGTCCATGTCAGTCATGTTTTAAAACGAAAAATAAAATGCTTTTACAAAGAAAAATTAAACTTTATTACTGCATTTTGAGATACCATTTTAACTCAGCTGTGGCTCCATCTACTGGCTGTAGAGGCAACTGCACACATGTAAATATATACCCACAATGCATTGCAGTAAAGAGAGGATCTGACAAAGTTGTAATTATCGTGTTTAGACGGAAGAAACGTTTATAGCAAGTCTGGCCATGATTTAAGGACTTAAAACAGCAAAAGATTGTTGGATAATTTCAGCATCCTCTACATCACCTATTCATCTTATTCTGCCCCGCCCACTTCTGCCTCTTTATGTCTATGATCTGCACTCTTGTAGCAAAGGGACTTCCGGTTTGCCGCTAACGGTGTTCACGCAAAGGGCGATCGAGGGAAAAGTCTCTCACTAAAACATTATATAAAGTAGATTGATTTGTGTAAAATGTTTAACACGTGCAAAAACACATCAGTAACACTGATTTCCTGGGGCCTGAAAAGTGCTTTTTAGGCCATATAGAACATATTTTCTGTGGAGCTCGTCTGCCCCGTGTAAACTACAACGGAAAAAGATGGCGGCCAGAACAAGGTGAATAGAAGGAGTTCAGAACGCAGCGTTGGAGAGAGAGGATTTTCAAACTAGCATTTATCAAACTAAATGATACTCCAGGTATGTTTTTGGTGATGGAACAATGTTAGAACACGGATAAAAGCTCAACAAAGTCCATTTTGCATAATATTTGTCCTTTAAGGAAAAAATATATACAGATCTGTTATATGTTCAGGTGGACCAGTCCACTGATTGTTTAAGTGATCGACTAGTCCACGATTTTGATTAGTCAAACGATTATTTCTATCTATATATTTCTATGGGACTGAAGGCTTCTAGATAGAGAATATTAATGAATGCAGTGTGTTCCTGATAAAAATCTGAAACGGTTTAGATATTTTGATTTAATAATGCCAGCCTTTTCTTATCAAAGGCTCTGAATGTGTTTTAGAGTCGGTATAGTCCACAGAATAAAATGTGTATAAAATATGTATATATCGAAACACTTCTGAAACATCTTGAATAAAAGCAAACGAACAAACACCATTAAAATACACAACTTGAGGCACGTTTGCAATTTTCAACAAAAAAAAAACAAAAAAAACACAAAAATAGTTTTTTTTTCTTCTTTTTTATATTAGGCAATGAATGAACACGAGATACTTTTGAAATTTTGAAAATGTATTTTGAATTCCAGGCAGGAAAATGATTATTGATTATAATTCTTCTGATTACTTCATAAAACCATTTTAAACAGACTATAATTATCGTCTTAAAGGAACATTTCTGGAGCAAGCGGCTGAACTAGCAGTGCATGTAACACCAGGCACCACCAGCGCTGCCTCCGCTCACAGCCCACAAAGACACATTGTGCAAACGGCTCATTCCGAAGCATTGGCTCAGAGTTTATCAGTCAAACTCATGCCTCACATACCTTCCACTTCTTTCACAGGCTCCACATCCACAAAGGACACACTGTTACATGTGTATGTGCACAACTGTCAGCCACAAAGCCCAGCCCCAGTGTCACGTCCGGACAGCGCAAAAAACTCAAGCACGGACAAAGAGCGAGCCCAACAGGTCTGCTAAACATACACCAGCTAACCATGGATCAAAATGATGTTAAAATGGTACTGACAAGAACAGAAGTGATTGTATTCTGTATTGTATTGTATTGTATTATATTTAACATGTGCAGTTTAGATTAAACACAGCCATGAAAACTTGGAATTATCCATGATGACTCAAAGCATTGTAAGGAAGCACGTTTACATCCATCACAGAGCTCAGATTAGCTGGCTCAGATTCTCCTGATGCTTATTTCAGTGAAAGGAGCTATAGCATAAATCAATGCTGGCCGTTTTGCACAGCCCAGGTTTAAATGTTCCGATATTCAATAGCCCCGTGCGTCCCTGCGTGGCCTGATTGTGAGAGAGGCTGACGGACGCTGGCTTTAGCTGGCACTGGTGACATTTCCACCTCATGGCTCCATACACTTCAAAGCTCTGTTAGCAGAGCCTACATTTAGCACCTAATCCTGGGCTCCTTTGATAAGTGCGTCAGGGGTTTATTTTGGCGGCGGTGGGAGAGTAGACACAGAGGACACGTGTGAAAGGACTGATTATTAAAGTCAAGTTTGCGGACATCAACATTGCTAATCAGTCACAGCAATTAAGTCATTTCCAGCGTCTTTTTTAATTAATCATAGAATTTATTTAGCGCCTTTCCTGACACTCAAAGCACTTTACAGTGCATTATTCATTCTCTCCACACTCGGTGGTGGTAGGATACTGCTGTAGCCACAGCTGCCCTGGAGCTATAACAGAACAAGAAGAAGAAAACATGGTAGTATTTAAAGGACACATATTCTGCTACAGTGACTTTTTTCAGCTTTAAACCATGTTCTAACAATGTTCTGTCATCAAACACAGCTGAAGCTGCATTCACGCTGCTTTGAGTAACGGTCGTTAGAAAATCCTCCCTCTCCGAGTGTCAAAAACCCTCCCTGGTTCTGGGACGTATTTTCAGAGTTCATCAGAGTTATCAGAGAGATGTTTAAGTCCTTAAATCGTCACCAGACTGCAGTCCAAACACGTTCACTGCTCCTGCTCATCCGCACCATGGAGTTTGTTGACTGCTAACTTCACTAAATTGTGTGAGCGCTAGGCGCCATCTACTGGCTGAATGCAGTCAGTAAGTGTAATTTCACACAGGTTGATAAAATCTGTCATTTAATGAATAATAAACTTGAGATGGCAAATCCAAGGTTCTAAAGAGCATGTTTAAAGGATAATAACAATATGACACGTTTGGACAGGCCCCCAGGCTGCTTCACTGTAGAGCACTTTGGAACACTTCTGTTAACATCCCAGTGTGTCTGTTCAGGTCCTGGCTCTCAGGTACTTTTCTAAACTGAATCAAAACCATAGCATAAATTACACTGCCTTTCAAAACACTGCTTTTGAATAGACAGGGGCCAGGTAGAAAAAGCAAATGCCATGTGCAGGGCGGAGTGGGCCGGGGTGGGCCACAGAACGCCAAAACTGCAGGACCCACAGGTGTTACCAAACCCCAACTTACCCATCTTTACCTGAGCAGGCCCTGACGAACATTTGAACTAATTGGACGCAGTGTCGCAAAAGCGGAACAAGCCAAGAAATCAAAAAATCCAGTTGAGAGAAAAGCACAGACTTCTTCCTCGTCCTCAAATGCACAAAGCACGATTTCAAAAGCACTTCTAGTCTGCAAATGTGTTGAAATAGGCCGAAGTACATCTGCCACGTTTGTTTAGGTTTGTCCTTTTGTTTTCCGCCCAAACCACAATGCAGCGCTGTGATTGGTCCAGCACACAGCGGCTCTAACCCAACAGCGGGAGAACATCCAGATGGATTCTCAAGGGTTTGTGAAGTCACAAATATCGCGAGAATTCCTATGGCAGGGCCAGGTTAGTGATGAAAGGAAACAAAGCAAATTTGATTTGTTTTTTTCCTTTCTAAAATATTTTATTAACATTTCAACTTGGAAATTTTAATATTTAACTTATTCCAAATATTTATTGAATTTTGTGATATTGACACTTTTGAATGATTGAATTATTCAATCATTCAATTCTGTTGAGTCAAATTATTTAAAACAATTAATGTTCTTTATTACAAAGTTCAATATGATGAAAATACAGACCACTGTGACCAATGAACGACAGAAGTCGACCTGAAACTAACGATTATTTTCTTGATTATTTTTCGATGAATCTGTTACTTAAACAATAACTTTTTATGACTTTGTATGGAGTATTTTCTTTTTATAAAGAGTAGTTTGTGTTGTTTTTATTAGTTACATACATATAGAAGAGTTATAGGTTTCTAAAGGGCAAGGACATAAAATGTGCAGAAAAATCCCAGTGTTAGTTTCAATTGGCTAGTTAATGCAAATAATACATGACATTTAAACAAAATGGTAACTGCAGTTTAAGATTATAATTATGTGGCTAAGTTATTTGAATTGAACACAAAACAGGCTGTAACAGCAGAGCTTTGGTCTGTTCAGTCACAGTGATGAACAGCTGACAGAAACACAACTGTACAGTGTGCGCTGCGGCGTGAGTACAGTTGGCGTGTGCGTATTGTTCACCTGGTGATAGCGCGGCGTGGCACACACGGTGCGTGAACTCCGCCTGGCTTTATCAACAAGAGGAGCGCGTTCTTGTTTCACTTTCCATTCAGCCGCGGTTAACGTGGTCTCTGTTTGAGCAGAAATCTATGCCTCGACGTGTGTCTCTCACGTGCGCTGCAGCGCTCTGTGTGGTACACTGTGGTTAGCACCTTTAGCTGCAACCTCTCAACAACAGGGTTTGCAAATTGGAGATCTGTTGGCTTTAACAGCACCCTCGTCATCTTTAGGATACCGTCTGCCATCTTTTAGTTGAGATGCTTCGCTGGCTTCGTTCACCGTGTCACACACAGCCACATAAGGCTGGGGGGTACGGCAAAAAATTATCATGATTTTCTTGGGGACAGATTATGATTTAGATTTTTATCACGATTCATGTTCACTTTGTATCGTGTGTATGTGTGATGAACAGGATTCTGTTCAAATTCACATTTTAATCACAATTTTGTCACTTTTAGTCAGTAGCTTTTGTCACGTTCAGTTGCGTTTGTCATATTTAAAAGCGTCTTTGTCGTTTTTAAGTCACATTTTTGTCACATTTTGGTGCATTGAGTCATAATTGTTGCTTGTAGGTACGTTTTTGTCACTTTTTAATGTATTTTTAATCGCTCTTGGTCATGCTTTTGTCACTTGTTTCAAAACATGCGTTTGACTTAAAATCAAAGCAAGACTTTTTTTTGGAAGAAATTATTGCCCTTCAAAAATGTGCAGCATTTAAGATTTGCTAATTGCATCAATTAAAATAGCGATTGTGCGTCCATTTGGTTGAATTGTGCAGCCATAGCCTGTAAGAGGTACATAAAGTCATCTGCTCAGAGGATTCAGAGGCTAAACAACAGGAGAAAAAGTGTGTTTGAACAGACCGCTGCGTTAAAGAGACGACAATTTCACAAAAATAGCAGATTGTCACAGGGACGAGCTCACGATTCATTTTTTAAATAACCTACTGTTTTATAACCTACTGTGGCCGCATATAATCACAATTATTGAAAAAAAGAAGATTAATCCCTAATAGTGACTAACAACATCCAACCTCTACAAGGTCCTTCAACCTGCTGCTGTTCCTTATCCGGGCTGAGGCTGAGGCTGCTCCATCAGCTGGCTCCTCTGATAGAGCACTTCTAGAGCACAGCAGAACAGGAGGTGTGTCTGTAATGACTCCAGGGGTCAGGAGGATATCAGCAGAGTGATGGACTCTCACAGGAAACCTGCCAAATGACTTTCCCTTTACAGCGGGACAGTCCTGTGATTGTTCAGCTCGCAATAGAATCGTAAGAAGCAAAATAACTGTGAGAATTTTCATTTGTGTTCAATCTATACTCCAAAAAGTAAACGTAAATTGCTAATTCATCTGTCTGTTTATGTTACAGAATCTTGAAGTTTATTTTTATAAAGTTGCTCACAGACTGGAGGAATAGTGATATAAACAGTGTGAAAGTTTGGTGAACAATACTAAAATAATAGCATTACTTAGATCAAACTAAAGATGCCATGTATGTGACTACGTTCCCAGGAAAAAAGGTTTGAGAGGCAAGACATTTTATGTTATTTTAGTTCATTATAGAAACTATAACATAAGTATGGGTTAGTAATAGAAACAAGTCTAGTGACTTCCTGTTCAAAACTGCAGAACTGATAAGCCCCGCCTCTTCATAGTGCACTGCAACAAGCAGCAGATTGTCATTTAAGTGTTTTTATTTTTGAAAATGTGTCACTCAAGAGTCTGAATTTATCAAATAATCCCATAAGAAGAGGATGTGGGCAATTCACAGACTGACTGCTGACATTAAAGTTAATAATTTATTCATTAAAATAAATAAAAATGTATTGTTATTTACTGTTTTATATTTATTATTAAGTAAGACATTGTGAATTTGTAAAAGTCATAATATTTGGTAGAATCTAACTGAATGACATTGTACTTTGAGAAATGAGGGCGTTTTGAGGGCGATGGGCGACTAGTGCCCTGTGTACCCCTGTTCTCCAGGCTAGCTAACATGACATGCTAGGTAGCAAAAGGTAGGGGGGGTTTAACTCAAGTGTTTGTTAAAGTTTCACTGTATGAATGAATGCAACATGTGTTGTTTAACCTCGACAGGTCCTCTCAGGTCCTTGACTTGTGACCTTCCTTGGCCTGTGCTCACACTGTTTTGCAGCTGCTTTTGCGTTTGAGCGGCTCTGGTTTCAGAACGTCAGCACTTGAAAATGGGGGCGGTCCGTCTCTCCCCCGCCCTTGGGTCCCGTCCTGCCCGTGACCCCAGGGGGCGCGCACAGGCCGGCTAAGACGGGACAGTTAAAAGACATGTCAGCCGCTACACTATCAGCCGCGCCTCAAGGTCGAGCACAATGACAGCGATGGCCGGTGTGCCGGAGCCGCGCCGGGACACGGCCGCAGATAGCATTTAATTGAAGGTTGAAGTTATCAGATAGCACCGCGACTCGCCTGTCAGTCACGCAGGCAGCCGGCGCTCCGCATCGCTGACGACATCAGGAAGAGGCCGACTTTGAAGAATAGGGAGAGAAGAGAGCAGGGAGGGAGAAGAGAGGGGGAGGCAGATGTTTGCAGAGGGGTGAGGAAGCCAGAGTCCTGGAATCTAAATGGAATTATTCGCTGAAAACCAGGACAGAGGGAGGAAGACAACAGGATTTATTGGTCTTAACGTGTAAAATTGTGTATGAGGCAAACATGAAGGAGGTCATTGTGTTCTAAAGGTGTTTCATTTCATGGAGATGCTGTTGTTTAACCAGGAATGTTCCATATCCAGACATCCATCCATCACAGTTTTACATTTAGTGTTACGATTATCGAAGAAATTAATGAGAAGAAACAAGATAAAGTTGTTGAAGATTAATATTCATAACTCATAAAAAAACTCCAATAAAGATTCAAAAATAACCCTTGTAGTAGATACATACTGCTATTATTGAGAAGTGCTGTGAATTCAGTGACTCTAAATAAAACGATAAAGAAGTTATTAAAAAATGTATATTCATAATCCATCAAAAAAATGTTATACAGTTTCCACTGAGAAAAATCAAGATGATAGTAGATAGATATTGCTATTACTGATAAGTTCTGTGAATTTGGTGACTGTAGATAGAACAATAAAGTTATTGAAGATCAATATTCAGAATTCAACATAATTCATCATAAGAACTGTTATAAAGATTTTTATGGTGAGAAATTTGAAATTTAGTGGTTTATTTATTAGTTATTTATTGTAAAATTACAGATTTGTAATTTTGTACAACATGTTTTCTCGTAGTTATTGAGTATTTACATTTTGGGTAGTGCTACTTGTTGACGGTCCCTAAACACTTGTCTCAGCTCCGGCTGCACATTTGACTCAGTGTATTTCGCTGCACCCAAAATACGCATTTGATTAAAAAAAAAAATTAATTAAAAAAAAATCAATGTTGTAGTCATTTGGCTGTGTAAATGTGAGTATTTTGACATGATTATGATCACCAAAGAGTTTTGCGTTTAAGAGCTATTGACCTCGGAGGTCCGAATCTGTGAACATGATGCTAACTTTACCAAACTGTTTGTAGTTTGTTTACTGGGTTCCCCTCTCTATCTGACTGTGAGACGCGTGCCGATGACGTAGCAAGAGGGGGAGGTCTGCTCCCACCTTTCACCTGTCAATCAACTGACTCCTCCCCCCATGCAAAGACAGTGCCAAAAGTACAGGCGTAAAATAAAAGTGAAGAGGAATGAAAAAATTGCTCCACAAAGACACAAGGGAGCAGTGCAAGTCAATTAATGGGTATGACACAGGAAAATTAGAGTTGTGTCATTGAATTTTCCTCACAAATATATATTTTTCTTGTGTGAAAAATAAAATTATTTGTTTGAAAAATTATTCATTTCTGCAAACTTATATATATATACACATCATTACACATTTTTTTATTTGCAAACCTGATTTTCCAGCTCGTATTTGTTTTTGGCTCCTCAAAACTTTAAATAACGTGTGCAAAAGTATTATTTTCTTTGCAAATACATGTGTCATTAAATTAGCTCCATACAAATACTCTAATAAATGAGAGACGTCCAATGGGTGAACCTCTGAGCTCCTCAGGGAGGGACACATTACAAGTACCACAACCTTTCACAATGACAGACGATATTTACCACATTTAGGGACTTTGCTGTTGCATTTGTATGAAGTACATCTTCATGGTTTAACAAAGGTAAAAGGACCAGCTGTCAGACGTGTTCAGGCTTGAAGAGTAAAACAGGATTTGCTCAAATAGTAAGAAACACGCCTTTCTTTAATTCAAACCAAATGTTGTAAGTGAGCCATAAAAGAGAGCTATTATTGACACGTAACAATTAGAGAAGAAATAATAAATCATAGCTGTATTGTGTACTTCCAGTTGGGGTATTTAAAACATGGGTACAGCCGTTTTAATCCCACAATAGATTTCTGACCTCGTGTAACGCATGTATTGGCCAGATCTGAGACAGCTTTTGTCGAGCCTGCCATGACGCCCCAGTTTGAAAACAAAACTTGGAACTCAAAACTCAACAGCTGAATAAAATGTATAGAATGGAACAGTGTCAAAAGTGTGATATTTTTGCCATCTTCAGGAGCAGTGTTGACGGGAGGATAAGAGCGAGGGAAAGACTGTGACAAATCTGGGCTGACAGGTGAATGAAGCCAAGAACACAAACACAGTGTCTGGCGGCGCTGTCGTACGTGCGGAGCCTTCTTGGGGAGGAACTGGGATTGCATCACGCTCGTGCCTTTTTGGATGTGGGGATGTGCCGGGGCGGACGGAAAAGAAGAGTCTTTAATAATCAGCGCTCGGGCTTCCTCTGGCGTGAGCGCAGCAGTCGGAGGAGCGGAAGTGACAGTGGCAGACCAGGATTTACTGTGTCAGGGTGCTGCGAACACGACGGCACGGGCGGGGGCGCTCGGCGAGGTAACATGTTATGAAAGAGCAGAGTCCTGAGAGAAAAGGGCCTCTCGGAGGAAATTAGAGGGAAATTTAGTAATAGTGTCTTATCTAGCACATCATAGACTCATTTAGAGCCGGGGCATTAGCAGTTAGCCAACCGCAGTGTGATCATGCAGAGCACGTTTTAACACACTGTGGATCAAATGTATCAGCATGGCATGTAGAGCTTCAACTTATTTTAGTAGTCGACTAAGTATATACTTTAAAACACGTTTCAGATAAAAGGTTGAAATGTGGGACCCAAAGCTTCTAGAAAAAATATTTATGAATAAAGTGTATTATTGATGTAATGAGATTTTGCTTTAATAATGCCACTGTCTGTTGTAAAAAAGTTATTCTTTGTAGTTGATTAGTGACAATTAATTGATTAATCTTGCAGGCCTGGTTTGGTCATTTGTTTTTGTTTTTTTAATCTCCCTAATATGTCCCTCTGTCGTTAACAGACACACAGATTAGACACACAAAATAATTGGACTGGCAATGTGAGCGTTCACCCAAAAAATATTGTGAAACTAAAATTGGGTTAGACGTTTTCACAGAACAGAACAGGGTCTGAAGGAGTCGACTCTAGCCTCTTTTGTTTGTCTTTTTAAGTGCTTTTGTCTGATGTAAAGATGAAGTATCGTGCAGATTTGTACAATGTTTGATTCATGAGGTTTGATCTCGACCTCTGATGAGGTGACTCCTGAGAAAGAGGACAAAATTGCTACAACTGTAAGAGTACTTGGCATAGTCAACAAACAATTTAATACAAGAAAAACAATTACACTGAACAACAGCAGCCCACCTCTGGGGTCAGAGGTCGTGGATAAACTAGCCATCTTTGTCCAAACCCTGTTTGCTTTTGGGACGCCTCAGCACTTTTCAAAGGCCACAAAAGTAGCAGTAAAAATCCATTTGAGCCCAGCAGCTGATTTCCCCCGGCCCCGGCTCCAGGGCTATAAATATCACCGCACGATGTGGCATTTTCCTCTTTTACTTTAATGACCAAGCCCGTCCGGTGTGAACATTTGTGGGCAGAAGTAGAGCAACAACATGTGTGTTACTTTTGCCTCCCCACGACTCAGTATTTCTAATGTGTGTAATGTAGAGCTGGCTGGTGGTGCGAAGGTCATCAGTGAGTCGTCTTGGCCACCAGAGGGAGGTCGCATTCATTCAGCTGCAGCGGGTAAACAACAGAAGGAGAGAGGGAGGAAGAGAGGCTGAGGAGAGGGAGAGGCAGAGGCAGAGCGAGAGGCAGAGCGAGAGGCAGAACAAGAGGCAGAACAAGAGGCAGAGCGAGAAACAGAGCGAGAGGCAGAGCGAGAAACAGAACAACAGGCAGAGAGAGAGGCAGAGCGAGAGGCAGAACAACAGGCAGAGAGAGAGGCAGAGCGAGAGGCAGAACAACAGGCAGAGCGAGAGGCAGAGCGAGAGGCAGAGCGAGAGGCAGAACGAGAGGCAGAGCGAGAAACAGAGCGAGAAACAGAGCGAGAGGCAGAGCGAGAGGCAGAGCGAGAAACAGAGCGAGAAACAGAGTGAGAAACAGAGAGAGAGGCAGAGCGAGAGGCAGAGCGAGAAACAGAGAGAGAGGCAGAGCGAGAGACAGAGAGAGAGGCAGAGCGAGAAACAGAGCGAGAGGCAGAGCGAGAGGCAGAGCGAGAGGCAGAGCGAGAGGCAGAACAACAGGCAGAGAGAGAGGCAGAGCGAGAGGCAGAACAACAGGCAGAGCGAGAGGCAGAGCGAGAGGCAGAGCGAGAGGCAGAGCGAGAGGCAGAGCGAGAGGCAGAGCGAGAGGCAGAACGAGAGGCAGAACAACAGGCAGAGCGAGAGGCAGAGCAGAGCGAGAGGCAGAGAGAGGCAGAGCGAGAAACAGAGCGAGAGGCAGAGCGAGAGGCAGAGCGAGAAACAGAGCGAGAAACAGAGTGAGAAACAGAGAGAGAGGCAGAGCGAGAGGCAGAGCGAGAAACAGAGAGAGAGGCAGAGCGAGAGGCAGAGCGAGAAACAGAGCGAGAGGCAGAGCGAGAAACAGAGCGAGAAACAGAGCGACAGGCAGAGAGAGAGGCAGAACAAGAGGCAGAGCGAGAAACAGAGGCAGAGCAAGAAACAGAGTGAGAGGCAGAGCGAGAGAACAGAGCGAGAGGCAGAGCAAGAAACAGAGTGAGAGGCAGAGCGAGAAACAGAGCGAGAGTCAGAGCGAGAGACAGAGGTAGAGCAAGAAACAGAGGCAGAGCGAGAGGCAGAACGAGAAACAGAGCGAGAGGCAGAGCGAGAAACAGAGAGAGAGTCAGAGCGAGAGACAGAGGTAGAGCAAGAAACAGAGGCAGAGCGAGAGACAGAGGTAGAGCAAGAAACAGAGGCAGAGCGAGAGGCAGAGCGAGAAACAGAGCGAGAAACAGAGCGAGAAACGGAGCAAGAGGCAGAGCAAGAAACAGAACGACAGGCAGAGGCAGAGCGAGAAACAGAGAGAGAGGCAGAGCGAGAGACAGAGAGAGAGGCAGAGCGAGAAACAGAGCGAGAGGCAGAGCGAGAGGCAGAGCGAGAGGCAGAACAAGAGGCAGAGGCAGAGCGAGAGGCAGAGCGAGAGGCAGAGCGAGAGGCAGAGGCAGAGCGAGAAACAGAGAGAGAGGCAGAGCGAGAGACAGAGAGGCGAGAGACAGAGCGAGAGGCAGAGCGAGAGGCAGAGCGAGAGGCAGAGCGAGAGGCAGAGCGAGAGGCAGAGGCAGAGCGAGAAACAGAGAGAGAGGCAGAGCGAGAGACAGAGAGCGAGAGACAGAGCGAGAGACAGAGAGCGAGAGACAGAGCGAGAGGCAGAGCGAGAGACACAACGACAGGCAAAGGCAGAGCGAGAAACAGAGAGAGAGGCAGAGCGAGAAACAGAACGAAAAACACAGAGAGAGGCAGAGCGAGAGACAGAGAGCGAGAGACAGAGCGAGAGACAGAGCGAGAGGCAGAGCGAGAGGGAGAGGCAGAGCGAGAGGCAGAGCGAGAGGCAGAGCGAGAGGCAGAGCGAGAGGCAGAGCGAGAGGCAGAGCGAGAGGCAGAGCGAGAGGCAGAGCGAGAGGCAGAGCGAGAGGCAGAGGCAGAGTGTTGTTGTGATTTTGGGCACTACAAAATTGAATTGAATTTAAACAGATATCTATTCCATATCTACTTCAGTCCAGTGTAGATTTTCCCAATATGCAATATGTTTGGATGGAATTAGATAGATTTGAATAAATTAAGTCATTCAACACAGATTCCCCTCTATGATTGGGGGGACGTTGGTGATCCTTGTACGCCTCATGTGAACAAATGTAAAGTACATATCATCATCATTTAATCACACAGAGCAAGTTTATGGAGGAAGTGATACTAATGAAGCCATTTCAGCTCCACGTTGTGTGTGGAAGATTAGCTCGATAAGATGCTGTCACATGGAGTATGCGAGCTACAGCATCTCTTTTTTTTTCATTCCAGCGTGTACAGACAAACTACTTAAATGAAGTTTTATAATGGTGCATAGACCACCAGCCGCCACTGAGGCTCTATGCAGCTAAAACATTATTAATGACAGATATAGTACTCGTTGTACCTCTGCCATGTATTTCACTGAGCTTAAAGTGAAAACCACAAACACTACTGCATAGTCAGAGTCCATGGACTCAGGAGTCTGTCTTTTTACAGGCCTCAAACATAATACGGTGAAGAAACAGGTTTTTAGGTCAAAGGTCAAATTTATTTACATAGGACATTTACAAACAGATACACTACCCCAAAGTTCAATAACACAAGACAGAAAATATATTAATACTGTGTGGGTGCAATAAAAAAGTCCAGCTCAGCTTGGATTAAAAGCCAGTGCAAAGAAATGAGTTCTTAGCAAAAATTTGAAACTCTGAACAGAAGTAGCGGCTCTTATTTTCAGAGGAAGAGAGTTCCATAGTTTAGGAACAGCAACAGAAAAAGCTCTGTCTCCTCTAGATTTGAGTCTAGACCTGGGACAGTCCATGGGCAGTTGGTCAGCCGACCTCAGTGCTCGGCCCGGAGTGTGCAGAACAAGCATTTCAGATGAATAAGAAGGCGCTAGATTGTTTAGAGACTTATAAACAAACAGTAAAATATTAAACTGGATCCTGCAGACAACAGGTAACCAGTGGAGCGAGGACAGCACAGGGGTAATGTGGTCCCTGTGTCTCGTCCCGCTGAGCAGGCGCTGCTGCATTTTGGACCAGCTGTAGTCTGCACTGGAGACTGGTCAAGGCCAAAGTGAGTTACAATAGTCCAGGCTTTTTCCATCTGGTTCAGCGGCAAATAGACCTTGACTTTGCTCAAGAGTCTAAGTTGGAAGAATCTTGTTTTCACCACTGAACTGATCTGTTTGTCAAGTTTAAAGTTATTGTCGAGAAAAACATCAAAACTTTTCACAACCAGAGAACAAGATGAAAACTCATTAAAAACATTTTATGAATCGGGGCAATCACCAAATATTACAATTTCAGTCTTACTGTCATTAACATTTAAAAAATGTAGAGACATCCAGTTCTTCACTTCATTTATGTATTTGTGAAGTGTTCCAACAGAGTCTGATTTTGTATTGAGAGGCAAATAAATTTGCACATCAGCAAAACAGTGGAAGGACACATTATATTTCTTGAAAATTGATCCCAGAGGCAACAAATGTAGTGAAAACAGAAGCGGGCCAAGAATCGAGCCTTGGGGAACTCTGCTGGTCATTCTTTCTGAATAAAAAGGGACAAGGTTGACTGAGTAATATCTTTCAGACATGACTGGAACCATTTAAGAGCTGTTTGTTTTATGCCAGCACAGGCCTGGAGGCGGGACAGTAGAACTCGGTGGTCGACAGTGTCGACAGTTTGCCGCTGTCAAATCTAAAAGCACCAGCATGGAAGAACTGCCTGAGTCAGAACGTTTCTGTACTGTGAAGAGATTTAAAACCATATTGAATTCTTTTTTCCAGTTTCATTGGATTTAAGGTGCAATTTCAGCTGGGCATAGACTACTTTTTCTAAAACTTTTGATAAAAATGGAAGCTTGGCCCCAGGTCTATATTTTGACATGACAGACGGGTCCAGATTTTGCTTCTTTAAGAGGGGTTGTCCTATGGTTTGAATGAAGTCAACACATACCCAGTTGTAAGTGTCAGGTTTATCAAGTTTTCAATAACAGGTCCAGTGGAATCAAAAACAGCCTCAAAAACCCTGGTAGGAAGGCTGTCTAGAGGGGTGTTTGAAGTTTTTAGGCTCCGGACAGTTATGGAGAGTTCAGACAGCGAAACTGACTCAAATGTTTCAAAATTAGCTGAACATAAGAGAACAACACTGGGATCTGGAGGACTTTAAATTATTTGTTCAATATAAGAGGATATCTGCATGTTTGTCATTCTTTCCACAATATCGCAATAAATATGCAGTGAGATACAAATCGGGATAATGTCGCGCTGCATTGTTGAGTGTGTGTGATACATTGTGCACCTCTAGTCCAAATCAGATCAAATGTAAGCTGTAAATAAATAAAAGCAAACACAAGTGCAGGTAGGACTGCTCTGTGGCGTGTGTGTGTGTGCAGAGCTGTGCCTGTGGCGGTGTACTCACGTCAGGATACTCTTTGACAGGCACGAACAGTTTCTCCTGCAGGTGAACGATGGGTCCGGCGGGCTCAGGCAGCTCCAGCGGGTGTCTCTCCACAAGACCGTTGACCGAGTCGCTGTACATGTCTTTACGCACTCTGTTGATCTCTGCAACACAAAGACCACACGCTGCTGTAAGGCAACAAGCTTCACGACAAAAACCTATCACGTAGTTCACCGTCGCATTGATCTGACTCGTGGGCACAGGTTTAATATAGTAGTAAGACAAGAAGTAAGACAACGGGCCAACGGTGAGTGGACTTCCAGGAGTGTTTGTGGGTCTGGAGGAGGTTATGGAGACGAGCGGCGACCAGAGATGAAGGGGACTGATGGATGGTCCGTTTGCGCCAGAGTTCAGTGACGCATCAAGCTGCACACTCTCTATTTAACTGCAAATCGTAGCAGGGTTGGAAAGAATAATTGTGTTGAAAATAGAGTTCACAGTTGTAGTAGTTTTTTTGTTTACGGAATTTGAATTTTACGCAACAATACAGAAAATGATGCATGCATTTTGATGGGTCATTCAAAGTGGAAAAAAATCTCTATATTTTGGATTATGTTACGTTTTTTTTTCTAATTTAGCATGTACAGACAAACTACTCAAATTATGTTTTATAATGGTGCACCCCCAAAGAAATATACCACCCGCCGCCAATGAGCCAGAGCAGCAGAAACACATTATGGAGCGGACATTCATTTTGGTTGTGAAATTGTGATATGATGTGATTTTACAAAAAGATTTTACAAAGTTGAACAAAAATACCCTGTTACGGGTAAAATAAGTTCTGCCTGCCAGAAATGTAAAGTTTAAAATTTTCATTCTATTTACATCAACAAAACTACAACAACCAGGGCAGTGCAATTAATTGTATAAACATGATTACAATTATTTCTCTATTCACTCTATTCACAAAAATATTGTAACCGTAAATACAATGAACTGCCTTCTGTTCAGAGTTATGAGTGCGCTCCTTTTGCCTCAAAACCTGGAGCAAAGGCACTTCTCCATAACATTCCTAGTAAACTATATTCAGTCTATTCACCTTATTTCAGAAGGTGCCGTGGGCGCCGCCATCTTTTTCAGTAGTAGTTTACACGGGGCAGAGCTCAACAGAAAATAAGTTCTACACTAAAAAGCTGTTTTCAGGCCTCAGGAAATCAGGGGGTTACTGACTTGTTGTTGCTCGTGTTCATTAAACATTTTAGACATATTTATAATGTTTTAGCGAGAGACTTTTCCTTTGATCGCCATTTGCGGGAAACCAAACCAGAAGTCCCTTTACTACAAGAGTGCGGATCATAGAATTAAAAACACGCAGTGGGCGGGAAGGAATAAGGGGAATACTTTATATTTATAATATAGAAGCAACCGATCGTGCCGCAGCAGAGACCACATTTCTATTTTGCAGTTTTAGATCAATATTAATTTGATGAGCAAAATGTAAAATAAGTATCTACGTATTTTATATTTTTATACCAACTACCAGAGAAGCAAAATTTGCCCCAGTAAATCTTGCAATTACAACAAATTCTACAAAAAAAATAATAATAATAATCATACTAACCAGACACCAAAGTTGCAAAAAAATGTACATCCACATAAAAGTACTTTGTATTACACCATTTCTGATTAAAATAAAGCTGAGTTAAGACCATACAATGTTCATTATAAATAAGGATAATGTGAATTAACAAAACACTAGAAAGATCAAACAAAAGAAACTAAGTACAAGAGTTAAAAGTAGAAAGTGCATTGAGCAGAATGTGTTTTCTGGGTGGAGACAGGCCGAGCTCACAGACGGCTCTCATACAGATGTCCAACCACGCCTAACCCAACGCTCCTCAGATTTATGATTTATCCAACAGTATGAAGTCATGTTTGTACAAATGTATCAAACTGAAGAGGAATAGACTTCATGTTTGTGCTCAGGAGATTCAGCAGCTGGACAGCACCTGTGGGAGTCTGATCCGACGGTGAACAACTCCCACACACGCCATCCAGACCAGAGAACGGGCCTCATCCAATTTAAACCCACTTTTCATAATGCATGTAAACCCAGGAACATGATTAGGGCGTGTGGATGTGGACCTCAGAGACCCCACTAACGTGTGTGTGTGTGTGTGTGTGTGTGCGTGCGTGCGTGCGTGTGTGTGCGTGTCTGTCTGTTTCTCATGTCTGAAAATCAAATGCTCAAATGACGTTGCTTATTTCCATTTTATGTTTGTTTTTATAATCAATTTTTATTAACTATTATAGCCACAGAAGTTCAGTGCTAATTCTAAATGACTAGAGGACTCTCCCTGCCGCTGCTGGGATTAGAGTGGTCTGAATGGTTTTGAGGCAAAGGCTATTTGAATTTGATTGTTTAGTGCACGGTGCATATAAAAGGCATTGACTACCGGACACAAGGTCAGGTTATCTTTACAAGCCGTACCACCTGAAAGGGAATCACCGTGGATCAAATGAAAGCATGTCGTACTTCATGTGGGACCACACAGTTGCACAAAGGTGGGTCTGACATGATTGCTAAGGTCGCCTAGCTGACTAGGGCTGTTCCAATAATGTTGTGTAGGGTTACGATCCAACACTGATACTTCTGCAGCGCACCAGTCTGAGGTCACATGGTGCAGAAGAACAACAGTGACCAAACCCAGACCAGAAAACTGTGAGCTATCGGAGCTAGTGCCCAAAGCTACAGCAGCATCAGAACAACCTGACACTTGACTACAAAAAGAGGAATATATCAGCGCTGCTCGGTGGTTGAGTGGTTAGCACACAGACCACAGCAGCATGAGTTACAATCCAGCTTTGACAATTTGTTGCATGTCCTTCCCCAGTCTCATCCCCATTGCATGCTTCACTGTCCTGTCCAATAAAGCCTATGGGCCAAAATGTTCTTTACAAAAAAGAAAAAGTGATAAAATTGCAATTGTTTTGTAGATGTGCAACTATGCAACATCTATAACTGAAGACATTGAAAATGATCTCAAACAAGAGTAATAAATATATTATTGATATTTCTGCACTTTTGTGGTCATTTATAACTATCCAGTCACATCGAATCCTCAAGACCATAACAGACACATTGTGGCATAATGGATATAGTCTGAATAGTGTAAAAAACATACTTGCTCGTAAATACTCAATCTGGTCAGATGTGTTATGCTAAGGCCAGGCCCACTGCACACTGAACTGCATAATGTGTGGTAATGTAGTATGACCAGCATTTGACCCAAATATTCAGATGTTGTGTTCTAACAAAGGCTCTAAATGCATTAGAACATTAGTAGACAAAAGCAAGATGCTGTTCCTGTGTCTAAGCGGTGTGGAGAGCCATTTAACAGCCCACTGCTGGACTAAGCATGTGTGCAGCAGCCATCAATGAGTCCTTAATGCTTTGGAGAAAAACTACATCTACATTTCTCCCAAAACAAAAGCAAAACAAAGAGAGACAGGAGTGCACGATAACTGACAGGAACACGAGCGCTGGCTGTGCTGGGTAATTCTATTTCCTGTGGCTGAAATGCCACATTAACATAAGAGGGGCGTGCTGGGCCATCACGGAGACGAGCGCCGTTTGACAGCCTCTAATTTCAGCGCGCACGCTCCTCTGTGAAGCGACGCGCTCGCCAAAAAATTACCCCCTGCCTCGCTCAGCCCATGAAATCATTTGTCTAGCTGTCCACCCCGGCACAAGGCTGACGACAATGGAGCAGAGAATCAGGCCTTTTACAGCGATGGTCCCGTGGGGATTTTCCAGTCGATATATGCAGTTATGGCCCATCACAGACATAGTCAATATCAATAAGTCTACGGCAAGGCACACAACTTACTTTTCATGTCCAATTACAGGTATTTGTATTGTTTAAAAATACTCAGATCTGTGTAAGTCTAACTTGTCCTGGGGGAGTCACCTGCTCGTCTCCATGGAGATGACATCTCAGTCAAAGCAGAAACATGGAGACCGAAAAGTTACACCTTTAAAAGGGACTGTACCTGATTTATTTCATGTATCAAGTAGTTACAGCAGAAGTAACTGACCCTTCAGTGACCTGGACAGGGACTATTTGAGCCCCTCCCCTCGGGCAGGAGGCTACGGTCCATCGGGACCAGAACCTCCCCTCTGCTGTTGGACTCATGAACACCTGCCACTTTGACAATAATATAAAAGCAGCTATCTATTTGCACTGCTGTCTGTTCAACTGTACATTTTCTGTATATTGTCCATTATATTTTATTTTATTAGCCAATTCTTAATTTTATGCATGCCTTCTTTATATATTTTGCTACTATTTTATTCATTGTTATATGTTGAACCTTACCGCCAAAGTAAGTTCCTAGTTTGTGAATTTTGTACACTGACAAAGGCAAACAATCCTTTTCTGATTCTGATTTATATATTGTAAAGCAGCTCTTGTGACTGTGTGCTGTCGGCATAAGGGGTGCCGTTTAAAATGTTTTCTTTAAGTGTTAGTTGGAGCCCTTTGCGGTCAATTCAGCAAAAAGCTGAATGATCCTTTCGGTTTTCTTCATTAACATGAGATCCAGGTTAAATAAATCATATATGATTAATATAATCAGGGATGCACCGATACCAGTATCAGGTATCGGCTCGATACTAGGTGCTAGTACTCGTACTCACTGAAGAGCACCCGATACCGGCGCTCGATACCTCTTATGGTAATTTTAGGGCAGCTCACGTGAGTAGACGCTCACTCACGGCACGTGTTTGCAGCTGCAGTCGGAGGGCGGCCGGTGCGAGAAGTGGGAGGAGCTGATGTCAGACGTGTGGCAGTTTTTCAAAGTGAACGAGGCTGACTAAAGTCATGTTTCCATTAGCGTAGTACAGCGCGGAGCGGGACTGAAGTGAACCGTACCGCCCTGTTTGAGGGGTCCAAAAGGGTCGCGAGAGGTACTGGCTCCCAGAGGGTGCAGCTCACTTTAGCCTGGACCGGTTTATGATTGGACGAGAGACAAGAAAAGAGAACGCAGATGCAGGTGAGAACGAAACTGCAGAAAGAAAATATAAAGGTAAAATAGTCATTCCTCACCAAACGTTTACTTCATTTTGTGAAAAAACGGCATATTTCCAGAGACGATAACTGTGTTTGCTGAGCCGACAGAGTGGGGAAAACAAGGCAAGCACACGTTAGCATCAGCCCTCGCATTTAGACCCAAATAAATATTTTTTCGGTGCCTATGGCAGCCAACTCTATTCAAACCTAACATATTTCATATAGAGATGTTAAAACGTGACGTAAAGGCAGAAAAGTGAAATAAAAGCAAAAGAAGCTGCTAAGCTGTTAAAGTTGACTCGTGAATGTAAGTAATTATTGCTTACTTTAGTGAAAATTAAAGAAAAAAGCATTTTCAGATGGAACTGAGTGGAGTTTGAATTTTTTAAGAACAGAATCGGTACTCGGTATGGACGAGTACTCAAAATGAAGTACTCGTTTGGAAAAAAGTGGTATTGGTGCATTCCTAATTAATATTACTCCATAAAAAGATGTGACAACACATTATGAGTGTTTTATCAGCACTGTTAGCATGCTAATGTTTGTTAGCTTTACTTTGGCATCAAAACTCATCACAGCCAATTGTTTGGACTCTCAGAAAGCATTAGGAAAGTGAGTGATTCATATGGACTGATGCAAGGAGTTTTAAAGACAGAAACAGCCCCTTTAAAGTAAAATATGAATAGAGTTACTAAATTAACTTTTACCTTTTGAACAGTTTTTACAAAATGTACATGGCTGTTAAATAATATGTTAATTTTATGATGATGGTGTAAATGTATTTCCATCATACCTCACTAGTTTGTCCTTAGTGCACCAGTGTATCTTTTTAAACCAAGTCGATATACCTCTGTGAGAAAACATTCCCTGATAACGACACTGGTACGATATATTGTCCATCCCCGGCAGTTCCGGAGACACTCTGGGCCTGTAGCCTTCGCTCAGCTGTGTCATCCAGCTGACTCAGCTGCTGTCGGAGCCTGTGCAGATTTACCTGTGCTGCTGGACATACTCGCACACTCACACACTTGTCAGAGATGAAATATTGACCTTGGGAGAATTTGGAGGGCAGAGGAGGAAGGCGTGATGAGACAAAGATGAAGGAGGCTGTGGATAACCAGACTGAGCTGAGCCAGCACGGGAGGGCTGCCCCGACAAAGCACAGCCAGAGCGAGCCTGCTGCAGCTGGAGATTTATGCTCCTCGCTCCGGAACGCAATCCTTTCCCCACACACTGATATACTTGACCAAAACAAAGCTATTAAAACACACAAGCACACAAATTATAGCCAAGGAGCAGCAAGACTTACACAACACAGCAATCAGCAATTCACAAAAAGACGCTTAGTAGCTCCAAGTTTGGGGCTGAGACAAGGCCAAAGATAGAGTAAACAGGAAACTACTACTTGTTTGTTCTTGGCTTTTTCTGCATCTTTTCCTTCCTCTACGCCGCGTTTTAACCTCTCTTTGTGTAATGCATTGGCTTTGGATAATGTTAGATGCATTATGACCTGGAAATATATTTTGGATCTTGACAAAGTGCCGTGCGTCGATAAACAGAAAACAGCTGATGCTAACGTGTGCGACTTTGTTTTGCCAAGTCTGTCTGTTCAACAAATAAACAAGTAGCTTAAAACTAGGGATGCACTGATACCAGTATCGATACTGACGTTGATACTCATTTTAAAGATCAGAACCTACAGAATCTGGTCGCTGTGTTTAATTTACAATCCATTCAGTTCTATTGATCGCTAACTTTAGCCCCAAGCAGCCACACTGAAGACAAAGACACTGTTTACCCTTTATCTCAATGAATATGCACATCGCTAGCATAGTTAGCATCCCTAGCAACTGCTAATGGAGGTAGTCTGGGTCAAAGTTCAGAGGTTACACCAAAGAGGTTTAACTCTTTGTGTTCCATACAGTATTAAAATTAGACAGAATTATGATTGGGGACATGTTTAGTTCAATCGAAGACCGTGTAGGAATAGTTAATATTGATCTAAGGTACAGGCAGATGCTCAAAACCCAAGCATCAATATCGGACGTGGAAAACCTGGAAAAGCTTAACAGATGTGTTCCTACTTGAAACATGGCAGTTTATCACAGATCAAATCAGTGTTTGGTGAGGAATGAAAATGGACCAGTACAGCTGACTTTAGGGCTGCAGGATATTGTAAATTAATTTCTGATTGAGATAACAATATTATCGTGATATTTTTCCCTTATTTGCATATACTTTTAATGTCTTTCCCAGGTATAAAAGATAACGATTAAGTCCTCAGCTCTTACTTTAAAATACCTTTGGAGTGTTGAAACCTGGAGTTGCTTTGTCCATTACTCTGCAAAACCTTATTGAGGCATTTCAAACATGTCAGACATTTGTATGTTTTGTATTAAATAGTGAAAAAAAATGATGAGCTTTAATATGAGTTTTAATAATCAAACACTTAAACATTCACTTGCCGTTTCTGTACTTGGCAAAACGGCACTTTTGGGAGTGAACATTTAAGGGTGCGTCTGATTGGTCAAAAGTCAAAATAAGCTTGTGCGTGCAAGAAATGCAAGATTAATGTATTAAACCATTAGAAATGACTGCACATCTTTGCGATATGCATATCGCACTTGTTATTGTCGCGATAATGATATTTTTTTGATATATTGTGCAGCCCTAGTTCACAGAAGACTGGAGACACCAGACCGTCCCGAACCAAAGTGAACCAGTGGAAACATGGCCTATGGAACTTTTTTGGTTGATGTTATTGCTGTGCCTGGAAGTTTCCACAGTACGGTAACTTTACACTTCCATCTATACAGACACAGGCGCTACTGCCATGGCCACATCAGGCCTGGGCAGCTCTATGGAGAGGCGAGAACAATATATTTTCAAGGCAAACTGTTTTATATTATAAACACCTGTCACTGAATAAATGCAAGGGGTATGTTTAATGACATACTGTGGAATCACAATCACATCAGCATGGAGAAGAGCAGGGGGTAAACATGTATTTGTCAGAAGTGTGCTGTGAGGTAGAGCAGCAGGACAGTGCCATGTATAAGATGAGAGGTCCTGGAGGGGATCATTTAATCAGGTTCAGCACTGGTTTAGATCACTGCTCCACAAAGAGCAGGTCCATTAAGAGCCCAAAAATAGCACTGGTCTCCACCTAAGAGTCCTGTGTTCTCTACTCTTCCTCCTACGGCCTCCGCCTGGTAAACAGTGGCAGAAAAAATACTTCCTTGTATAAAAGTTAGGGCTGGGGACAGACGCAGACACAGAGCCACAAGAGGTCATACACGTTACAGTCTATGACTATACTGACTTATCCTTCAAGCGCTTTATTGTATAATAAGAGTCAAATAAAGTAAGTACTCGGTGTTTCCATTTGTCACAGCTCATGTTTTAGTGAGATTCATCTGGTTTATTGCGTCAGTGGCAAAAAGCAAAAAACGTTCCAATGAAATCTCTTCTACTTTGAATCAACAGTACTGAGTTATGATATTCCAACTTCAACAACCTTTTAATAAGGTCTCACCCTCGATACATTGACAAATGTAGGGGGGGCTATCGCCAGAAATAAAAAAATATATATAAATCAGAATATTCTAGAAGTTTGATTTCCATTTGATCCTGCTTCTTGAAGTCTACAGAGTTTGGGAGAGATAGGACCATGTGCTTTTTCTGAGAGTTCCCTTTGACTGATTGGTTAAATCCAGCTGTCACTCACACAGAGCATGACCGGGTGACCAATAGGATTAGTGTCTGTCTGTGCGCACAGAGCTACAATAAAGAAGCATTCAACAATATAACTATGTCACCACAAAGACTGACAGAAATTAGATCCCAGTTCAGTTTATATTCTCACTGTTCACGTCGCAAACATTTATGTCATTTAATGAGCATTTTAGGAAGCAACTAACAACTACTAACTGTTTGATCTGGAAGTTATTCTTCAGATTTACTGATCACTTTAGACCACAATGGACTGTAAATATGAGCTAAAGCTTAAGTGATGCAGCTTGAGGTCATCCTCATGGAGGAAATTACAGACATCATATATACACACTTTTTTTTTTACACATATCAGTACAATTTAGACACACCCCGTTTCATTTTGATCCATTTACGGCTTTGCCCGGATTCTAAAACTTCTTCTCTCAGCTCATGGCATGCTTTAGGAGTCTGCAGAGTCCTAAGAATCGTTATTCGATTACTAAATTAGCTGACAATTATTCCAATAATTGATTAGCTGCAATTGATTAACTCATTTTGCCCTTTTCCTGCATAGTTTACATAAATATTACTGATAGCTCTAATTATTCACCAGACTTCAGCTACATTTTAGTTAATTGTCCCTCATCTCAGACTAGGGCTGCAACGATGAATCAACTTCATGACTAGTCAACTATTATAAAAAATAATACATTTTAGTTGCATTTCTCTGATGGCAAAATCTGTCTGAACAAAACTGACTCTAAAACACACGCGAAAAGCTATTTTATAACAAAGATAGTGATATTTATATTAGGTAGAGATGGTAAATCAAAATGTCAAAAGATAAACTATTACTGTTTTTCATCAATAATGTGCTTTATTCATAAACTAGATCTAGAGGCCTTCAGTCCCATATTTAAACATTTATTTGGTTAAAAATAATAGTTTGACTACAGTATTTGTTAGTGACAGCTCTACCTCAGACACATCAAGTCAGAACGACTGTGGGCGGGATCTAAATATAGACGGGGGGGAAAATTGAGCGTTGAAAAGCTATGGCTTGTTGTTGTGATTAGTGGATTTCATTTTGGCTGTGTCTCTGGTGAAGGAGCTGCTGACCGAGTGGAAGCTGCTTTAGCCTTTAGCCTTTAGCCTGGTGTCGCTAGCTCCATAATAAGGTCCACCTGAAACAGATTGACTACCGCAGTTTGATCACATGATCCACAAACACAAGCAGCACTATGTGGGACGTGAGGCCACACAGCCGCGGCTACAGCACGACGTTTGCAGCGCTGCACATGTGACAGTCCCAAGCAGTCACCCCTGTACAGCAGGACAAGGAGCAGGGGGGAGTCACTGCACATGGAGCAGGGGGGAGGCACTGCACATGGAGCAGGGGGGAGGCACTGCACATGGAGCAGGAGGGAGGCACTGCACATGGAGCAGGAGGGAGGCACTGCACATGGAGCAGGAGGGAGTCACTGCACATGGAGCAGGAGGGAGTCACTGCACATGGAGCAGGAGGGAGGCACTGCACATGGAGCAGGGGGGAGGCACTGCACATGGAGCAGGGGGGAGGCACTGCACATGGAGCAGGAGGGAGGCACTGCACATGGAGCAGGAGGGAGTCACATGGAGCAGGAGGGAGTCACTGCACATGGAGCAGAGGGGAGTCACTGCACATGGAGCAGGAGGGAGTCACTGCACATGGAGCAGGGGGGAGGCACTGCACATGGAGCAGGGGGGAGTCACTGCACATGGAGCAGGAGAGAGTCACTGCACATGGAGCAGGAGGGAGTCACTGCACATGGAGCAGGGGGGAGTCACTGCACATGGAGCAGGAGAGAGTCACTGCACATGGAGCAGGAGGGAGTCACTGCACATGGAGCAGGAGGGAGTCACTGCACATGGAGCAGGGGGGAGTCACTGCACATGGAGCAGGAGGGAGGCACTGCACATGGAGCAGGAGGGAGTCACTGCACATGGAGCAGGAGGGAGGCACTGCACATGGAGCAGGAGGGAGGCACTGCACATGGAGCAGGAGGGAGGCACTGCACATGGAGCAGGAGGGAGGCACTGCACATGGAGCAGGAGGGAGGCACTGCACATGGAGCAGGAGGGAGTCACATGGAGCAGGAGGGAGTCACTGCACATGGAGCAGGGGGGAGGCACTGCACATGGAGCAGGAGGGAGTCACATGGAGCAGGAGGGAGTCACATGGAGCAGGAGGGAGTCACTGCACATGGAGCAGGAGAGAGTCACTGCACATGGAGCAGGAGGGAGTCACTGCACATGGAGCAGGAGGGAGTCACTGCACATGGAGCAGGAGAGAGTCACTGCACATGGAGCAGGAGAGAGTCACTGCACATGGAGCAGGAGAGAGTCACTGCACATGGAGCAGGAGGGAGTCACTGCACATGGAGCAGGAGGGAGGCACTGCACATGGAGCAGGAGGGAGGCACTGCACATGCCCCATTAGACATGCCCATACCATGCGAACACACCACACACACACTCCATAAACACACACACACAC
This sequence comes from Rhinogobius similis, assembly GCA_019453435.1. NCBI lineage: Eukaryota > Metazoa > Chordata > Actinopteri > Gobiiformes > Gobiidae > Rhinogobius > Rhinogobius similis. The sequence goes on along the minus strand of CM033638.1, from coordinate 31,413,888 downwards.
ACCACACACACACTCCATAAACACACACACATACAACACACACACACACACACACACACACACCCACCCACATACACCACACACACACTCCATAAACACACACACACACCACACACACGCTCCACACACACACACACACACACTCACATGCGCTGCGTAACACTTTAAGTTCTTCTGCTGCAGAAAACTGCAATAAACAAAAACTGAAGACTGGAGCTGCACCCATGATCCTTCAGCTAGCTATGGGCCTAATGCAACCTGTTGAAAATGGACTAGCCTTTAGCTAATGTGTTAGCTGCAATAGATAAACCAACCAGCAACATCCCAGGTTAACGAACAGTTTCACAATAAACACAAATATACAAAATTGCTCATAATTTCATTTACTGAATGAATGTGTCGATAGTCGACTAATGATTGTGTCAGGCCTAATATGGAATGTTGATCGTCTCTCTAGTACAATAAAAAGGACAAATGCTAACATATGGCATCTGAAAACGGCTGACACCCAGTCACAGCACACAGCACGGGCTTTAGCGCGACACGCCAGCGCAAGCTTTGCATCCATCACGCTGAGAATCCACAGTGATCAGCTTTATTCTAAAAACGCTTTAGCCAAGAAATTGCACGGTATTAGCCTGATAATATATGACATGCAAAACATATCAAGTCCAACAGCAATTAACAGTGAGCCAAAATGATCAAATGTTCCAGTCGGCACAAGTCTGCTCCGCTTAGGCTCCTTTCAGATCAAACGGGCTCGTGCTAACTCGGCCTGCCTTTCCTGCCTCAGACACGCGCACACAATTAATGATTTAAACAGGTGAGTGCGCAGCATGGAGCCCGGGTAAATATAGTCATGGGGAGAGCGATGGAAGCTGCGGATCCAACTTAAAATGTGGCACTGAAGAGTGAAGAAGTGAGTCCAAGGCAAGAACAAGCCTTTTCACTTTAGCCTCGCACATGTTGGATGACAAAAGCTGTCAAACGCCACGAGCCAGAGGAGGCTAATGTGTCTCAGAGTACGTTTATCCACGACGCTCCACTCCGCGCTTCAAAGACGCATTTAAAAGGTGAGACACTGCAGGTGAATTGGAAAAAAATCTGAAATTTAGATATCACTTTTTCTCTATTTTATTTATGAAGTTTTTCATCATGTAATGTTTTCAAATAAAAATATCCTTTTTATGTGTCGAAAAAGAGCTAAATTGCACATATTGGGACATATAAATCTGAATAATGGACAGTTAAATTGATGACTTCCTTTTGTGGACATCAGAGATGGGGAGAGAGCAGAGCCATGGACCAGTGTCTTCTGTGTGTCCAAACTTAGGGCTGTGGCAGTAACTGCAACACTGCAATACCGTATGCTCACTTAAACCGAAAAGGGCTCAAGCAACCTTGGTAACCACATTTTGTATTTTAATAACGTTCACCGTACATGTCCAGCGTAATTTAGCTGTTTAATTATGAACTATTGTGTAGTATGGTGTTTGTGCTGCAGAGACACTGAGGATGTAAAGGGGGACAATGGTGAGAAGGGGAAAAGGGGCATCTGCCTTTTAAGAAAACTTTCACCTGTTTTGCCGTCAGACTCATCTTGAGTCTCAAGCAGACTGGAGTTTTGAGTGCCAACTTTCAATGCTATGAATGAGTAAAAAAATATACTGCACAGACGTAACGCCGCAGGTGACACAGCTGCACAAATCGCACAAGCCTCGAGCCAAACAAAGTGCACCATATCAGCTTAGCGAGAAACAGAAGAGCTGAAGGTCCACAGCTCTGAAGGTCCACGGCGGCCCTTTTATCCATTTGAAAACATGAAGTCTGTGTTTGTGCTTAATAACCCCACATTCACTCACACTCGTGCGGTCGGTGCATGGAAAAAACAAAAGCGAGACTTACAGTGCCTATGACAGGTTGGACTACTCATGTAACTAAAACATACTTCAAGTTTTGCTTGGAAAAAAAAAAAATTGGTTTTGTAACATCCGTTCCTGGTTGTAAATGATGACCTCACAATAGGAGATTACCTTGTACACTGGGATAAAACTCAGCTAATGTCACAGATTTCACAGATCTGACAAATCAAAACATGTGAATGCCTTTATTTTGTTGAATAAATTATTTAAGGGTAAAAGAAGTTGTCTATTTATGCATAATCTTTGGATGGAATGAGTCTCCCTCGTGTGATGTCGTTTTTTTACTTCCTGTAATTTTCAACAGATTTTTCAAATTTTCTCCACAAACTACTACTCCATTGGTGTAAAACTTTATTTTTTTAGGTACCAAATAAAAATCAGAATTAGAAATAGTTCAAACTGGACATACGCACTAAGCGCGTGCGATTCCATGTGAGAGTCAGCCTTGAGCTGACACCAGTCTGGCTCGTTGGTGCATTTGTTTGGAGTAATAGTAACATTTCACACTTTTCAAGTTAGACCTTTTTGTATAATATTGGCCAATAATTACACACATACGGTCACTTATACCTGCTGTTGTTTTTGGTTGCTATTATTCAAGTACAATCTTAATTTGTGTGCATTATTATACATTATAATGTGTTATCTTCTGTCAGATGCCAAAAGATTCAGTTTAATGTCGCCAATGTAGAGAAGTAAACATTTTTTAACTAAACTACACATATTCAGTATTTCAAAGTTTGGTTTAAGAAGGCCGAAGACTTGTGTAAATCTCTGGTGGACATACAACAATGTTCAGAGAGGATATTGGGGACCATCTCCAGATCTTTGTGTAGCCCCAGAGTAGTCCCAGAGCAATCTATGGATGAAGTGGATTCAGTCAAACATCTTCAGATTGAACAATGCTGTTTCCAAGTGAGAAAAAGCAAACTGACCAAAAAATATAAGTGTCTGACTGTAGTGTCTAGGTTTAAGTGGAGGGTTCGTCTGTGAAGATGAGTGAGCCGTGAAAAGCGATGCATTCTGGGTGTTATCGTCGACATGCAGACGCCTCCTCCCCCTCACCCGCTGCCAGGGAGGGAGAAACTTTGACTGTCTAATCTGTTACCTAACGCTGGGTGCACACATGCCTTTGATGCCCGTGCGCTAATGAGTAACGGCACATTTTAGGTCAAGGCATCTTCCATATTCATATCTAATTCTTATGTGCTGTTTGTTTTTAGCTCAGAGAAATCAGAATCCAACTTGAATGATTCCACTTGGCAAATTGCAATAGCCGTAGGGTTGGGAGATAGTGACTAAAAATAGTATCTTTTAGAATTCTATTAACAATAATGAGTTTATAGTTTTGCAAGGAGACAGAGGTCAGACTTTGGGGGAAAAAACTGGACTTTGTGTTGAATGGCAATGATGAAGTCTGTATCGTTTATGATCGTGTACTCAATACTGAAAGTAATTTTTATATTCCATTTCAAAAAGGTGAATTGAATGTAAAATTGGGATTGATCAATGAGGGAAAAGCTCCATCTGAAATGAGATGAATTGTGTTCATGTGAGGTTCAAGCAGGTCGCAAATGTAAATGAACTGTAAACTGAAACTCAAGGTGCAGAAATGTCCCAATATTTGTGGGAGGATTTACAACGAGATGTTTTCCCCCTCAGTCTTTCAGCCAAACAAAGCATCCATATCCATTTCTCTCCCGTTGGCGTTGAGCTGGAGAGAAAAATGCAGCCGGTGCGATGTGCGTGAAGGGGTCGAGAAGGCTGAGTGTGAAATGACAGCAGCTCGTGGCAGCCTACAGGGACAGATTTATATTACATGTCAGGGATTCTCCCAAGGCATCCTGGGTAAAAAGCTCCGGCGTCAGGCCTTTAAGAAGATGGGCTGCTAAATAAACGGCTGCCATAACAAGGGCACTCCGCCGAGAGGAGACAGCATTTAGAGGATGTAATGCTCCGTATTCAGCGAGCTCAGGCAGGTGGACGACTCTGCATTTAGCACAATAATACAGGCCAGTACTTAAGAGCTAGTACAAGTGGACTGGTTAAGAATCGCTGAGCAACACAAGAACATGCAAAGCTAAAGTTATTTCACAGTTCCAACAATGCACCTTTCTGACAGTTCTATCAGCAATTTCACCACCATATTATCTCAAACGACGTTTGTTCTAATTTCTACACAAACTTCACCCAAACAAAAAACAAAACATGTGAGGATAACCACAGACACGACACCGTGGAAAAAGACACACACAGTATCTTGGAATTTAATGTAACCATAACATTGTCAATTCAGTTTAACAAGGCTAGTTATCCAGTTGTCCAGGTGTGCATGCAAACGTTGTGACCGTTAGCACGTAAACCAGACACGGTGAACATAAGGGCACTTCCATCACACAAATCAATAAAACATACTACACTGACCGACCAGCCACAAACCCACAGAGAACATATGAAAACATATGAAAACAAACAGCACTAAACACATGATGACGCCCACGCTGGCTCACTCTAATGAGCTGTGTGTGAGGACGTCCCCAGAGACACACAATCACAGAGATGAAGAGGAGGAGGAGGAGGCAGCCTGCGTCGTCAAGGTGTCTTTCAGGAGAATACAGGAGACAGTAGATCACCCGTCTGTCATCTCACTGTGGTTAGTGCGCCAAAGCAACGCAAACCATTTTCTGACAACAAAAGATTTGAATGAAGAGTTGGGAGATGTGTCAAAACATGGATATTATCACACTGGCTGTTTGAGATATGCATATTTAAAATATTGAGTAAAACGTCCATAATAAAAAGTGCTTAAAAAGCGGAACAAAGAGCTGCTTAAAATTAAATATGAAACATGTGTCATCTTTGAATTAAATATAAATATAGGCATAAGCAGGCAAGTCACATCTCTCAAAACCATCTTTTCTCTCTGATCTGAGCGAGCTTCTGACCCAAACTGCACTTATAAGGCAATACTAGTACTTCTTTGTATGCATAGTTAATGGAAAAAGGAAAAATCAACTCACAATCCACTCCAGTCACCTCACTTCTCACCTTAGATTTGTTTTTGTGCGGATAAAACCTTAATAATCCCAATAAAATAAAAAGTCGACTAATAAATACATGTATGTTGGTCAGCCAAGACTCCATCAATGACTAGACCATACTTGAACTACATTTACTGGCACGTTTTAACACATTTTGGATGAATTGTCAGAATAATAAAATGTAGTCATTGGGATAATCCAAAAAACTACAGACCACATGAAGAGGCTCGTCCCTTAACTCACACTGATGGATGTGTATTTGACCTATGAAGTTATTTCAGTAAATGCACGGCCAAAGCGTTTCCTCTTGCTGACGTTTGAGACAAAAAAAAAATAGCGCCTGGTCCTTCCTCTTCCTCTTCCTCCGTGCGCAGACGGCTGGAGTATGCTAAAAGCAGATTGTATAGGAGCACTGATGGCCAGGAACAGCAATCAGCAAAGCCATTAATCATAAGCTGTGGCAAACGGTGAAGGGGCAGGTACGAGGCGGCTGCCAAGCTCGATGTGGCTTTCTGCGACTGCTGCCAGCTACATTGACGCGCCGCTATAGGACCGTGCCATAGAGCGTTAGGCTGGTAATTAAACAAAGCAAACAGACGGCCGGACGTGAATGAGCCGGGGAGAGGGCGGTGTGGAGCGGCACACTCGGCTGCGACGGGAAGTGTGATTTATTGTTGCTTCGTTGCGCATTTTAAGGGATAAAAAATGCAAATCTTGATATTTTTGTTAACGCTAAAAAATTCCCAAACGTCAGATGCTACAGTATTTTTGCAGTCCGTCAGAAGTGCGCTCAAAGGTGCCTGGTAACTGGAGTTATAATGTAGTTCAGCTTTGGGGTTTTTCGTGTTAAACCTTTAATGTCACATTGAGCGCTTGAATAGTGCCTGCGCCCTCTGCTGGCAAGAGGTGATCAGAGAATGTGCTACACTTTACCCTGCTTAAAGTAACTAATCAAATCTGAGTATGTATGATTTATTTCTTTAATTTTGTGGAATTGAAATGAACCCATTTAGCGTCAGATGGACTGTATCTTATGATGGCGGCAGAGGATCCTGCAGTGAGGAGGGCCTTGTGTTCTCTTTAAATATTTGTTTAGTTTACATTATCTTTAAAGTTTGATTTTATTTGTTGTTTTTAGCTTCCATTTATTATTTGGATCATTATCGTTTTAGGATGTTATTGTTATTTTTATTAGCACTGGTAGAACGATTTTTCTGTTTTAATGGTTTTTCTGTGTTGCACTTTGGAAACATTTCAGTTTATTTATTTATCCAATGCACTTTATACAGCACATTTCACAGTGAGAGTGAAAAAACAAAAATGGGCAGAATTAGCAATAGACAAGGCTAGCAGAGAAACACTTTGAATGAGAAGAATGAGCCTGATGATGGTGTAGATACTAAACACTGAGGAGCACTTGTATTGGAAATATTGCTCGAGTGAGGATGAGGAAACATTAAAAATGAATGTGCATAATATGACATCAGAGAAAAGCTTTGAAGGCACAAAATGGCTGTGGGAAAAAGGAGCGAGTCACTTGACAACGTGACAGGCCGGGGACGTGTGCAGTAACTGTCCTGGAAAAGGTGCTTGAGAAGTGGGCCAAGTGGAGTGAGGCCTGGACGTCCTGCGATCGCACAGGAGCAGCCAGACTCTCTTTATGCTTCTGCTCTCCAAGGACTCCAATTTGCACTTTTAGTGAGCGATGACAGAAAACTGAACAGCAGAGAAATCTTGCTTATTAGTGAAACAGTTTCAAGGTGCATTCACATTTGAAAGAAGACTGAAATCTGAGCCGATGAACATTACAACAATCCTGTGCATCTCAGAACGTGCCGTCTTTGCCATTTAAGAACTAGGACACTTCCAAAGACAATGATGAGCAATGCCATGTTCTCCTGTAAACACAACTAAACGGCCTAAGTCTAAGAACAAATTGAAAAGTCTCCAGCTCTGCTTTTAGATGTCAGGCAAACATTAAATATTTAGCAGACAGCAGTAGAAAATCAGATTTCCAGCGTCACCTGCAGCTCCGCTCACATTAATCACTGACACAGACTTCGGGATCACACGTCGTTGAACTTTTCTTTCTCTTCTTAAATAACATGTTTCTGAGTCCAAGTGTTGATAATTCATTGATATGGGGTGTGTTGGTGTCCTTTATCGCCCCCTGCCATTAGCAAACAAGCTAGCTAAGCACTGCATCGTCGCAGCAACAATGATATACTTTCACTTGACATATTACTGTATAATTTGAGTGCATCAACAGTTTCACAGATAAAAACACACATGGATCATAGATTGTGCTGACATTATACTCATTCTGAAATGCTCCTCACATTCCTCGAACAGGTCGCTGTGCAGCCCTACACGGGGCAAACTGCAATGTGTTACAAAAGGATTGTTTGAATGTCATTATTTCAGAAAGCAGTTTCCATCAAGTGTTCAAGATCTAATCCACAATAACATTTAAGAAAGGTGTCAATAAAATCCTATCAAACCCTTGCTTTTTACTTGAGTACATTAAAGAGCTGATTCTTTACTTTTACTCCACTACCTTTTTGTGGGTGTTATGTAATGTGTTCGTTCACGGTGACATCTAGCTTAAGGATTGGACTTTGAGCAAACAAAAATGTATTAATAAAGACGATTAATTATAAATTCAGTTGTTTTTGTTCTCACTACCACATTTGATGCTTTAATAGTTCTCAAATCTGGGTGAAATACTTTTTTAATGCATGGCTACTATAATACTGGTCAAGTACATAGTGATACTTTCGCGTCAGTCTTTTTTTTGGTCCTGTATCTGTACTCTTTTCCTGGAGTCACAAACAGTTCTTCCGGCGCTTCCTTCACGCCTGCAGGTCTGTGCTGACCCAGTGAGCAGTGCAGTGGGCTTCCCTTCGTCTCTTTTCCTAACAGCTTGTGTGTCCAGGCTCCTTTTACTAGTTCCATTGACTGCAGCGTTACCCCCCTCGTCACCCCCCCTCCCCCTCCTCCCCCTCTCACATCGACCGCTCCCTGTGTGTGCTCTGACAATTTTCACAGCGGGTTCCCGTCGAAAAAGTCCCCCCGTGCAGAGAGTAATGAACGTTGGCCCCTGGCGGCACCCATTAAGACGGAGCCATTGTGGTTGAGTGTGGAGCCCTCCCTGCCAGTTTCAGCCGGCTCCGTGCTCGAGCCCGGCGCGCTCCACACTGGCAGTGCCACGGCTCATTGCACTGCCAGCGTGTCCCCCACCGCCTCGCCCTCATAAAACAGTTCCACATCATCTAACGTGATCATCCCTTCTTCTAATTTTAGTCTCTTAATGGTGCTGCAGATCCTGGCAGAAGACTCAGAGACGGAGAAGCCTGGCTCTGTGGCGTGGACAGTGAAGGGCGAGCGTTGAACAGTCGAGGTGACGGAGCTCCATGTCCAGTGATACTGTTACCACGACTTATTCATGACAATTACACGAGCAAACCACTTCATTCACTTTCATTCACATAGTCACAAAAATCAACACTTCTACACCATTATGTGAGCAGCTTTATGACTCTAGTTCAGAAAATCTCATGATTCCCTTTGTTTAAATAATGAAAATGCTCTTATTATTTCAGTTTTAAAAGACAAAACTCATTGTTTGACAGGTTCGTTTGTCTTTTCATTATTGTTATTGTAAATGATAATAGTAAATTGCACAAGAGTAGCTCAATGGCATTCATGGCATGTGCTTTATTCGAGAGCTTGATACAGTCGCTTTTATATTCGAGTTAAATGTCATGAGCCTGTGCTCATCATGTTCCACGGATCAGACTCTTTACTTCTTTACTTTCTAAGTGTTTCTTTACAGCAGTTTGGTTAAATGTTTTGCATATTTACTAGTTGGAAACACTTACATGCTGTTGACCACCGTCTGCCTGACCTTTGACATTTATTGACTAGTTTTAGAAAAGTCTTCTACATTAAACCATTCCCAACCTGGGGGTCAGGGTCCAAAGTGTCACTATAAAACTGAATTAAGTATAGAGACATCCTTAGAACTGAACTAGATCAAGGCTAAACAAAATCAAACTTTGTGAATGATAAAGTAAAGTCATTGTGACTAACACCCAGATCAACAAGCAATTTACAAGTGGGTTTACTTGAATAAAATGGGTTTTAAAAGAAATGATACTGTGACCTGAATAACCACAATTATCAACTCAGTATCCAGTGAGTGATTACAGACCTTGTGAGTCATCAGGGAATTGCACTTCTGCGTTTAGATCAGTCTAATATCCTTCAGACAAAAACATATTCACTACCACATTTTGGCAACAACTCACACACACGAGGCGTTTATGAATATTTATGAAAAGCGTCAGTAGTGAGCAGATGGGTCAATGTTTCAAATGGAATGTGAAACGACAGGCTTCATTAGTTGAAAGAGTGGAACAAACGGTCTGTGGAAGAGGCATTTCCTGGTGTTCAGCTCACAACACATCGTGCAAGAGAAGAGCCAGGGCCGCGGAGCGGAGAGCCACACTACCCTCACAAGAATGGAGCATGTTCCAGTATCACTGGGAGACACTTTCAATCGCTATGAAACAAAAGAGCACCAATGTCACAAAATCTGATTTAACTGTTACCAAGAAACAATACAATTTGATGATTAACACCATGACCAGTGAACAGTGAGCTCCTTTATTTACTTTCACTCGCACTGTTCAGAAGATGATCACTCGATGTTTACGTTGAACTGAAATGATTCTGTTGTGACTTGAATACTCATGATTATTGATTGAAGGGAGACACTTTTTCATTTTCATTGTTCTGCTTCCAAAAAACATTCTTTCATTGAAACTTCATAGATTTCTCTGGGATGTTGTTTTCTCCAAATGCATTTTTCTCCCACAGAGACATAAAGATGAGCCTTAAAGTAGCTCCTCCACACAGCAAACTGTACAATCTGGGACTCAACAAGATTCTCATGTATCCATTGCAAGGATTTGTTCAGATCTAATTCTAAGGCTGACTTATTCAAGTTTAACTCGAAAACATTCGGAATATTTCAAGTTTTACACCAATTTTCATTAAAAGTGTGAAATACAATATATGTAGAAAACTTTTTTGTTACATTTATGTCAGTACACTACAGAAAGGGTTTCAAACTGATGTCTTTAATGTAAGATCTGTTCCTGTTCACCTGCAGCATCTGGCCTCAGTTGATTCATCTTGAAATCTCTGAACAAATGTTGATTATTTTGCACAAAACTGACTGAAAAGCATAAACTTCAACCTTCAATGTATTAACTTTTAAAGCAGTAAAATTCCATTAGTCTAAAAGGTTCTTGTGTAAAAATGTATTAATCATGCAACGAGAATTACTGTGACTAAAGTCTTTAATTTGAGAATGAGCTTTAAAGGCCTGATACAGAGTAGTTCATGGTAATCCAACACAGCGGACAGTTCCCTCGCTGGCTCCGTGTGTGTGCACTCTCTCCTGGCTCTGCTCAAACAGAAAGGCTAACGCACACAAATGCAGACTCTGGCTCCTTCCTTCTGAAATACCAACCAAAGATAGACTTTCTTCCTGCTGCTTTTGCAATCTAAAGAGCCCGCGATATGTGGCGTTAAATTGGAAACCGCAGTAATAGTCGTTTAACGGGCCAGCTTTGAGCGAAGAGAAAACTCAGATGCTGCAAAGGCTTTCAAGAATTGGTGGGGACGGAGTCGGAGGGAGTGGAATTGGCGCAGTGTGGAAACTACGGGGTTGCCAGGTCGGGACAGGTGCTTTCAGCCTGCTGGATTAATTAAAATGAAGACAAACACGATGGGAACATGAGAGGGGCTTTCATGCAATCAGTCCAACAGATTGCAGGGCGTCCGTCTCTCGGGAAGTCGCTTCACAGACTCCGCCAGCATCAGCCGAGTCGGCCACAAGACAAACAGACTTCTGCTGTCTCCTGCTCCAGTCAAACGCAGTCGCTGTTAGCTCCATCTCCTCCCATCATGGATGGATTTGGGAACAGAAACGTCTCCAAACTATGATGTCAGAGCTAGCTTCAGGAGAGTTCAACCAGCGTGGAAATAGTGCTGCAGAGACATGACACTTCATCTGGTGATACAGTGTCAATATCACTGTATTATTGCCATGAGTATTTTTAGATGCATTTTGCTAAACTAGGCTGGGCAGATATTACACATTTTCTGCATATTTGGAGAATAAAGTTGTTAATATGCTTAAAGCATCTTTCTTAAAGAAACAAATAAAGAAACTTCTGTAATATTTTCCTTGGCACAAACTCAAAATAAAGCAATTCGGATGTTTAAAAAAAAGTACATTAAGTGTGATCTTTCTTCCAAAAGTGCATACTTCACTGAAGTTGGTCAAATTGTGTTTAAATTTCATTGATTAAAAATAGACAAAGTGGAGGGCCAAAGATCAGTGGTCAGTACTGTGACTCACAGGGCTCCAGAGTGAGACTATTTTGGGCACAAGCATGTGCCACCAAAAATTTGGCCAGTGCAACTAATAACCAGTGCGTCCAAGCAAACTGAAGCGACTGCCGTAGTCGACCCTCGCCTTTGTTTCGTCACGGGCCGTTAAATATAAGCCACGTCTAGTCTTGGTGAACCGGTTCTCTGTAGACCGTGTGGATATCCCTTATTTGATGCTTTCACGCACGCGGCAGTGAGGACCGTGACCAAGAGACCACGCTGACCATGATCACCTGTTTATCTGAATAAATACTAGCAAACATGTGAAGAGCAGGGAGGGGCAATAAAGACAGAAAAGCCCTTTTCTCTTTGTGCTTTAGGACCACTGTTTGATCCCTGCTGTATAAATGTAGAGGAATAAGCTATTTACTTTAAATTAAATGAAACATTTAGTCATAATACTTACTTAGACCATGAGTTTCAGAATGATTGATGTGAAACTGGTGTGGGAAATTTGTCCTTGTGATTAACAATTTAAAACTAAATATGAAATCTTTTGAAATGGAAAAAGTCCTCAAATGTTGTTCTTTTTAATAATTCCCGTCTGGTTGTCGAAATTGTCTCTTTTTAGTTAAAATATAGGCTTATAAGACTAGGCTAGATAATAAAACATTTTATTTGTTATTAATGAAGAATCTATAAGAATTGTTAAAGAACCAGATCAATAAGAGGGATCTCAACTATTCCCATCCCTCATGTTTTTCCTCTTGAAAAATCAGAAGAAAAAAAAAAAGTTGAGTTATGCGGTCCAGTGCAACCAAACCAAAAAGAGCCCTGAATCACTCAGAAATGTTGCTTTAGTCAGAGGATTATCAGTTTATTATTTATTGAGGTTGTAATGACTTGCAGTAAAAAGTACTTCTCAGAATACAATGGGCCAATTGAGCAGGAAGACTGAGGGTCAAAATTTGGTCTGAGAGCTACTGACCCCCGGGGCGTGGTCTGAACACCCACCTAAGGCTGACTAACAGAAGGAGTGTGTGTGGAAAAAGTCATTTTTTTGTTTTTCATATGTTTTTGGCCCGAAGGCTTGATTTGGTAGGACTATTGTAGCGTGAAAGGGGCAGAGGGAGGGGGGGTACACACAAATGTCAAGGGTTGGACTCGAACCTACGACACCCCTATCCACTGCACCACCACCAACGCAATGAAAAAGAGTAATGCAGCTCTACGCTTGAAAGCCAACTGAAAATGTGTGAATAGGAGTACAAAACAGCAGACTGTCACAGGGGTTAGATCACCATCGCCCAGCTGCTGTCAACCCTTAGGACACTGATTATATTCGAACAAGCATAAACCAGATGCAGCCTGAGTCAGACGTTCCAACTGATCTCTCCATGGCATCGTTTTCTCCCACTCTACCTTCCCGTGGTGTCTTCCTTCCCGTCTTTTCAGAGTGGTCCACAGGCTCGCTCACACAAACGGAAGCACGGGATGCACCACATGTGACACTTCCAGATAAGCTCTCCGGCAAAAACAGGAACAGGACGCGTGTGGACGGCCCAGCCTTTACTCAGCCCGGGACCAGCGCTTCAAACGGGTGTAAACAAGATGCTTTGGCTGAGAACGGACTGTCCGGAGTTCTAAAAACACACGCTATTCATTTATAAAAGAACTTTTCAAACGGAGCTTTTTCCACGAGCAGATCCCCACTGTGCCGTGCAACAATGGCAGGAAAGGTCCAAGCTGTCAGAGGAAGTCGAGGAGGAAGCAGAGGAAGGGGCTGACAATGTGAGGGCAGGCGATAACGTACACTGTGCTGTGTAACCACGGCGACCACAAATAATGGAACAGAAGGGAAAAAATGGGGAAGGGCGGATATTTTGTCGCTGAAAAAAAAGATGGTCTCGGGTGATTGAAGTGCTCACTTTTGTCCTCTTGCGCATGAAAAGGAGCAATCATACAAGCTTCCAAATAATTGCAGAACAAATTTTGAAAATCAATAGCGAACTGCGGCGCTTTCTGCAGGAGAGAGAGGAGGCGGAAGCTGGCGGGCACAAAAGCACCAAAAAGAGGCGACGTGCTGTAAGTGGAGCGCTTTTAATCACAGCTGTGGAGCGTGAAAAGGCCAGCGCAGACTGAGGATTTGACTGTAAACCGCTCCAAATCCATACAGAATATTACAGCAGGTTTGAGTGAGAGCAGATGTGAACGTGAGAGACGGAGCAGAGGCCGTCCACACAGATTGAACATGGAAAGGTTAAACACTGACAGAATGAGCAATGTGCATATTTGTCATTATTATGAGGTCAGCGCTCCGATCTTACTAAACACTGTTCAGTCACAAACAACAGTTTGAGAAGGCTGAAAGGAGAATGAAAAATGAATCTAATAATATTTAGAGGTTATTTCCACAAAGCATCTGTAAATGTCTTGTTGAGGTTGATGTAAATGCAGAAATATGACTTTATACTCTTGTTTGGGAGATTACACTTGACGTTTTTGGCAAATGTTTCAGCCTATGTATTCTCCTATCTCCAATTCAAAAACAGTTCTATTACACAGGTTTAAATTAGGGCTGCACGATATGGGAAATTAGTGTGAAATGCGATACGGGTGTATAAGTATTGCGCTAACGATATTCGCAATATTTTTTCGTCATTTGAATATAAATTTCTTTTCCAGATATGAAGGATAATTCAACTCTTACTTTAAAATATAGTAACTTAGGTACAAATCGACACACTGGAGACCTTTGGAGTGTTAAAAGCTGGATTGCCTTGTACATTTCTCAGCAAACAATAAATATACACTACTGTGGCATTTTAAACATTTCAGACATTTTATTCACCTTCATTTATGTGTGTATGAAAGTTATGAGGATTTTGAAACGAGAGCTTTAACTAAAAACATTTAAACATTCACTTCTGTACTTAGCAAAACGGTGCTTTTGGGGGTGAACATTTGAGTCTGAATGGTTAAAACAATACAGTACAGTAAAAAAGTAAAGTAAAAAGAAGCTCGGGCGCACAGGAAACGCAAGCTTAATGTGTTTAACCATTATTATCGCCCATCTTTGTGATATGCATATTATGATAACTATATTTTTTCGATATATTGTGCAGCCCTAGTTTAAATATTTCCCACCTCTAGCTACACTGAGCTGTAAAAACCCACATCATTGATAATATTTGTTAAATCGATGGTGCAGCAGAAGGCATGTCAAGATAAACCGGTTTATTAATCACTGCAACTATTTAAGGCTAAGATATCTTAATTGTAAGAGTTTTAGAAAAGAAGAGGAGAGAGAGAGAGGACAGAGTTGTATTTTCTGAAGCAGGAAGCGCAGTATTAGCATGCTAATGGTTGTTAGCTTTATGGAGACAGTAAACACTGCTTTTTGCTCTGAAAGTAGTGAAAAGCACTTTTAAATTCATCGCAGTCATTCGGGTCATCATTAGGATTGTCAAAATACATTAGGAAAGTGAGGAATAACTTTGAGCCGCTGAAACTGTTCAACATCAACTCGTTTTACATGTTTCTAAGACAGTATAAAACAGGTACAACGCATTAAACATAAACAGGACAACAAATCTGCAGGTCGACTGTTCTACCATATATACTGACCTGTTCCCCACTATCAGTTTAAACTGGCCTGTGTAACAAAGACCACACCAGGAGGGTTACACATTCAGGGTAAGGTCCAGTCCTTTCTGTCCTCTTCAATACAGGCCTCAACATCTTACAACTAATGAAAGATTTACCAGGAGTTGCGTAAGAAAAGGAGATTGTAATATAGTAATGCACATGGAACATCAAACAATATACCAAACAATCCAAGTGATGCAATCAAACACACAACAAAATAATTACACCTTTACCTCATTGCTTTGGAACAAGAGCAATTCCACTATTTTGTTGCACTTCGTTTCAATTTTAACTAGTGGAAATGTTTTGAAGACGGCGTCTAGTTTCTGACAAGCGATCCCCGTCTTGACACATGTCCCTGGTTATTCCACACATCCAGCCAAACATCATAAAAACCCCACATCACAGCTGACACCAAAGACAACCCAGAGTCTGTCACATTCTGCAACCCGCGTGTAACAGCCTCGTCCCAAAATGTGGTGTGTGTCTGCGGGATGTGCGTGACCTGCGGGATGTGCGCGATCGGCGGGATACGCCTGCGGGATGTGCGAGACCGGCAGGATACGCCTGCGGGATGTGCGAGACCAGCGGGATACGCCTGCGGGATGTGCGTGGCCTGCAGGATGTGCGCGGCCTGCGCAATGTGTGAGACCGGCAGGATACGCCTGCGGGATGTGCGAGACCGGCAGGATACGCCTGCGGGATGTGCGAGACCAGCAGGATACGCCATGCGCGTGCAGGATGTGAATGTGTGAGACCGGCAGGATACGCCTGCGGAATGTGCGAGACCGGCAGGATACGCCTGCGGGATGTGCGCGGCCTGCGGAATGTGAGAGACCGGCAGGATACGCCTGCGGGATGTGCGAGACCGGCGGGACGTGCCTGCGGGATGTGCGAGACCGGCGGGATGTGCCTGCGGGATGTGCGCGGCCTGCGTGATACACCTGTGGGATGTGCGCGGCCTGCGGAATGTGTGAGACCGGCAGGATACGCCTGCGGAATGTGCGAGACCGGCGGGATGTGCGCGGCCTGCGTGATACACCTGCAGGATGTGCGAGATCGGCGGGATGTGCGGGGCCTGCGGGATGTGAGCGTCCTGCGGGATGTGAGCGTCCTGCGGGACGTGCACGACCCGCTGGATGTGCGTGGCCTGCGGGAGAGTGCTTTACCTGCACTGACCTGTTCACTTTATGGAGCTGTAAATGTCTAATGGCGTAATGGCGCTCACTGTGGCGCCGTTTGTGTTGGATAATAAAAGCAGACAATCTACTCTTCAAAACGCTCCCTCAACTCAGCTCCCCAGACACTTCTGGTTTCAATTTGCTGGTGAGTAACGACAATAAAGAAATCAACTGGAAATGATTTTCTCCCTCGAGAGTGGCTTGATTTTAAATGTTTGTCATGTGTGGTTTGTATTGGAGAACTTCCACTCAGAATCAGCCATGACGTTCTAATCCATAACTGATCATATTCTTTATATTAACTGCCTTTCCTTTCTTATGCAAATCTTAAGGTGCTATACCCCCCCCCCACACACACACGTAATAAAGTTAAATCTGTTTTGCGACACCGCCACAAGATGAGACTGAAAACATCACTCTCAGGTCATCTGAGAGGGGTTTATGAATGCATACAAGTAAAAACTGTTTTTAGACATTTTTAGCCATATTTGAAGTTAAACTTAAATGGACTCAAAAGGTAGTATCAGGTGGTAAAAGTACTGCCTTTTATCATTTGAGTGAAAGTTCATACACCTGGTCAAATATTACTTGAATACAAGTAAAAGTTGTTCAATCAAATTACTGACTGAAATGGTACTTTCAAAACTCAGTGATGAGAATAATCATTTTTGTAGTCAACAATATTAGACGTCTACTAAAGACAAGATACAAAATGTAGTTTGGGCTCGCTCACGCCAGGCCAGTCTGTAAAATGGCTATAAACGCTAGAAAAAAGAGGAGACATGTTTGGCTAATATGATAGAAACAGGTATAGACTTTTAAACCGATTTTTTGAAGATGTCTAACGTATATTAAGGCAAAGTCTCAACAGTAAACTGACTAATCAATCAGATCATAGTCAAGTCTCTGGAGATAGCATTATAACTTCAGTGTTGAAAGTTAGTACAAAAGGCATGAAAAAGTCCTCCACAAAAGTCAGTGTAAATATAAATGTTACACTATCCTCCAGAGTACACAGTGAAACAAGTAAACGCTCCTATAGATCCAGTCTTATTGGCGTGTCAGTAACAGAATGGCCCGGCTCATGCGTCGAGTGGCTCTTCGCATAATACGCCGCTGAATTAATTCTGCTCCACAATTACATCGAGTGCGTTCTCCGCCGCGCCGCTGCTACGGTCGGCAGCCATGAAATTGAACAAGATGGGAGCGAGAAAAAGGAGCAGAGGACGAGGTGAACAAACAACACGACCACTCAAGACACAAACCCTGTTGGGGCTTGTGCGGAGCATTTCACCTCCAGCTATGTGCCACATGTACTGCTCCTGTATCAGCAAACAGTGGCAAAAGGATCAGATGGAAATACAAAGAACTGAAAGAAAAATAATATGTTAATGCAAAATCAAAGTGAGCTTTCAGCCTTGTTTACTCAAAGTTGTATTTGGATTTATTTCTTCTAAAATGTTACGTAGCCACTTCCCCCCCAAAAAAGTGCAAATGAAAATCTGCCGCTTGTTACAGTAAAATTTCACTATGAAGAGGTGGGGCTTATCACTGTGAATGGACCCGTTTTACCCGAATATTGTGATAA
Organism: Rhinogobius similis; assembly: GCA_019453435.1. Classification (NCBI taxonomy): domain Eukaryota; kingdom Metazoa; phylum Chordata; class Actinopteri; order Gobiiformes; family Gobiidae; genus Rhinogobius; species Rhinogobius similis. The sequence continues at coordinate 31,396,103 of CM033638.1, read as the reverse complement.
AGCAGTGTCTCCTTAACCTCAGCAAAGCACTATCACCATCATTAGTTATCGATATGAATAGATTCTTTGTCGATATATATATAAATATTGATAATATCAGTAATATTGGTCAGCCACTTGCTTGTGTCCATGAAAATGTTATTATTTTGCATGGAATGTTATAGGTCAGATCTGTGCAGAGGCAAGCCTGCTCACAGTAAGAACTAGGGCTGCAGAATATGTTGCAAAAGTATTTTGTATTTATTTGTTGAGGACAGTGCATGTTAATGAACATACATGCTGAACATGCTGTAAACACACACAGTGTAGCCATGGACTCATTTCCATCTGTCTCCCATATTCACTTTCACAACACTCTCATTCATACACCACATACTATTGAACATGTTTCTAGTGGTAGGGCAGGCACCAGGAGAACACGCAAACTCCACACAGAAACACCCCATGTCGCCTGGGAGTCAAACCTACGACCTTCTTGGTGTCAATTGGCAATATCGCAATAAATGAAATCATAACAAACCAAATACAGTCCCAATCGATTGGGTGAATACATGGCAAAAGTCACATTTTCATGGTTGGATCTTAACAAGGTTCAAGTAGAGCTTCAATAAATAACAAGAAATGAGAGTGAGACAAAAAAAAAAACTTTGAGTAAACATTTTAGTGAAAAGAACAATTAAACTGAAATAGTCTGTTCTGTAGATGATCAAAGGTTAAGGGCCACATGCCTTTAAAAGCCCAAATCTGTGCAAAAATGTCAGTGTCATTTTCTGTCAGGTGTTCACCTGTCATGACGTTCTGACGGAAAAGGCAAAATGTAACATTGATGTTCCTGATGGTTTCCAGCGTTACTGGTACAGCAAGCAGATGTAGACCTAGAAAAATGACTTTGATAGGCCAACAGTAGGAATCTACATTTACCACTGCACTTGTTTAAGACTATTGTATCAATTTTTCCCCATCATCTGGGGACTCCCAGGAATCATTTCATGACTCCCATTGGGGTCCCGACCCCTAGTTTGAGAACCACTGCTTCAGTGGAAGAATGGAGCTCCAGGTGGTGCAGGGGCCCCTGGCTCTGTGCAGATGTTGCAGAGAGCATCCCTCATGACTGAGGGCCTCGTCTGTGGAACCACTGGGTTTTTCAACAGGACAACACTACAGTTCACAAAGCCCCAGGACAAAGGACTTCTTCAGGAGAAGAACATCCCTCTTTTGGACCGTCCTGTGTGTTCCCCTGATCTAAATCCAACTGAGGACCTTTGGGGACGGACGGCAAGGGACGTTTACACAAATGGAGCACAGTTCAGACAGTAGAGGACCTTCATGAGGCCGGCTTCACCACTTGGAGAAATGTTCCCTCTCACCTCCTGGAAACACTTGTATTAAGTGCAGCAACCAATTTTTGAAGAGATCAACAATAACAGTGGAGCTACTCATTATGAGCTCATGTTTGGGACTTAGGGTTAGGTTTGAGGTGTAGTCCTAAACTTTAATCAGTTGCAGAACAGCGTCTTTCAGTTTAAAGGTCCCATAACATGCAAACTCGACTTTTCAGAGGTTTTAACCTTCCTACAGTGCTATTTGGGCCTCGTATGTGTGCCCAAAGTGGTTTTTTGATTGATTCCCGCATGTTTTCGCTAGAGAACTGTCTTTTTTGTCCCCCTTGGCTGAGCAGGCAGACGGGGGCTCATCCCATGGATGACGCGGCTTCCCATGGATGACGCGGTGTTTAAGCCATGCCTCCGGGAAGCTCGCAGCCGCAGAATAAAAACAGCTAATGCTAATGCTACACAGTAATTACACGATGGATACGACAGATCGAAGAGTTAGCTTGTTATTTACCAAACGGCAAGCGTCGCGTCGTCCGAGGTACTGGAGCACGCGTCAAACTCCAGGTCAGATCCAGGGCGTAGGACTCAGCACGACGCACCGTCAGGAGGATAAAGGTTTATTCCGTGTTTGTGTATCGCTGTGTACCGGAGCACACGGCGCATGCGCCCTCTCTCCACTCTAGGGTTCGGCACGCGTTGTGCGGTGGGTGGCGCGCGAGTTGGGCGGGGGAGCAGCCAGCTCTCTGTTCGGGGGGGTCAGATCTCAGAGTGAGCCGTTTGCTTTTGCAAGGAGGGGGGCCAGTCCAAGAAATGGGTGTTTTTTGGAAACTGTTATGTTATGGATATTGCACAACGCAAAATTTTATCAACAAAGCCCTTAGAATAGACTGTGTGAAGGGGAAAAGAGCAGAATATGGGACCTTTAATTTTTGTTTTCAATAAAATGTTTACTCAGACATTTTTTTTGTCTCACTCCCATTTCTTGGTGCTTATTGAAGCTCTACTTCATACTTTGTTATAATCCAAGCATTTATTCAACTGGCTTAAAGGACACATTCTGCTACAGTAACTTCTTTGAGCTTTTAACCATGTTCTAACATCAAAAACATACCTGAAGTAGCATTCAGTTGCATTCACGCCGTTTTGAGGAATGTTCATCAGAAAATCCTCCCCCTCTGAGCATCAAGTACACTCCGAGCGGAACTTCCTTGTTTCTGGGACATATTTTCAGATCATCTATGTCACTTATCCAACAATCTTTTGCGGTATTAAGTCCTTAAATCATCGGCAGACTTGTTCTGAGCATTTCTTCCGACTAAACACTATAATTACAACTTCACCACATCCACTCTTTACTGCAATGCATTGTGGGTATACATTTACATGGGAGCAATTGCCTCTACAGCCAGACGATGGAGCCACAGCTAAGTCAAAATGGCATCACCAAATGCAGTTATAAAGTCATGTTTTTCTTTGTAAAAGCATTTTATTTTGCGTTCTAAAGCCCTGTTCACACCGCAGCATCAAAATCGCGCCAGTCGCCCCCACGAGTTTGTCACGTGTGCATTTTGAGGACAGACACTTTGGACGCGCGGCGCGACCAACACACCACTGACACTGCTGCTGCCCCACTTCTCGTTTCTTTCTCCTTTTTCCTCTCCCTCATGTAAGTGTCCCTATTCTTCCACCGCTTCCTGAATAAACATATGAACTCATCAAACCACAAACTAGCAGCAATTATACTGGCTGCACGGCAAGTAAAAAGACAACAAATATTTCACGGCTCCAAAGTTGTGATAACTTTCCAGACAATCCAGTCCTCTGGATAGCTCTATTCCAGGCTCTTGTTCCTGTCTCTGTCTCCATCTGCGTGACATTATAGAGCTCCGGGCGCCACAGACACCATGAGTTTGTCATTCATTTTTTCCGTTGTGTGGTTTGTTTTTGTCCTCCTTCGGATAAAAATACGTGACTGAAACATGATCTCTGATTGATTCCCATCCACGGCATCCGCCTACCTGGCCACAGAAAGTTCTTCTGCGACAGTCGCCCTGGTTGTGAGACTGAAGCGACCGGACAAAATCGCAGGATTTGCGTCGCGCCGCCAAAAACGCAGGAGGCTTTGGTCGCGCGACCACATAGACTTTACATGTAAACTGGTCGCTTTAGTCACAGCGGTCTGAATGCTCCTTAAAACATGACATGTCAAACTGAAGACACTCAAGAGCAGGTTTAAAGGCTATCGCTGCGACTGCCACTTGATAATTGCATACAAGCATTCTCTTCAAGAGCTAATTTATCTAAGCGTTTGGCGCCATCTACTGGGCTGGATGCACTAAGTGAGTGTCTTTCCAGAATGATGAGAAAAGCTTTAATTATTTCATAAGAAACTTTTTTTTGTTTCAAAACATGAGATGGCAAATTAAAGATCCTCAAGAGCATGTTTAAAGGCTAAAAACATTTTTTTTTTTAAATATTCCTTTTAACGTTTGATTGGGACTGTATATCACATTAACACAAAGGTTCTCCATTTGACAGAGATTTACTATTTTTAAAATGAAAATGTTGAAAAAGGCAGATTTTATTCTGGATTTTCCTCATTTGGTCTAACTCAGCCTGGATATAGTCATGATTTTATCTCTGTTAAGTGTTTATTTTGCCTAATACATCGAAGCATGAACATATGTAATGTCAAAAAGTACACAGTATCACATTTCCAAGATAGTGCAGCCCTGGTAAGAATGCATGTTTTTCCGGAGTATTTTTGAACACAGTTTGATCAAACTTGGAACTTGTTTTGCTTTTCCCTTCCTCAGTGACATTCATATACACATTTCTGACGGCACTGAGCACACGTATGTCTTCTTTGGTGTTTCCATCTGAAATATCTCTAAATGAGTGTGAGTGTGATGCCTGGGTTTAATCACACAGTTTGGGAGGAGCGAGGCTGTGTTGTGTCTGAGCAGTGCTGGCTTTGAAGACCAGCACTGCTCAGCTGTTATGTCTACAGAGGACACAGGACAAAGGCCAGCCCACCCGCACATTTAGATGTGGTAATAAAATACTTTTCTACTCTTCTCTTTCTACTTTAATACTATTACCAGTGCATTTTGGGTCAGACACAAGGTCTGTTCATAGAAATACAAATAGTTATCAGTTTAGAGAGCTTTTACCAGCAGCATACATCATCGCCTTTTAGTCATTTAATCGGTGTACAATGCATATATTCAGTCAACCACTACAACCCTACATTTTTCCGACAGGCAGATGAACTAATAAACTAATGAAAATATGTGTATCAGAACATATTTGTGCAAATTTAAACAACAGTTTTTATGCAGAAATAACATCTAAAACATATCAAATGTGAGAGTCGCAAAAAGTGTTCGACAGGTTTAACCAGGTACGACAAAACACAACATGGAATGAAACAAAAACACAAAACTACCACCGTGAGCCGATTACTTATACTGTATTTTCCCACAAAATAACATTTCACTTTTTTGTAACGGCAAATGTACTGACGACGCAAAGAGTAAATAAGCCTTGATAAGAAATTGTCATAGCACGCTTATGGTTATGAAACATTTGATTTGGACAGAGTGTCTGTAAATGGTTAATGCGTTACTTAAGGTGACACAAACTAGAGCGTGGTGAATTGTTGCTGCCTGTCAGGAAGCTGCTCTTAAGACTTTAAACATTGATCTTTTTCTCTGCTCTCTCTGCACAAGCTGAACATGTGCAATGACACCAGAAGAAGGTATTGCATTTATAACTTTTGATTGTACTTCTCAGAGCAGTTTCCAGACACTTTCTCCTACTTGAGTGATACATTTGACAGTGTAATTGTGCGCTTACTCGAGTCAATTCTATTTAACTTAAGAAATGTTATTTTTAAGTGTCAGTACTCCTGCACACCCTCTACCCACCTCTGATTGGTGAAGGACAGACCCAGCCTAAGGCCCGCTGGCCATATCAGGCCCTCCAAGCCATCTGATGCGACCCACTGACATCTTACACATATATGAAAATATATTTTCTCTTGTCTACGAGCCTTGTCCTGGTTTTGTCCCCAAACGGTGTCAAAAGTGATGCACATATCGTGCTCCAGTGTTTGATGGCCCCGGTGCAGGAGCTGGACGGGCAGAAGTGAGGCATGCTGATGCAAACAGACCGAGCGGGTTTACAGGGCTTTCATGTCAAGTTCTGGTCCACATATGAACAACAAACACAGGAGCCCGGGGCCACCAGAGAAACATGCAAATACAGCACAGAGCGGAGGAAATGAAAAAGGGGAGGAATGGGCAGAGAGGGAGAGAGATGGGTCCATGTGGAAATGCACTGCTGGAACAAAGGAGGGAATGAGTCAGTGTGCACGGGAAACACCATTTACTAGAATGTCTTCTTTCAGTTTTAGAAAACAAGCTTGATTTTTATAAACAAAAGTTGTGGCCAAATCAAACTATTTTTAGGCTTAAACCAAAGTAGAATATATTGTATATTGTTATGATGCATTATTGTCCGACTGCAGCAAGAGCCAAATACAGTGAACAATGAAGTCAGTTATTCAGAGGTAAAAATTTAAAAAGACACAAGGATGAGCTTACTTTTTCCCCACAGGGTTTTTTGTAGTTGTTCCTTGAGAGAAGGAGGGATCAAGGACAGGGGGCCCTCTGGGACAGTTATTCATTTGATCAATTCTTTTGAAAAGTGTTTATTTAAACTGCTCTCTACCTATGGCCCATCACGGCAACTGTTGTTGTGATTCTGGGCGTTACAAAAATCTATTGATTTGATTTGATTAGCCAGATTTTTAGTTATCTGACAGTACATAGTGTGTGTCATATCCGCTATTAAATCTACAGACGCCGTAAAGGCCAATGTTAAATGTGTTAATAGCAGCTCTGATATCACTCACATGTGTCTGAGCATCTTTGACAAAACCACTGGCATTTTCACATGTTCTGATATTCTGAGGTTAAACACAGTTTCTCCAGTGAAATCACATTAGGTTCCACTTACTTTTGGGAACATTGGTCATTTAGAATGGACTTATTTACAAATGCTGAAAGGGTCTATATAGATCCAAAAGATAATGAGACGGCTCCAGAGAAAATAAGCCGACATCCTGAGCTGGACTGGCTGTGCTGTTTGTGAGTGGAAAGTACCGCGAGTGCCGGGCTGATGTAAGCCGAGGGAGTGGACACTGTTGATGAAGTAAGAGGCGGCGGAGGCCTGGTTCATCCGAAGTGTCAGGGCGCTCAATAAAAGCTGTCTGCAGGACGGGGCCGCCGCGAATCAGACAAGAGCTCAGGGGACGGGCCCCGGGCTGACGCGCTGGACACACACGCACGCAAACACACACAGACAGACACAGTCATACACAGACAGACACACACACACACACACACAGACAGACAGACACAGTCACAGAGACACACACACACACACACACAGACACAAACACACACACACACAGAAACACAGACACAGACACACACACACAGACAGACACACACACAGACACACACACAGACAGACACACAGACAGACACACACAGCTCCCTGAGGACAACAGCAATAGTTTTGAAGGTATGCGACATTAAAAGAGCAAGTGTACCATTTCAAGTGTGTCCCTGTCTCAGTAAAATGACTGAAGAAATAAAATGCTGATTAAAAGGCTCTTGTTCCTTTGCTTTGGGGTCTCATGTTTTAGAACTTCAAATAACGCATGTCCTAAAAAAGCGCTCAAAAATGCTGAAAATGAGTCTGGTGATTAATGAACTTGAAAACTTACTAACGTGAATGAAGCTAAATACAACCCTAGGTATGTTTTGGGAACATTATAAAATGGTTAAAAGCTCAAGAAAGTCAATCTTGCGTAACGTGTCCTTCAGCAGTTATTTCTCACGTTAAATTAGCATTGCAAGTCAACAAACAAGGAAGCAAAATGGGGAAAGAAGTAGGAAATGGACACAAACCGGCAACAAAGAAGACACAAGCAAGGAAGGTGCATGGGAAGTAAAGAGTATGCATTTCAAAATGGAGTCGTGGACTCAAAGCAGCAGCAGCCAGCTCACTACTCTGTGTACAGTAAACACTCATTTTGCTCTTGGCCAAAGTCTGTTATTTGTAGTCGTCCTGCTGCCGGTGTGCGTGCCCTGACAGGTCCACAGGGACACGGGGCTGCTGCTGTAATCGCCTGCACCACCACAATAAAGCAACACCTCCAGACTGTGAAGCTGGCATTCCTGTGAAATCATGGAGCGTGTGGAGGAGAAAAGACAGGGGCGAGCAGGAGAGGGCCGGTCCCACAGCTGCTCCAGGTGTTCCAAAGAGCCTACGATCAACAATGACACCGTGCATTTGGACTCTTATTTCTGCCAGGCTGCTGGGCTGGAGCGAGCGCCAGAAGTCAAGTGCTTTTAATTGGGGCTGTGGTGAAGGTCAGACAGCACCAGAGAGCTACAGTCAAAGCCATTTTAACCGTGTATATCAATAGGGAACCAGTTTGGATTCAGAACACCTCGCCAAGACAAAGCAGCTGAAAGACAGTAGGATTTGAAATACAAAAAAAGCTAACTGCACACCAATTTATGAGTCAAAGAGGTGCACTGGTTTTAGAGTTTCTCATTTAATAAGGTTAAAATGCCTTGGAAAAACAACAGTAATAAGAATATATAATCTATAAATGGGATAAGATCTGACCCTTTGTTAATGCTTTTTAGAATGGTCCATATGAGAACACATGGGAATATTCTATTATTTTTTTGGGTTTGAAATAAAAGCAAATTTTCTATATTTTTATCAAGCTTTTTCCTCAACTCATCCCACCTCACGTTACATTGTAAGCCTTTGTCATAAATCCATTTAGTGTCTGTTCTGTTGTCCAATCAGGGGTGATATAACCAGGGGTGACTGTGCTGCTGCTGAATGCACTGTTAAAGTGTCCAGCCTGCAGAGTGTGACAGCAGCGGGCCGTGCATTCTTGTTGGTGACCCGGAGCCAGGACTGCCCCGGAGCAGCGCGCACCAAGCCCATTACAGCACAAACAGGCTTTGTGTGTGTGCTTAGCATAGGGGGAGGAGGGGGGACAGGGACCACATGACCTCATTCACAGCCCATAGGAATCCACCGTATGGACACTGCGTTCTATACGACACACACGGTCTCACACCAGACAAGACAATAACACACAATTATTTACAGCACGGAGATAGTACTCAATATATTCTGCTGTAAGCTACCATTTAGATCCAATTTATCGTCCATTGTTTCCCGTCAGCCAGGATATGCCCAAGAGTCATATAGATTTGAATAATGAAAAATGCCAAATTGTACAGTTTACTCTATCGTCTAGAAAACTGTAAAAAAAAAATAATAATAATAATAGAAGGGGGGAAAATGCAGTTTAATAATTTTAGAAGATTTTTCTACACTTGTGTGGTTCATTTTACTGTTATATCACGCAACAATAACATTATTAATGACGTATAAAAGAAATTCAAGATCCTATGTTTTGTCATTACTCTGAATATGCACCACTGTCCCTCCATCCAAACGGACCAAATCATGTTGCAGTGATTTCCTTCTACAGAGACAGCAAAATGGATAAGACAAATTCCTTGCAAATGACACCAAATAAGACTACAGGCTACATTCTTCTGCTGTGCAAAAGAGCTTCTTTGTTTCACCAATTAGAAGCAGCACGGGACAAAAGCTGCCATTGTTTCGGAGACTATAATCTGCTCCTAAAGCTCTGATGAAGTAACAGCCTGAAGCATGGCCACAAGCAGCGACAAACCAGTAGCTCCACTTGTTGTAAAAGTTGTTCAGCTGCTACTTGGGCTGGACGTGTTGAGCAAGACGTAAATGATCTGGGGCGAATCCTGTTCCGTGTTACGACATGCTGGTGCAGAAGGGCTGGTGCAGAGCCACTGTGCAGCACCGGGGTCCAGCCTCGGAGCATCTGGGAGCGGAGGATTGAGAGAAGCTCAAACGCACAAACAAAAAGACTATATATATATTGATTCTTTGTTACAAAAGGCAAAAGGAGGACAGCAAGACACAAACGCTTAAGTAATAGAAAAAAATGGGGAAGGAAGTACAGATCTGTTTGTGTGTGCTTTAAAGCTCGTAAAAGTCAATTTTGGATAATATGTCTCATGTAATGTATCGTAGTTTTGTTAAAATATTGATTATGTTGCATGCTTTTGGTTTGTGTGTAAGTGACATTAAATGAATAATAAAATCAATATTTATCACATTATTGGTAATTCTTGAGCAGCTCATTTCAAAGGGTCTTCTTTACTGTCAAGGGCCGTCATGAACGGTTCTTTCAGTATTTCTATTTTAAATACATTATCATTTAAATCAAGGTTGAAATAGGGTGCCGTAAAATAATATCTGTTTATTATTAATGAAAATCAGAAAGAGTTTATTTTTTTATTTGATTTAATAATGTCACTAGCTTTGTTTTAATTTAAAAAGTGTGATTATAACGACTTGGATTATTTTGTTATAATCGACTAGTCATGATTTGTCGATTCATTGTTGCAGCTCGACTGTAAACTTAATCTCTCCATTCAGAATAACAAAGTATTGTTCATGTCCAGGAAGGTCAAATATTCCTACCAGGACTGTGTGTAAATGTATGTGTTTGTGTGTGCGCGCGTGTGTGTATGTGCGCGCGTGTGTGTGTGTGCGCGCGTGCGTGTGTGTGTGTGTGCGCGCGCGTGCGTGTGCTTGTGTGTGAGTGTGTGTGTGTGTGCGTGCTTGCTTGTGTGTGCTTGTGCGTGTGTGTGCGTGTGTGTGTGCGTGCTTGCTTGTGTGTGCTTGTGCGTGTGTGTGTGTGCGTGTGCTTGTGTGTGTGTGTGTGTGTGTGTGTGTGCGTGCTTGCTTGTGTGTGCTTGTGTGTGTGTGTGTGTGTGTGTGTGTGCGTGCTTGTGTGTGCGTGTGTGTGTGCGTGTGTGTGTGTGTGTGTGTGTGTGTGCGTGTGTGTGTGTGTGTGTGCGTGTGTGTGTGTGCGTGTGTGCGTGTGTGTGCTTGTGTGTGCGTGTGTGCGTGTTGTGTGCGTGTGCGTGTGTGTGTGCTTGTGTGTGTGTGTGTGTGTGTGTGTGCTTGTGTGTGTGTGTGTGTGTGTGTGTGTGTGTGTGCTTGTGTGTGTGTGCGTGTGTGTGTGTGTGTGTGTGTGTGTGTGTGTGTGTGTGTGCGTGTGTGTGTGCGTGTGTGTGCTTGTGTGTGTGTGTGTGTGTGTGTGCGTGCTTGCTTGTGTGTGCTTGTGCGTGTGTGTGTGTGTGTGTGTGCGTGCGTGCTTGCTTGTGTGTGCTTGTGCGTGCGTGTGCGCGCGTGTGTGTGTGTGCGTGTGTGTGCGTGCATGTGTGCTTGTGCGTGTGTGTGTGTGCGTGCATGTGTGCTTGTGCGTGTGTGTGTGTGCGTGCATGTGTGCTTGTGTGTGTGTGTGTGTGCGTGCATGTGTGCGAGTGCGTGTGTGTGTGTGGAGATGACAGGTTGCCATGTTTGAGTGGTGCTGGAATGAAGGCAAACTTGCTGGTGCTTCTGTGAGCGCCTGAGGGCATTTGTCTGCTCCAGTGCATCTGCGCAGACATGTAATCAAATTAGCTTCAGTTTAAAAAAAAGACACCAACCGCCAACAGAAACGGCACGTCATTCAAATCACCGGCAAGTGCTGTGAAAAGCTGGCCTTTCGAAAGCTAACGGCCACCAGTGCAACGGCTGCAAAGAAAAAATCTTTCAAAATGAAAAAATATACATCATTTATCTAAATCAATCCTAATTATTTTTGGCTAATCATGAAATACCAAAAAGCATAATTATACATGCTTAAAATGACAAATCTAAAACTAAATCTAAATCTAGGCAGTTTTTGCAGTTGTCATAGTGCCACTAAACATTTCTAAAGCACTACTATTGACAAAGACGTGTAATGAGTCTCTAGTTTCGATTAGTATCTAGGTATTTTAATTTAGCAACTTGCTCACACAAGGCAGGGGAGGGCAGTATTGACAATCTATCTCTAAATAATGTTGCGTTATAACACCAAGACAATCAGAATCTATCAGAAATGTAAAAAGTTTCTGTAAATGTCTTGGTTGAGGTTTAACTTAACACAAAAAGTGAATTGAGCATAAAATTACCCACAAAAGAGCAGAACTATGACTTTACACACATATACGTCTCTTTTTTAGGCCATTTACACTTTTGATGGTGTACTCGATATTCTAAATTTATTTTCTAAAACATCAATTGTTCCATCTTTTTTTTTTATTGATCTCCCACCTCGAACGCAGGGACATTCAGTAGCTTCATGCTTAGGCCTCTGAAAGTTGTGAAACTCACAATGAATAATTAGAATACAAGGAATGCATTAGGTAAGTGAGCAGCAAGCTAACACAGAATATCAACCTATAGATGACTTTCTGGCTGGTAGGTTATATTTGCTTTGTACGACTCAAAGGAAGACTTTGTAAAGCTTTGTGCGCGACGCTGGGACACAAAAATCAACAGTCTGAGCACAACAAAGCCACCTCCTCACCAACAAATCAAACCTTTACACAGCGACACATGTCACTCACCGATCCACGTTAGCACACACAACACCGACGAGCCGAGATCTGAACTGTGCTGCAGCCAGGATCAGACCGGAGCTGCTCTGCTTTATATTTGATGAGCTGAGACTGAGTGGCCCCTGCAGTGGCCCCGTCTCCTGGCCCTGAGGGGAGGTGAGGCTAGGAACAACACGCGGCTGCTGAGGGACGGGTGAATTATTCATCTGGGATTTATTGGTTAGCCTGCCCGGCGCACAGGCACAGGAAACAGACACTTCCACCGGGCCGCAGAGGAAAGGCAGGCGAGTGACACTCCAAAAACACACGGCACCAAACATGGCACTTAACTGAGATGCATCAGGATTATACCTTCATGCAGAAGGTGGAACGTTCTTTGAAACTTTTGCATGAAATTTGGTAAAAAGTAGGTTGATTTGTGTAAAGTGTTCAATGTTCATGTGACCAACAAGTCAACACTGAACAGCTTTGTGTCTGTGTAGAACATGCTGCAGAGATTTAAAAAAAGGCCTTATGCTTAGTCTAACCTGGGACTACACATGGAAATGAGCCTTTATGACTAAATGACATACTGTCCCATTTTAAATAGACAAATAAACAAACCCCTCATGTTTGTAATGTGTGTATCGTGACACCACTTGTAACTGGTGCTGCCTTTGAGGGGAGTTAAACACGGTTTGAAGAGAGGGAGCTGAAAACAAACAGTGGATGGAGGTCAAGTAGTGCCACTGAGCTCCTGGTGCATTCTTGAACTGCAGCCAAAACCACCGAGCCCAGGGAGAGAGGGCAGAGAGAGAAAGAGAGGGGCAGGGAGAGAGGGCAGAGAGAGAAAGAGAGAGGGGCAGGGAGAGAGGGCAGAGAGAGAGAGAGGGGAGGGCAGGTTAGAGAGGGCAGAGAGAGAAAGAGAGAGGGGCAGGGAGAGAGGGCAGAGAGAGAGAGAGGGGAGGGCAGGTTAGAGAGGGCAGAGAGAGAAAGAGAGAGGGGCAGGGAGAGAGGGCAGAGAGAGAAAGAGAGAGGGGCAGGGAGAGAGGGTAAAGAGAGAGAAAGAGAGGGGGGCAGGGAGAGAGGGCAGAGAGAGAAAGAGAGAGGGGCAGGGAGAGAGGGCAGAGAGAGAGAGAGGGGAGGGCAGGTTAGAGAGAGACAGAGAGAGAAAAAGAGAGAGGAGACAGGGAGAGAGGGCAGAGAGAGAGAAAGAGAGAGGGGCAGGGAGAGAGGGCAGAGAGAGAAAGAGAGAGGAGCAGGGAGAGAGGGCAGAGAGAAAGAGAGGGGGGGGAGAGAGAGGGCAGAGAGAGAAAAGAGGGGGACAGGGAGGAGAGAGGGCAGAGAGAGAGAAAGAGAGAGAAAGGGAGAGAGGGAAGAGAGAGAGAGAGAAAAGAGAGAGGGGCAGGGAGAGAGGACAGAGAGAGAAAGAGAGAGGCACAGAGAGAGAGGGCAGAGAGAGAGAGAGAGAGAGAGGGAGGGAGGTTAGAGAGGGCAGAGAGAGAAGAGAAAGAGAGGGGGCAGGGAGAGAGGGCAGAGAGAGAGAGAGAGGAGGGCAGGTTAGAGAGGGCAGAGAGAGAAAGAGAGAGGGCAGGGAGAGAGAGGGCAGAGAAGAGAGAGAGAGAGAGGGAGACAGGGAGAGAGGGCAGAGAGAGAGAGAAAGAGAGGGGGGCAGGGAGAGAGGGCAGAGAGAGAAAGAGAGAGGGGCAGGGAGAGAGGGCAGAGAGAGAGAGGGGAGGGCAGGTTAGAGAGGGCAGAGAGAGAAAGAGAGGGGCAGGGAGAGAGGGCAGAGAGAGAAAGAGAGAGGGGCAGGGAGAGAGGGCAGAGAGAGAAAGAGAGAGGAGCAGGGAGAGAGGGCAGAGAGAGAAAGAGAGGAGCAGGGAGAGAGGGCAGAGAGAGAAAGAGAGGGGGGCAGGGAGAGAGGGCAGAGAGAGAAAGAGAGGAGCAGGGAGAGAGGGCAGAGAGAGAAAGAGAGGGGAAGGGAGAGAGGGCAGAGAGAGAGGGGGGAGGGCAGGTTAGAGAGGGCAGAGAGAGAAAGAGAGAGGGGCAGGGAGAGAGGAAAGAGAGAGAAAGAGAGAGGGGCAGGGAGAGAGGGCAGAGAGAGAGAGAGGGGAGGGCAGGTTAGAGAGGGCAGAGAGAGAAAGAGAGAGGGGCAGGGAGAGAGGGTAAAGAGAGAGAAAGAGAGGGGGGCAGGGAGAGAGAGAGAGAGAGAGAGAAAGAGAGAGGAGACAGGTAGAGAGGCAGAGAGAGAGAGAGGGGGGGAGCAGGTTAGAGAGGGCAGAGAGAGAGAGAGAAAGAGAGAGGGGCAGGGAGAGAGGGAAAAGAGAGAGAGAGAGAAAGAGAGGGCAGGGAGAGAGGGCAGAGAGAGAGAGAGAGAGGGGCAGGGAGAGAGGGCAGAGAGAGAGAGGGGGGGGGCAGGGGGAGAGGGCAGAGAGAGAGAGAAAAAGAGAGAGAGGGCAGGGAGAGAGAGACAGAGAGAGAGAGAGAAAGAGAGGGACAGAGAGGTAGAGAGACAGAGAGAGAGAGAGAGAGGGGGGAGACTGGAGGTTAGAGAGAGAGAGAGAGAGAGAGAGAGCAGGGAGAGAGGGAAGAGAGAGAAAGAGAGGGGCAGGAGAGAGGCAGAGAGAGAGAGAGAGAGAGGCAGGTTAGAGAGGGCAGAGAGAGAAAGAGAGAGGGGCAGGGAGAGAGGGTAAAGAGAGAGAAAGAGAGGGGCAGGGAGAGAGGGCAGAGAGAGAAAGAGAGAGGGGCAGGGAGAGAGAGAGAGAGAGAGAGAGAGGGGAGGGCAGGTTAGAGAGGGCAGAGAGAGAAAGAGAGGGGCAGGGAGAGAGGGCAGAGAGAGAGAGAGGGGCAGGGAGAGAGGGCAGAGAGAGAGAGAGACCCAGGGGAGAGGGCAGAGAGAGAGAGAAAAGAGAGGGCAAGGAGAGAGAGGGCAGAGAGAGACAGAAAGAGAGGGGCAGGGAGAGAGGGCAGAGAGAGAGAGAGAGGGGCGGGGAGAGAGCGCAGAGAGAGAAAGAGAGGAGGGAACCCAGGGAGAGAGGGAGCAGAGAGAGAGAGAGAGGGGGGGGGCAGGGGGAGAGGGCAGAGAGAGAGAAAGAGAGGGGCAGGGAGAGAGGGCAGAGAGAGAAAGAGAGGGGCAGGGAGAGAGGGCAGAGAGAGAAAGAGAGGGGCAGGGAGAGAGGGCGGAGAGAGAAAGAGGGAGGGGCAGGGAGAGAGGACAGAGAGAGAAAGAGGGAGGGGCAGGGAGAGAGGACAGAGAGAGAAAGAGAGGGGCAGGGAGAGAGGGCAGAGAGAGAGAGAAAGAGAGGGGCAGGGAGAGAGGGCAGAGAGAGAAAGAGAGGGGCAGGGAGAGAGGGCAGAGAGAGAGAAAGAGAAGGGCAGGGGGAGAGGGCAGAGAGAGAAAGAGAGAGGGGCAGGGAGAGAGGACAGAGAGAGTGGGACAGGGAGAGAGGACAGAGAGAGAGAGAGGAAAAGAGAGAGAGGGCTGGGGCAAAGAGAGAAAGAGAGAGGGCCTGGGCAGAGAGGGACAGGGAGAGAGAGAGTGAGTGAGTGAGAAAGAGAGAGGGCCGCAGAGAGAGAGGGAAAGAAAGAGGGGGGGCCGTGGCAGAGAGGGAGAGAGACATGGAGAGAGGGGCAGCGGAGGGCACAACACAGGGGCCATTCTCTCACCTCTTCTCTGAATAAAAAATAAACATTGGCACTTTTTAGCGCTTCAGCCTCAAAGCTCCAGCAGAGTCAGATATTTAGCTTGGGCTATACTTTTGAGCAAACTGTTAAAGTGTCCGTACAGCGGCAGTGCTCATCAGCCATCAGTCGCTCTGGATTATTAGAGAAAAAAAGAATAAATCAGTATTGACAATGTCACAGCCCACACTGGGGGCTCTCTAATAAAAAGGTGCAGACAAAGTTGGACATTTAAAGCATGTGAAACCTGCGCGGCTGCAGTGAGCGCACACGCAGGGGCCGCTGAAGAGTGCAGGGGAGGGATACTGGAGGCATTTAAAGAATGTGGCAGGGTGGGGCTCGGGTACTCGCAGTCAAATATCAAATGTGGATGAAGCGCAGCCTGAGGAATGATTCATGATGTCATCTAAATTAGTCACAGCGCAGATCCGAGAGGAGCTGGAGCTACAGAGACGCACACCAGACTGCCTTCTCCAGGAGCAAAACAAACCACTCATCCCGATGCTTTTGGAACCCTCGTGTCTGCAGCAATATGACCACACCTACAGATAAACAACGTAGGTTTATGTCAGATATGCTTTACCGTCATTTAATGCAGCTCCAGTATTTAAGATATGGGTCAGTTTAGCTTATTTCTACTTACACTGCTTTTACAATCCTCCAGAACTGAAGGACAGAACAAGTTAATCGCTTCATTGAAACAAATGAAATACAGAAAAAAAGGCCAACTAATATGGTAATGGAATAATAGTTTCCACAGACTCCAAAACCTGCCATGTTTTGTAACTCCACATGCCACATCATTCTCTATCCATTAGTTGTGAGCTATGAAGATGCTCTCTGCAGGGTTAGTTAGTCGCAGCCCTGAATATTGTGATTATATTACTGCAGGGATGTATGTGGATCAGTCTAGCGTCATGTTTTGATAACCCAGTGATGTGGAGTCACACAGACTTGTCAGATGTGGTACAGTCCTCCTCTTTGCCCCAGAACCACCCAGTCTGAAACCACACCGTAAAAGCGCATCTGGATTTCAATTGGGCCATAAGACTAAAAGCTTCCAGACCATATTTACGGACCCAGCGGCCTGCACGTCAAAATGAATACTTTAGAGTTTTATTTGAACCACTTGTGATGAAACTGCGTCCCGTCTGCACCATGTCATCACAGGAAACGCCAACGTGCTTCAGACGCATGAAAGGGGCACGATTATTTATGCGGAGGATGCAGCGTCACAAATTTTATTTGCCCTGCTGGAAAACTTTCATTTCAATGTTTTTTGTAAAGCAGTCGCCTCAGAGGCTTATGGCTTGTATCTCGTATGTTAACATTATGTATTGAAGAATTTCTGTACACTTCAGTTCATTTAGCATTATGGTTTCAGTCACATAAAGTGGTCTTCTGTACAGTGAACACCGCACATCAATAACTACTGTGACTGGACCTACATCACATTAAACCAGTGGTTCTCAAACTAGGGGTCGGGACTCCAAATGGGGTCGCGAAATGATTTCCGGGGGTCCCCAGATGATGGGGACAAATTGATACTATAGTCTTAAACAAGGCTTGACACCCTTCAAATGCAGTGGTAAATGTAGATTCCTATTTGTTGGTCCATTTTCTAGGTCTATATTCTCAAAATGAAGTCAAACATTAGATATAAGGCTAATTTATCACTTTGCGTGTCGCCTATGTTTGGTGTTTGGGGGTCGCGAATGTGAACTATTGTTATTTTTGGGGTCGTGACTGAAAAAGCTTAAGAACTACTGCATTAAACAATCTACAGCCAGTCAAAATTGAAAAAAATTGACGTCGATGGTGCTGGATGAAATGACAAAGTTAGCCCACGTCACACTTCGCGCATCATTAAGTGAGTCAGTCAGTGTGATACATTTCCCCTTTTGTCTCCAGTGCAACACTTTATTTGGGAGCCCTGGTGACTTTTATAGCAGGGTAATGGTGATTGGACTTTTCCTGGAAGCGTGTGAAGCCTGTGTGTGGCAGCTGCTGGTAATGGGAGCAGGCGTGGGGCGTGGGGCGCGTGGGCGTTTGGCCGATATGGGGCTGCGATATGTTGGTGCGTTTGGAGAGGGACAGGAGGCCAGAGACAGGAGGTTAGAGATAAGACGGCCCCAGCGCTCACAGGATCCGGGCGAGAGATAAGCGTCCCGGAGCTGTCGGGGGATGGCTTTATCTGCGAGGCCCGGGCAGCAGCAGCAGGCGGCAGGAGGACAGATAGTGCTGGAGCCGTGTGTGAGAGCGAGAGGAGCGGCCCGGACACAAACACGTCCTGGTGCAACCCCTGCTGCTCGCCCTGTCAGATGTACAACTGTGAGAGAAGAGTGAGGTGGCCACAGGGGGCAGCAGAGAGCTCTCAAATACAGGCTCAGCAGCTTTAAATACAACATGTCACCCCTAACCCTGACCCCAGACCCCTCACCCTATCCAGAAATATGGTTTAAATACACTCATGTCTTAAAAGACACATTATGCTACAGTGAGTTTTTAACCCTGTTCTAACAACGTTCAGCAAGTAGATGGCGTCTAGTGCTAACACCATTTAGTTATATTATCACTTTAAGAGATGTGACTGAAGGAGTTCAGCAGGAAGTGTTTTTAAAGGTCTGAGAGGAGAGGAGTTTCAAACCAACATTCCTCAAAATGGCGTGAATGAAGCTAAATGCCACTCCAGATATGTTTTTGATGACGGAACATTGTTAGAATATGGTTAAAAGCTTAAAAAAGTCACTGTAGCAGAATGTGTGTCCTTTCAGATACACAAGAGCATGTTAAAAGGCTAATCACAATACAAAACAGGTCCTGTTCTGCCCGTCCGGCCCCCAGTCTAGTCCTCGTCAGGTTCCAGACCTGTAAAGGCGGGGCAGGTTCAGTTGTGGGCTGGGTCCTGCTGAGGAGGATGTGGGCGTGGCACTCGTTTGCTCTGCTCTGGACTGTGCCGTGTACGGAGTCAGGGCTCAACGTACAGAGACGCAGGAACAGTTTCCCTCAAAACCTTCACATTCATCAGACCAAACTCCATTTCCAAACTGAAGAATAGGCTCGATACGGATTACATAAATGAAATACAACATACAAATGACTTTTTAGAGAAGCCATTTTCAACACATAATAGTAATTTCATTAGGTCTAGTGCAGAAAAAGCTCAAGAAAAAAGGCCCACAGAGAAATGATGCAGTGAGGTAACTCTTAACAGCGGTTCCCGGTGGACAGATCTGGTAAAACGGTCGACACTTTGTCCTCCAAAACGCTGACGGCTCTCTGGGGAATGTCCTGCTAAATCACAGTCCACTCAGGCACACAGCCCGCTATCTGCACCCAGTGTCACCCTGTCACAACCAGACCGCAATCTGCCGTGAGAAACACATCTGCATGAAGCCAAAGGGTCCAAGAAATGACACAAGACTATAACAGACTATGGGAAACCTCTGCTCAAGGAAGAGAAGGTGTGTAACATCTGATTTATACATTGAAGTGAATGTTGACACGACATTAAATGTACCAAATCTGATATTTAGATACAAAAATGAGACAACCCAAATCCTCTCTGAAGGAGCCGTGCAACAGACACAAATATTCACATCATTTCATTTTGTCAAAGCTTTTGTCACGATTTATTCACAAAGAGAAGAACCAACACTTTTGCTTTTTACTAACTGTTACAAAGTACAATATATGACTCAAGTAAATGTACTATAGTAAAAGTAACTAAGTACTACACACCTATGCATTAATTGAGAGTTTTTATTCATTTTTAGTTTGTAGCTCTTCGTTTCAAGGCATTTTTAATTTCAGGGGAATAAGAAAGGCTCACTCAAATGGTCAACTACTCAAGTCGAATAAGAAAAATATATTTAAACCAGCCTAAAACGGTACAATAGATTCATAGATTGAAATGATTAGTACATTTTGCATGCAAGTATATTCAGGGTATTTTTTGTTAGGAATGGAAATCAGGCCTTTTTCTGATCATCTAAATAAATAAACTAAAGTAAATCTAAATAACTCTAACCAAGATTCTGTTTTCAAGTGACTTTATTTACTCATGTGTACTTATTTTTTGCAGTGTAACAAAACAACTAAAGAGGGAGGGATGTAATGTGTCGCTCAAAGAAACACTTTCCACAATAAATCTGGGGAAAAATGCGCTTTTCTTCTTCGCCCGACTAACTTACAACTGCGGCTCTTCAGTGGAGGGATGTTCTATGGGCTGTCTGCTGCTGCCAACAGAAAATATAGCAATTTGAAGCGGCTTGTTGGGCTGGCAGATCGTAAAGGAGAATAAAAAACTCCACGCCGGAAGAGTGTCACGTCGAGGAGATGAACAACTGCGAGGGGATTTCAAATGTATACGTGTTTGAAAAGGGGGAGGGAGGGGCTGTCAGCGGGCCCAAAGTGACCTTGAGGGCGGGGCGGGCGGGGGGTGTCGGCTTTCCCCTGCCCTGAACTGCAAACAGCTGTGCAGACAGGAACAACTGCGGAGGGAGAGGGGCTTCACCGCCTCCACTGGACAGCTGCAGAGTCGCGTTATCGGGGGGAACAATCCAAACAGAGCTTCAGGATTGGTGAAGCTGTGGTGGAGCTCAACGCGGCTCAGACCAGAGCTTCACATTGATATACTGTTGGGTTCATTTTGCACTTTGGGCCTTCAGACCGTTCTGCTGTCATTGTAGCACTGCTCTCTGAACTACAGCTTCTCAGGAGGTGATCCTTTTCTGTCCGACGCTGGATCATTTTCCACACATGTGCACAAACTTGTAACCATTTTATTTTGTTGAATCTTGTCACTTTTATATTGTGTTGAAATATTTGAATTTGTTTTTATTATTGTGGTATCAAAATCAGTACGGAGGCATCATTCAGAAGATATAATAATGCTACACTATCTTAAAGAAAAAGAATTCAAAACAATTACAGACAGCTCCTGCATGATTTCAAACGTAGTGGTAAAGCATTTGCTCAATATGTTTAAGGTTCAGTCATACGTACGTTGTACTTTTGAGCAAGACATACGGAAGGTCAATTACCTTTCATAGAAGACAGAATGTAATGTGTTTGATACAGTTTTGTTTGTATCTGACGGAGACATGCGCCAGAGGAACAACAAACCACAAGTGCATTCTTAAACACAATATTAACCACTCGAAACTTTCTCAACACACGTCCTCCATAAGCAAGCAAGAGGAGTGGGCGGGGCCAGTGCAGCTGTTGCAGAGGACACATGCGGCAGAGGGAGTGGCAGTCGGGGGTTTCTGCTCTGATTAGGCCTAAACTGGAGAGTGAGGAGTGACTCAGACACTCTGAAAAAGGAGGAAATGTAGCTTGCTTTATGGTTTTTTGCTTTAATAGAATCCCACTCTTAAACAAGTTCTAACCCAGAACTAAAGCTAAAGTTAGGTAAGAGGGAGCACTAAATATCTACTTTGAGGTCAAATCAAAGCTGCAAACAAGTTCCAAAATCCAATCCAAAAACACTGATACTATTTTCACAAAACAGAATCTTTTCGCTGCATTTTTTCTGAGTAAAAGCAAAAAAACACAGACTGTAAAAACATTTAAACTGGGTGATATATTGACAGCACTTAATGCCACTGACAGAAAGAGAATCCTCCATTAAACTGTGCAGTATCTGTGAAAACAGGAGCTGCAACAACTAAATATTACAGTTAGTTTCTGTCAATAACGATCCATAAAAGTTACTAGTTTCACATCTACAGCTCAAATCTTCACAAAGAAAATGTTCCCTAAAAAATGAAAAGAAAACCTACACAATTAATATTGAGCCCCAGATATTTTGTTGTTTATACGGAGGCAACATAAAGCAGACTCTGGTAAACTTTCATTCGTCATATCTAAATGGCAAAGATTTATGTATTAAGTATATAAAAAAGGCTACTTTTTGGGGGGGATTTCCACAGTTGAAATGTTCCTTTACTTTTCTACAACCAAGTTGTTATTTTTTAAAGAGCCTACTTCCTCTCCTCACAATTCTATTCAGCTTCACAAAGGTTTGTTGTAAAGTATGTAATATATCTGTAGGTAAAATGAAAAAAAACTATTTAAAGGTCATCATTTCTATGAGTATTAGGTGTTTGTTATAATCTGCTATTCAAAAAGAATCAACGTAAACTGTGTGTGTTTTCTAACTCTGACATCACGCACAGGTGTTGAAGTACTTTCACAAAACCACCTGGATTGTTCACATTTTTAGATATCCTGTGGTTAATCCCAATTTCACTTTGAAACCTAAATTCCACCTCACTTTTGCCTCCATTCCAGACTGTACTATGTTTTTATTCACAAAGTGGTCATGTTGAAACAAAAAGAGCCGATGTCATGTGATTAAAGGAAGCAGTGAAATGTCTTGTGCAAAGTCACTCTTTTTTTTAATTTCTTTTTCCTCTTTTTACAGCCGTGAATTCAGCTGCACATATTTGCTTTCTGAGCCACATAGCGCAGTTGGGAGTGAGCTTTCGTTTTGGGTGGGACACTGAGGTTCTGAATAGCACATGTGGGCTGGAGCGCTGGGGCCGAGGGGGAGGGCAGAACAAGCAGCCCCTAACCGGATCCAGACGCAGCAGACGCGCCGGGCCACGCCGCATCACACACACGTCTAGAATTTAGGCACAGAGTGAGGTTTAGGTTGTCGTCATGGAAACGCCGCTCAACTTTTGTAAAGCTATTTGAGCCGTACTTGCTACATGTCATGTGAGTATTTGTGGTGCAGGGGCTGAGGCCGGGTTGTCAATGACATGATGGAAGTGCAGACCTGCAGTAAACACGAGCCTTACACACAGGACCACCACGATTATTTGGTACTGGTACTTTAAAGGTTTGAGATTCAGGTTTTAAAGCTAGACACACAAAATTAAACATCTTTGGATCATCTCAATCAATTCAGATATATCATCATGACACTGAAATGTGTAAATGTCTTGAGTGTCACACACAAAATGTGAAGGGCAGAAATATCACTTGCGTTACGTGTCCTGCACCATTATGATGTAATGTTTGCCATTTCCGAGCCAAAAAAAAACTCTTTCCACAGCACATGGCATGTTTTTTAGGCAAGTCTGGGCATAGTCCAGATAAGTCCATTGCTAAATCAGTTGACAATTATCTCAATAATCAATTAGTAGCAATTAACTGATTAACTTGTTTCAGCCCCGCATTACTCCGGATGTTTCAGTTCAGTTTATTTATTTTAATCACTTCTTTTTTCAGTCAGATTTTATAGTTTCAATTAGACGATACACCCGATTATCTAATTTTGCAGATCTCCGAAACAACAACTGCGACATTATCCATTGTTATTGATTAGACTGATAACTGGAATCACATATCACAAATGACAAACACAGAATGATTTGGACGGTGTCAGCGTGGTCTGAAATACATGGGATTCTTAGATAGAGACTAGACTGAAATGTGAAGCGCTGAACCTAACACTGATCCTCCTGTGCACGCTGAACAGTACCCTTTCACATCAACAAAAATCAACAAATCTAATCACAATTGCTGTATTTGTCAGAAAAATACCCAATTATGTATTTTCTCCCAATCATTCAGCTCAGGTAGACAATCCTTGTTTGTCACTGGCTTCTCTACGGTTCCCTCTCGCTTCCTCTGGCAAATATATCTCTGAAACTAAACAAATGGGACGACGAGCGAGCAGACTGCAAACTAACACCCATTTCTCCCCGTGTAAACAAATACTAAAAAAAAAAATCTAATTGTACCTTCTCTGGCTGACTTGCTTTGGCGTCGCGCTAGGGTGAGTTTGGGGGGCGGTTACGGTAAATGGAGGAGGGGGAATGAGAAGGAAAACATGGCCACTTCCTGACTTTGAGCTGGGACTGAAAACAAACACACACTCAGGGATCCAAATGGAAGCAGCAGATGCACTACGCCCCGAATTCAGCCTCAAAGAGCAACTGGTGCCTTCAAAACCCCAAACAGTACAGAGGTTCATGTGGCTTTTTACTTAGGATTCACTGACGTCAGTATATATATTATGTATATTATGCACTATACTGCGAATCAAAAAGTATAGTGAAGTGATTTTAAAATGTTAATGTGAAATTGAGTTTTTTAACTGCAAGCAAGGGATATGAAATCTGTTTATATAAAGATGTGTGTCTGTTTTGTAAAATAAAAGGAAATTCTCAACATGTATTGTTGCAACAGTAACAGCAGAGTACAAAATTGGCAACAAATATAAAAAAAAACTATCCAAGTGACGAATTAACCAAAAAGCTCAACAAAAAAAAGCTAAAAAAGAAAAATCCTCCGCATGGTTTCACTCCATGATGCAACAAAGCAGCAGTGGAATTCTATAGCGCACCAGTGTTAATTTTTAAGCTAAGAACTGCCACTGTGCTCCAGAAGTGTTGACCAAAGCCCCGCACTTTGATTTGTGTTTGTGCCGTGCTGACACTAGACGCACACGCAGTAGATACGTGTGGTGTTTATCAGCTCAGAGGCGGAATCTTCACTGACCGGTTCAACCACTGGATACTGGAACAACTGCTCATCCTCTCACACACACACAATCTCTCACACACACACACACACACACACACACACAATCTCTCTCACACACACACACACACAATCTCTCGCTCGCACACACAATAACAGACTCTCTCACACACACACACACACACACGCGCACAGACGTTAACACACACACAATCTCTCTCTCTCGCACACACAATAACAGACTCACACACACACACACACACAGACACACACACAGCTCCACCTGATTCATGCCGTACACTCCCAACTGTTGAAGCGTGTGCGTTTGAGAAATGTCAAAAGGTTTAAATAGAAAGCTGGGGTTAAGAGAACTCTATGGTGACACGTTCTTTTAGAAAGGGATAAAGTAATACAAATCCACCTCCGTGAGCTTGTGATTTTTGTTGTTGTTGTTTTTCCTCAAATGGCACTTGTTTGCTTTTGCAAATGAACTCTTCAAAACGCTGACTTGATGAGTGTTGCGTGTTAGGTTTTGACTGCATACATTTATGAAAACATGGAGCGACAACATAAAAGTCTATATGACTGACGCTTTGTTTTCTTTGTTGACCTTGTGACAGGTTTCTATTATATTTGACGTGGTCAGGTCTAGTAATCGGGTTAAAAAACGGAACTGCATTTGAAGAGCCTTCTTGCTCTTCATGTTTATTCTTGTTTCGTAAAGACAGAATGTTTCAGTCACATGACCACACTGACTGCCAGTCACTACAGCGGGGACAGTGCGCTGGGGGCTGTGGCGCTCTCTAGTGTCCCCCGCGCCGTTACATAAAGCCTGGGTTCAACCTTCCGCTTAGACCGGCTTATGCCATTGATACCACCAACAGAAGGCACATAGTGGTGCTTTTATCTGTGCTTTATCCGTGCCCAGAGCAGCGGCGGGCTTCCAGAGCTGACGTAGGCAGACACATCCCGTCTGGACGCACACAAGAAGACTACGGCGTATGTGCAGACCCGGAGCTGCGCTCAGAGGACTGCACTGAGACCAACACACTCAGGTTCTCCTTCCAAACGAACTGGATGATCATTTTTGTAGCGCCGACAGTGGTACACGGCTGCTGCTTGTACTGACGACACCAAACAGTATCGAACATGTGGTAATATAGTTTAAGAATTAGGTTATGGCAAATGTTGTAAAGTTACTTACTTGTAGAAAAGAAAGTCATCCACAGTTGTATGTTGCCTTCAGATTTCTTTAGAGAAACTTTTTTTTGTTTTTTGGACTGCTATATAACGTTGGATTAAATTTACAAATTACAAAACACACCATAGGTTAGTGGGCATAGACTGCCAGAAATGTGTGTAGAGGATTGTACATTAACAAGTTAGAAGGCATGCAGCCCTCAAAAACCTCAACACTACTATCTTTATTTTACTGTTTTATATTGTGAATTATGATATTTATGAAGGTTTCTCTTCAACATTTACATTATTTGATGTAGAGACACCAAACTCAGTAATAATGCCATTACCTCCTACAAACTTTAGGCTACTTTTACAACCTGAATAAAGTTTATCTTGTGTGTGTAATTCTCTAACAAAGTAATCATCCAATTTGACAAGGGCCGCTAAGATAACAGTAGTCAACTAGTCAATGATTCTTTCTTTGATTAAAACAATTATTTCTATTGCACATTGAGACTAAACACATTTTTAACCAAATAAAGGTTTAAATGTTTGAATAAATTCCATTATACAGGAAAATTCGGAAATAGTTTATTAATTTTTGATCATTTTGATTTTGTAATGCCACTGTCTTTATTATACAGGGTCTTTTCGTGTGTGTTTTAGAGTCTGTTTAGTCCAGAATCCAGACACTGATAACGATTAATCTGTTTAATCGTTGCGGCCCTCCTGACAATCCCAACCAAACCGCGACAGAGGAAGGGCCACCTGAGAGCGGTCCGCACAGTGCAGCTCCGGGTCTGCACATTTATACTATCGCACGAAAAGGCGACGCAGTTTTGGTTCGGTTGGGCACGCCGCCGCCACACTGGCACACACACGACGACTGCAGCACGAACGGGCACACCGTACGTGGGATTGTGTGGGGAACGTTCTACTACGGCCACGCAATCCCCCCGTGAAAAGCCCAGTTCCGTGGCTCCAAACCCGGGAAATGTCGCCGCGCCGCAGCGACGAAAACTTCTCCTCCAGCCTCGCACTGGCCATTGTTTGGGCAACAAGCAGACACATTCCTCCGCTGTGCGCACGGCCGCCGGGCAACCGCGAAAAGCCCCCGTGGAAAACTGCCACCCGCGGCTTTAGTTCGCGCAGAAAACACGCAGCACTTGGCGGCGGTGTCGTGCGTTTCGACCCGCGGCGGAGTCGTTGTTCCGCTTTAAGTTGAAGAAAAGCCCCGGAGTCGCTAGCCTCGGATGTGGCTAGCTCCGGCGCAGCTCGAACATGTGCCGTCAGGTCAGGCCCGTCTCAACGCCACTCTTCCACCTCGTCTTTCCGCACCAACAAGTTCTTTCAGTTGTAAGCGCGACCAGACGCCAACGTATTCTGTATTTTGGAGGTGAAAAATAAAGTTTCTGACAAGTCTACCAACTTCACGGGTTAGCCCCATGACTTCGGTCTCACAACAGGAGCAGCAGCCGCGATAAACAAACTTATTTTCGTCAACGCGTTTTTGCAAACCCTGTTAAAAATACGTAGTTATATATATCCGTGTGTCAGAACAACAATCCTTGGCTCGGTCAGCGTTTCGGGGCAAAGCTTTCTCCGTGTGTGTGACCGTGTGTGTGACCGTGCGGGGTTCACCGTCGGAGCCCCCGAACCCTGCGCTCGCTTCCCCCGTGACTCGCCGCCCTCTCCCCGCGGCGGCCGCCTCCGCTTCGGGTCCACGCAGCGGCGCTTACCTTCGTCCAAAAGCCGCTCCAGGTGTGTGAAGATGCCGCAGAGATTTGGCAGGCTGGTCATGAGCTTCTTCTCGTTTAACAACTGCATCAAATAGTCGGGACTCGGCCTCGGTCGCTCCTTCACTTCGACCTCTCCGACCATCATTTTTGCGGCGAGAGCGAAACACAAACCACCGCTGGAGAAAAAAAAACGCAGAACACAGAAAATCCTCTTTGCGGGGGAAAAAGCAGAACAAAAACGTAAAAAAAAAGAAAAAATAAAGAAAAAAACTTAAATAGCAAATCCCTGGTTTCCCTCCTCCTCGTGAGTAGAAGAAGCCGTTAACCCCTTAAAAAAACCAGACTGGGTTAGTTCTCGTGGTGTGAGCGGAGAGGGGCTAAAAAGAAACCGTTATGTCCGTCCAGAGACTCGTCGGTCGCGGTACTCTCCTGTCTCACTCGCTCGGGGATTCTGCCACTGAAGGCGCGGGAGTCCGATCCACCCGTCAGACCCCGCCCCCCTGCCCCGCCATTGGCCGCGGAGCCTTCCAAAGAGCTAATAGCAGCGCCAATAGGCTTTAAGAAACGTGTGTAGGAGGCGGGGCGAGGCAGTGATGGACAGGGGAGCGGGCCGATGGCGTGCCGTGCGCAGGAATGTGCATAATGCCTCTGAAGTGTTGTCAACAGATGCCTGCTCCCATTTGAGAATATTACAGAAAAATGGCTTCTATAATTGATCACACACAACATGTCAATTGTCATATAAAATAGATGGCGGCTGTCTCAAATGTCCCTCTTCCTGCAACAAAAAGGAGCACGTTGTTAGACACAACATGTGCAGAAATGGTCTCGTCTACAATAGGCTAAAGGAAGGCAAATGTCAAGCTTGTAATTTTACCATCAGACTTGTCATGTGCATAGAAAAGACTGTCCCCAGGGCTGCATGAGAACGGGGCCCGGAGCTGAGAGACCCCGGGGGCCCCCTTCATATACTTAGCTAAGCACTTGTTCATTTCGTTGTTTTGCAATATCTTATAATTAGAGATTGTTCAGGTTTTAGCTAAAGACTGGTAAAAATGTAAATAGGTGTTCAGTGTGGAGATGTTGTAATCAGCTGCTAGTGATAGGCCGCCTCAGCCCCTGGGCCACCTGATATAGACCGAAATATCAGGCCAGTATTTGCACTTTTTAGTGTATAGCCCCATCATAGCCCCATCATAGGCTAATCTTTAGGGGCGGACCTCCTGATTAAAAGACAGACATAAACCTTTATTTGAACACTGCAGTATGAAGAGTTTTGAAACAGTTTTGTGGGTGAGTTTGTACTAAATTTAAATCATATAATTTGGGGGACATTTTTCAAAAGTGACCCAAAAATATATCGGCAGAGCTTTTCAGCTTGGGGTGGTTAACAATTGGCATCAACATTGGCCATAAAATAACTCATATTGGTGGATCTACCTGATATATTGCTGGGTTTCAGATGACATCATCAGTAATATTTAATACAGATGGGAGACAACTAAAATGAATATTGTTCAAATTATTTTGTTGTAATATTGTAAGCTCTAGAATCAATAGGGAAAATTACCACTTGCCCCCCACCCCCACCCCCCATCTGACCATCTGACATCATCACAGTCTAGAATCTGAACAGAATTTGATGATGTCATAATCTCAGACAGAGGGCCTGTATAATTCAATGGGATTTTTTCTGTTTTTGTAAGAAATCTCTGCAATAGAAACAAACGTTTTCCTTCTCATGATTAGTTTGGGATCAGCTCCACAAACCTCTCATATTAATCATCCTTTCAACTGGTAACAATCACATCTTTAGAGCTGAATAACGGCACCACTTTCTGAAGCTATTGTGAAGAAATAATGTTTTGTTTTTTTCTTCGCTCCCTGGTTGTGTTCTATGTTTTGTGTTTTTAATCTCTGAAATTTGAAATAATTGTGGATACGCCCAATATTTACAGAGAACCATAAACCAGGTCAACACCATGCTGATATCATCCAAATCACTCTGACCGGACTCAGCTCAGTTTTAAAATATAGACATTCTAGTTGTTGCGCCACATGAACACAACCTATTAGCAAAAGAATAAAGTACAACAGACTTTTATAGCCTTAACAATGACCTCATTCCTTTGAACTCTTGATCGTTAAATGTATTTATTTTCCCTAAATGGTCCTATTCTGTTGTATTTTGTTCAACTTAGAAACCATGGCAGCACCTTTGGACTGCTCACAGATGGAGCGACAGCATGACTTTGCACCCACACAAAGCCTGAATGATTTGCTCTGACCCCACAGCCTGCATTATCTATCATCAATTATATCGGTATAGTAATATAATAGATGCAGTCAGTAAATGCATGTTTGGGTTATGGAACATGAAAAAGCTGATTCGGCCTGTCCTTTGTTAGCGCAGACTTACATCTTGTTACCGTCTTGGGAACGATTGATCAACGCGGCGCTGATCAATACAAGCTTTTTATTGTGCTGTCCTTGGGAGGACCTCTCTCTCTCCCCATATCCTCCTCAGATTAACATCTCTAACCAATGCTGTGTGGATCTCCAGGGCTGGGAGGGCGCGGCGGCGGGCAGAGGCAGCACTGGGTAAAGGGTTTGGTGGGCCGGTGGTGGGCAGCTGTCGGCATGGAGGAGCCTGCCTAATGCAGCATGACCTTGGGCCTGGCTTGGTCTGTAGACTCCCACATTCAAGCCCTCACAGCTGCCTCACCTCCTGGCTTTGGTCGTCACTGTGGAGGTATGAAAAGCAAAGTGGGCCTAAAATCATGTGTTCTCATTAGCATGTCTAGGCAAGCAAGCTTTTGTTGTAATTTCCTCTCTGGCAAGTAGATGGAGGGCTAACACTCGATGAGGGAATCTCGCTGAGAATGACGCAATAATCAATATTACAACAAACTGTAAGTAAATTGCAATCACACCTCGCTTCTCCATCTGATAGAAATGTACTGTATTTACTGTGACAAAGGGCAGCCCTGGAGCGTCCAACATGCACTGGGAACAGCAGCACAGGTCCTGCTTCAGTCATACAGGGACCGGACAGCCCTGAGCAAAGGGCCCGGACCCCATACTCCTGGAGCACGCGAACATCATAAACCCTCGAGCACCCGACGGAGAGTGCAGAGCTGGTCCAGTGTTCAAAACCACAGGCTCCTCCTGAATCCCAGGTTCCACTATCGGTGGGATTGTCCTCTTCAGCCCCTGTAGACCTTACCGGGGAGGCAGAGGGGTGTGAGGCCTCTGTAGCTGGAACACACCCTCCGGTCCCCCTTCTGCCTATGACAGGTTGGACTACTCATTTGACTAAAATGCAGTTAAGATAAATATATTTCAACGTTTGCAAAAAATACTTTTCAAATTTTATCCCAGTTAAGCAATTTTTTAGTTTTTTTATTTCACTTCCTGGTTGTGAATGATGACATCACACAAGAAAATTAAAAAGTACACTGGGCAAAAACTGATCTAATGTCAGAGATTTTTTTTATTTGATAAATAAAAACACACGTGAACTCTTTTATTTCGATGAATTAAAGTTTAAAGGGTCAGAAAAGTCGTTTCTTTTGTGTAAATTATGCATAACCGTTGTCTCCCTAGTGTGATCCATCCATATGTTTACTTCCTGTAATGTTCAACAGATTTTTTCAGTTTTTCTCCTCAAACGGCTACTTGATTGGTGTAAAACTATAATTCACATTTACAACAGGTACTAACACACCAAATAAAGTCAAAATGAACAGAGGGACCACCACCCCGGTCTGCCAGTCCAGAGGTACCGTCCCAGACCACCACGCGATGTTGCAGAGATGTGTCAACCAAGACAGTCCCACAACATCCAGAGACTTAACATACTCAGGGTGGACCTCATCAGAGACTTAAAGGAAAAATATTATATGTTTTTCATATTGTTATCGGCCTTTAAACATGCTCTTGAGTGTCCATCTCATGTTTTGACACAAAAAAATAAATGTTTATTATGGGCTAAATGAACTTGTTTCTCTGCTGTGTGTCCTTGCACTTATGGAGTGTATGCAGCCCGTAGATGGTGCCTAGAGCTTACACGGTTTAGTTCCATTATCACTTTAAGGGACAGCGTGAAATGCAAATGTAGCCTAGCAATTACAATGTTGTTTATTAGCCATGGTGATTAGACAGCAGAAATGCTCAGAACGAGTCTGACAATGATTTAAGGCCAGAGATTCTCAGATAAGTGACATCTAAAATCAGAAAAATGTCATCGAGCAGGAAGTGTTTTTGACGGTTGGAGGGGAGCGGATTTTCTAACCAGCATTCCTCAAATTACCGTAAATGAAGCTAAATGCAACTCTTCATTAGTGACTCACAGTTGGATTGATTCCTGTATTGTCTTGCAACTGAAGTTCCAGTGTTTTCACCCTCCCCCTAGCCCCGCCCACATCCTGTACATTGATTTTTTTTTAAATCAAGACTCATTTAAACATGTAGGGTTCAAAAAAGTCATGTAGCCACTTTTCAAAAATAATAACATTTGAATGACAATCTGCTGCTTGCTATGTAAAATGTCACACTGAAGAGGAGGGGCTTATCACTATGAAGAGGCGGGGCTTATCAGTTCTGCAGTTCGTGCCTGAAGACAATAGACTTGTTTCTACTTTTCTTTAAGATCAAATTTGCAGTTTACAACATGTAAAACAATGATCTGTTTAGTTCAATGTTAAGCTCCTGTATAAGCACTATAGTCTTCTTTAATAATCATGTCACATATTGTATCATTGTCCAATTTTATGAAGTTGTAATATTCTAAGTGTCTATAATCATAGCCCAGTCTCACAACAGCACGAATGTTTGAGTGTTCAGGAGGAGGCTGGAGAACACAGCGGTAAATATGGAGTCTAGTAGCTCATATTGGACATCTAACATTACATTTGATTTGTTAAACGCGGCTCATCATGTTTATCCCTCTCATTATCCAAAGCCAGCTGTTGTGTTCACATCTGGCTCCAACATCTGCTGACCCCCACACTGGAGGTCACGAGCAGGATAATAGCTCGCTACTGCAATAAAGCTTACACCGGATCACCTAGAATTACACACAGAAGACGTCATTCTATGTGACATTTTATTGAATTTTAAGAGCTTTATCTGCAGTTGTATAACTTCAAAATGTGCGAATACATGAAAGACTAGGATGAATCGCAACAAGAGGTCAGAGACTCAGTCAGACGAGGTGTGTTTGGACTGGGACAGACTGGTGTGGACGGGGGCTGTATGGAGGGGTCATGAGCCCACCCCAGAAAGCAGTGTCAATCATGCAAGACGTCCGGCCACTGGAAAACAGAAAAGACCACAAGAGAAAGGACGTTCTTTGTTTTTTGTGTAAGAGCTGCCTACAAAAAAAAATCAAGCCAATGTGAGATGAATAAAGTATCGTATCATATACATTTGCACTAAAATACCTGTTTTTATTATTAGAAGAAATAAGACTGATTGTGATTGCAGTTTTGAAATAAACAAAATGCGAAGTGACGATTTACTCTGTAACAGTTAAAAAAGGCATAATAAGTCCTACGTAATGATGATCTGTTTTTTCAGTTTGTATTTTTCTTTTTACTCTTTTACATTTTTGTATCATTACATTTTTTATTATTATCATTCCTGTTGAATATTTGCAACCATTTCTTATTGGTATTATTTATTATTTTTGTTTTGTTTTTGAGATATTAAGGATAAATGTTTGTTTAATGATGAAAATAGAAAATAAAAGAAATTGCTTTTTTTTGTTATTTGGATGGTCTGTGAAGAAATACTGTGATTTGATGTTTAAAGTAGAACACCATGATTGTTTTAATGTTCATATTTCTATTAAAAATGTCACAAATGAATTGAATTGAAGTATTAATATCCATATTTGTCTTTGGGCATCAGTTTATTGTGCTATATCTGGGAGATGGCTGCAGTAGAACCTCTGTTAGCTTCATTTCTCAGCACCTCCTCCTCAGGGCTCACAGACTGGAAACAACATGGTCCTCAGAGGCCACCGTATCAGTGTGTTATCTGAGGGACAACAGGATAAGGGCCGAACGCTGATGACACCAGATTAAAGACAGTGAGGGTGAGACAGGAGAGAGGGGGCGGGGCATCACAACTGTGTGAAAAGTATCCAAACACCTTCATTTAAAGGCTGCAACAAGCTGTTGTTTTGGTAGTTGACAAGTCAGTGTTTCTTTTTTCGACAAGTCAACATTTATTTCCATTGTGCATTGAGACTTTTTAATCAAATGTTAAACCAAATAAAGGTTGAAATGTGACAAAAGGGTTGAAGGTTCAAAGCTGGCTTCCACCATTGGCCTTGAGCAAAAGACGCCAACCCTGAAATTGATGAATGGACTCTGGACTCAGCTGGAGTCAGTGTCCTGTGTACTGTGGCTGTGGTTCTAACATCAGGAACTTTAGTTGAGGTTCACGTTGAGTTGTGATTGGATTCGTGTCAGAGCTGTGAGCTTAGTGACCCAAGAACAGCACAGAGGGGGCTCAGGTCGACCCAGGAGCGGCACAGAGGGGGCTCGGGTCGACCCAGGAGCACAGAGGGGGCTCAGGTCAGCGCCATGTGTTCCAGGCTGGTCCCACTGGAAGAAGGCCCAAGACACAATTTAAGATGAATCTTTTAAAAAGATAACAATTATGACTCCTTGTAAGTGTATTTGACAGGTTTGACATGTTTGACATAATATTTAAAATGAACTTTAATGAGCTTTAACCTTGTTACAACAGTGTTTCCTCTTCATTATTTACTCACAGTTGTTTTCTGATTTGAGTTCTTCTTCTTGTATTGTGCTGCAACTGAGGCTCCAGTGCTCAGAAGAGTCCTGTCCTACTCTCATCCCAGAGTGACACATGTTTCCACTTTTCAAAAATAAAAACATGTAAATGACAAGCTGCTGCTTGTTAGAGTGAAATGTCACTTTGAAGAGGCGGGGCTTATCACTATGAGGAGGTGGGGCTTATCAGAGCTGCAGTTTTGAACAGGAAGTCAATGGACCTGTTTCTATTACTAAGCTTACAAAGAACAGAATGCAAAAATGATGCTCTACGTATATTATAGTCTCTGACATATACGTCGCTACAAAACATCTCTTTAATGACATGTGACTTCTCAAAAACAGAAGCCTAAAGTCGCTATGAAGAAGAAGCACGGACTCGGACACTCTGGTCACAGACACTTAAAGAAAAGGAAAAGCATGTTTTTTTGGCTGGCCAGGCTAATTAACATTTGCACAGTGTTCCATCTCTTGTGTGTACTATCTGACGAGGCGCACCTTAACAATGGGTAGGATTTATTTTACACTCCATCTCTGCTCTTCTTCCCTCGCTGTCTGGCTCCGATTATTCTTTCAGTTAAAGAACGACAGCATCCACATCTGACTTCAGAGAGAGCCTGGCATTTCCTCGTCTCTTTGAAACGCTGGCAGTTATCTGGAGCGTGTGCATGGAAACGTGTACGCTGTGTCACATGACCGCGCTGTGTGTGCGTGTGCGTGTGCGTGCGTGTGCGTGGTGTGTGTGTGTGTGTGTGTGTGTGAGAGTGTGTTTGCCCCACAGTCAACACCAGGCATGCTAATCCTCCTTCTGCTCCCTCTGCCCTTGTGTTTTTGTCATTTTTAATAACATGCGTTTCTATTCAACAATTAATCCAATTAGCAGGGATTGAGATAATTAAGAAAGCTGCGGCGTGGCTGTGAGGAGAGCTGGGTTCTCTTCAGCAGGAGGAGACTCTGGAGAGCAGGACAATCGTATCAAAGTGAAAGCACGTTTGTCTGCTGAGAGCGTTCAAAGTGCTGCATGTAGTCTGCATATGAACAAGCTGCAGGGGTTAAGCTGCTGACTTTGTGTCTGAGGCTGAGGAGACACTGCTCTACAAAGTCACATTTTACAGTCTGAATAAACTTGAAGCTCTAGAATGTCGAGTTGGTCTGGCTGTTGGGCTTCAGGTGGGCTTTAGCTCAGGAGGAGCTCCACAGCCAGATGATCATGACGCACACAAGACTTGAGCTTGCGATAAAGTGCCATATTTCCACTGATGCTAACTTATATGTTGAGCCCACATTAGCAAAGCACTTTAGCATCAGCTTTTTTCCTGAAGAACCAAAATGTGATCATTCCAGGTCATAATGATCTAACATTATTCAAAACCAGTGCATTGCATAAAAAGAGGTTACAATGCAGTTTAGAGGGAAATAAACAAAGAAAAAGTTGAGGAGGAACCGGGAGTTGTTTTTGGATTTTGGTGTTTTTGTATTTCACTTGGAATTACTGAAATTGCTCCTGTGATTAAGAAGTATAAGTTAAGTTATCTTGACTAAAAACATACTAATTGTGTTTGGATGACTCACGTGACAGACTCTATCTCTGAATCCAGAGCCACTCCAACATTAAATAACTGCAGAAGTTTAGGATCAAAAGTCAAATCTTCTTTTCTTCTATTTTTAACACCTCACTGGAGTCATGTCATGTCCCAGCCTGTTTCAAGTCGTCCATCATCGTCATTCCTGTCCCCCAGAAGCCCCGGATCACTGGACTTAATGACTTCAGGCCTGTGGCGCCCTGGACCCACTGCAGTTCTCCTACAGAGCCAACAGATCTGTAGACGACACCCTCAACCTGGCCCTCCACTTCATCCTGCAGCATCTGGACTCCCCGGGAACCTACGCCAGGATCCTGTTTGCGGACTTCAGCTCTGCATTCAACACCGTCCTCCTGCTCTGCTCCAGGACAAGCTCTCTCAGCTCCACGTGCCTGACTCCATCTGCAGGTGGATCACTGACTTCCTGACGGACCGGAGGCAGTGCGTGCGGCTGGGGAAGAATGTCTCGGACACTCAGCACAGGAGTCCACAGGGCTGTGTACTTTCTCCTCTGTTCTTCTCCCTGTGACACCAACTGCTGCACCTCCAGCTACGACTCTGTAAAACTGATCAAGTTTGCAGACGACACCAGCCTCATCGGACTCATCTGGGACGGCGATGAGTCTGTCTACAGGAGGGAGGTGGACCAGCTGGTGTCCTGGTGCAGCGACAACAACCTGGAGCTCAACGCCCAGAAGACAGTGGAGATGATCATGGACTTCAGGAAAGTCTCAGCCCCCCTGCCCCCCCTCGCCCTGACAGACACTCCCATCGCCACCGTGGACTCTTTCCGCTTCCTCGGCACCACCATCACTCAGGACAGAAGTGGAGCCGACCATCAGCTCCATCATCAGTCAGGCCCAGCAGAGGATGTACTTCCTGCAGCAGCTGAGGAAAGCCAAGCTGCAGCAGATGATGGTGCAGTTCTACACGGCCATCATCGAGTCCATCCTCACCTCCTCCATCACCGTGTGGTCCATCCTCACCTCCTCCATCACCGTGTGGTCCATCCTCACCTCCTCCATCACCGTGTGGTCCATCCTCACCTCCTCCATCACCGTGTGGTCCATCCTCACCTCCTCCATCACCGCGTGGTCCATCCTCACCTCCTCCATCACCGTGTGGTCCATCCTCACCTCCTCCATCACCGTGTGGTCCATCCTCACCTCCTCCATCACCGTGTGGTCCATCCTCACCTCCTCCATCACAGTGTGGTCCATCCTCACCTCCTCCATCACCGTGTGGTCCATCCTCACCTCCTCCATCACCGTGTGGTCCATCCTCACCTCCTCCATCACCGTGTGGTCCATCCTCACCTCCTCCATCACTGTGTGGTCCATCCTCACCTCCTCCATCACCGTGTGGTCCATCCTCACCTCCTCCATCACCGTGTGGTACAGGAGCCACAGCCAGGGACAAACACAGACTACAGCATTGTGTGCTCTGCTGAGAAGGTGATCGGCTGCAGCCTTCCATCTGTCCAGGACCTGTACGTCTCCAGGACTCGGGAACGAGCAGGTCGGATCACAGCTGACCCTTCTCACCTGGACATGGACTATTTGAGCCACTCCCCTCGGGCAGGAGGCTATGGTCCATCCTGACCAGAACCTCCCGCCACAAGAACAGTTTCTTTCCCTCTGCTTTTGGACTCATGAACACTCTGTAACACCTGCCACTTTAACAATAGTATTATAAAATAACTATCTATGTGCACTGCCAATTTGCACTACTGTCTGTCCAACTGTACATTTCTGTATATACTCTATTTTATGTTATTAATGCTTAATTTTATGCATGCCTTTTTTTATATATCCTGCTACTATGTTATTGATTGTTTTATGTTGCACCTTACGCCAAAGAAAGTTGCTATGTTTGTGAATTTTGATCACTGACAATGGCAATAAACCGATTCTGATTCTGTTTTCATTTTGAGACGTGCTGTTTCATGATGTGGCATCATGAGGCTCTAAATGTGGAGCTGGGCTACATACCACATCCTCAAAACAGTGACGGACAAAACAAGTCATGTGACTAAACCCATGAGTAAGTGAACATTAGTATGAGTATAAAATCACACATTTGTGTGATCTGTGCAAGTCGAGTCTTCACCTGTAATGAAAATATATAATTATCTTCAGTACCTGCAGAAGTCCACGGTGTGACTCATACAGAACCTGTGCTGTTCTGTGCTCGGCCTGTGCTGCTTTCATGCTCCGCTGCTCTCTCTGGACTTCTGAGCGCTCCTCTTTAACAGTGTGCATGTTTTATGGTGGCTGACGGGGCATTATTCCTCCTGTGAGCGGCCCAGGACGTGTTAGGCTAATGGGAGAAAAGATCAACCCTTTTTAGCTGATTTCACTCCA
This sequence comes from Rhinogobius similis, assembly GCA_019453435.1. NCBI lineage: Eukaryota > Metazoa > Chordata > Actinopteri > Gobiiformes > Gobiidae > Rhinogobius > Rhinogobius similis. The sequence goes on along the minus strand of CM033638.1, from coordinate 31,358,351 downwards.
CAGCAGCTGTAAATCTGAGCGAGAGGCTTCAGGCTCATGGAGAACAAACACAGGGCAGGCATAATGAGGACGAGCCTGTGGGAGTGTGCAAAGATGGCTGCTGAATGGTGACACGGGCTGAAGGGAGAAAAGTTGATCTATCACAATAGAATCTGTGAATGAACTGTTGAACTGTTTTATTTTGTGCTGCTTTAGTTTGTATTTATGTCATTACTAATATCTACAGTGATTATTTTTTATCTTTGTGTATTCTTTGTACTTTTGTTTTTAAGGCTTTAATGGCTCATTTGTTATGCTGATTGAGCACATGTTCCTGTCACATGATCACATCAGCTGTTTCTTTTTCTTCATTCACAAAAACAAAGGTGTGTTGAAATCCGTAGGCAGTTTATGTAAAATAAAGTACAACATGAACACTACCTTCATTAAACTTCTTTTTACATTTAAAATGTCCAATACCTTCACTGACATTGAGGTTTGGGATGGTTCTGATAATCGAGCAGCAAATGCGAATTTGACATTTACATTTGCAACTAGAGACTATGGTTTTTGGTAAAGGTTCAGCCCTCAGTCACATTCCCTGCAGGGTTTAGACCGTCTGTCATACAAACTGAGCAACACAGCCCAGGTCCATGTGAGAACACTCGTCTAATGACCTGAGTACAGCTCCAGACCGCTGCAGTGTCTCCCTGACCTACGATGTGCCCTGGACCTGCGGCGTCTCCCAGACCCATGGTGTCTCCTCGACCTGCAGTGTCTCCTGGACCCGCGGTGTCTCCTCGACCTGCAGTGTCTCCTGGACACCCGGATATAGTTCCCAGTGACTAAACCACAGAAAACTATGGGTTTAGTTGCTTTGGATTTCATCTGGCATCTGACCAGTGTTGGCCATAAATCCAGCGTCACTGTGTCTTCAACTTAAACTATTTTGTAAGTTATTAAGTCTGAATCGTATTATCGCATAGAAGACTCAAAATGGACCAAATTATCTAAAAGTTTACAACAATGTACTGAAAATGTTGGCAGTGTCTGCTGCAGGGACTTTTTGGGCTTTTAACCATGTTCTAACAATGTTCCATTATCAAAAACATTCCAGAAGTGGCATTCAGTTGCATGCACGCTTTTGAGGAAAATCCTCTCCCCTCCGAGGGTCAAACACACTTGCTGTGAACTCTTTCTCTCTGGGACATATTTTCCAATAATCTACGTCACTAATCAGAGAGTCTTCCGCTGTTTTTAGTCTTTAAATCATCGCTTAACTCGTTCTGCTCGTTCGTTTCTGCTGTATAAACACAATAACTGCTGCAGAAAATCCGCTTCATAACTTTTTTTTAGCGCTAACTTAACTAGATTATATATTGGGCTGGCACCATCTACTGGCTGGATGTACTCAGTAAATGTAATTTATTAGTGACTGATAACACAGGTCATAGAATGAATAAGAAACTTTTTATGTTTTAAAACATGAGATGGCAAATTTAAGGCACTCAAGAGCATGTTTAAAGGATAATAACAAAATGAAAAATGCTAAGTGTTTTTTTTCTTTAAATGTCCCTTACTTTGCTATACTTTCTGTTTCTCAGTCTTCCCTATGCACATTTATCGTAACATTTTGCTGAAGGAATGTTAAGTGTACTTTAAACAACTGGCAAATATTGACAAAAGTCAAAATGTTAACCATGCCAATTGTATTCTTTTTGACTAAAGCTTTGACCAAACAAATATTGCAACCAGTGTTGCCAGATTGGGCGGTTTTCCGCCCAATTGGGCTCCTTTTGTTGGCTTCGGGCGGAAAAAAATAGCGTTGGGCGGGTGCATATATTTTGGGCTATTTTTGGACGTCTCAGGCGGGAATTTGAAAATGCAAAATAGATTAATGTCTTCATAAATATTTGTGTATTATTGATTGAGTTGTTGATAGAATATTAAATAGAATAGAATAAATTACAGAAATTGAATATTGAATGGTTTGCAATAGTGACATTGGTTGTGCTGGTTGTCAGTCAAAATGTCTAATCGACCTCTGATTGGATGGAAACAATAAACACCGGCTCAGTCTGCGCACCCTCGGGTTTGGCGCTGGGTCCTGCTTAACGTTTAGGGTTTAAGGCGAGGTCAGTTAATCTCACGGCTGGAGAGGAGATACAGGATTTAAAACAAGATTTCCAAATGGGGGAAATACAAGAAAGTATATTTGAAGTAATGGGAGAACCAGCCCGAGCTGAAAATGTGGATTGCCCCAGTTCTGGAGAATGAGTCCAAAGCATGCTACACGTATTACAATTCTGATATCCAGTTTGCATGGGACTAAAGTCTATATGACAAGTTCTCATTATATTCAAATTATGGCTTAGTTTGGTGGGAAGGCACTTGTGGTAAATATTTAGCAGTTTTACATTTTTGAAGTACAGTTCCAGAAGAAATTTTGATAAATAAAAGTTTAAAATTACAGGTGTGTGTCATCAAAATGTGACGTACAGTTGAAAATAAATAGACAGTTAACACTATAAATGTTATGAACTCAACTTTAACTCAACTGTCAACTTTAAACGCACCATACAATCAGATAGTGGTACTGTATAGTTGCCAAATAAGGAGGGCTAAGGGCCCGACTGTGGTCTATATGTTTATACGGTGTGTGCCGTTGGTTTGTTCATAATTTTAAGGTTGCAACTGTGCTTTGTATGCCATTTAAATAGTAATTTTGGAAAGTTTATAATTTGGGCTGGTTTTCATTGATCTTGGCGGGTTTTATGTGGACTTTGGGCTGGAAACTGTCAGTACAATCTGGCAACACTGATTGCAACTGAAGTTTCCATCTACCTAAAGCTAAAAATGAGCTCAATCCAACCATCAACCATAACCATCACCATATCACTCTAGCACCAAACCTCACCAAGCAGGAAGTTAAAAAAGTTAAGCTAATAAAAAAAGTCAATGAGCTGGTACACACTTCAGCATCAGTGATCCTAGACATGCTTGGCTATAGGAGCAACCATGGGAGCCATGAGAGATAATACCCATTATCAGACAGCTAGAGGCAAAAATCAAGATACTGACAGAGGCCAAGAGAGGTGCAATGAAGAGGCAAGTGCCTAAGAAGTACAGCCAGACGTCCACACCTGAAGCACTCAAAACTGCCAAAAAAGGCTATAAGAGATACACGAAAGATAACGAAGCCAGGCGAAGGTTGCTGCGAAAGTGTACTCTCAATGGGAGGGTAATAACAGCAGAGCAGACCCACTAAGGCTGGAAATGTACTGGAAAAATATCTGGGGAAAGGACGTATCACACAACAGCGATGCAAAGTGGCTCGTGGCTCTGAGAGAGGACCACAGCAACCCAGAACAGAATCCAGTCACCATCACAGTGATCCAAGAAAGAGTCTCAGGCATGAAAAACTGGACAGCCTCCGGCCCAGACATGATCCACGCATACTGGCTAAAGAAACTCACTGCTCTCCATGATCGCCGAGCAGCACAAATGAACCAGGGACGGGACTCACCCTGAATGGCTAACCGAAAGGTGTACAACCCTGATCATAAATGATCCCTCCAAGGGTACAGTCCCATCCAACTATCGGCCAATAACCTGTCTCTCCACAACATGGAAGCTCATGTCAGGCATCCTCGCGGCTAAGATAAGTGGGCACATGGACCAATACATTAGCAAAGCACAGAAGGGCATAGGCTAAGACACCAGAGGAGCCAAACACCAACTCCTGGTTGACAGAACAGTCGCCCAAGACTGTAGAGCCCAACACACCAACCTGCACTGTCCCCACTGCTGTTCTGCATAGGTCTAAACCAACTCAGCCAGACAATCAACAAGACTGGCTCTGGATACCGACTCAGGAATGGGGCCACCACATCAAGCTGTATGCTAAGAGTTAGCAAGACATTGACTCACTGATCCACATGACCAGGATCTACAGCACTGATATCGGGATGTCATTCGGGCTGGAGAAGTGCAGTCGGATGGTAACAAAGAGAGGGAAGGTAGTCCACACAGAAGAGGCCTCACTCCCAGAAGGAACAGTGGTAGACATTGAGGATGGGTACAAATACCTTGGAATACCACAGACAAATGGCAACCTCGAAGGGGCAACGAGGAAAGCGGCAACAGCCAAATACCTCCAGCGAGTAAGGCAAGTCCTAATGGCAAGAACAAGTCCTGGGCGATAAACAGCTACGCCCTGCCAGTGATCAGATCCCCATGGCCTCCAGAGTGATAGTGGCCCAGATCTATAACACCAGACAAGACCCAAGGTGTAGACTGTGCAAAGAAGCTCCTAAGACAGTCCAGCACAGAACTGCATGTGCACTGCAATGGAACGCCATAACCAAGTGGTTGGCATAGTGTGCAGCGTGTGGAGTATGGACTGGAAACCCCAAGGTCAAACTGGGAAACCCCTCCAAAGGTGGTAGAGAATGACCGAGCGAAGATCCTGTGGGACTTCCAGATACAGAAAAGCACAGTGCAAGGAACAGCTAAGATACTGTTTTCAGAGTCTGCCCCTGGACCTTTGTTAGCTGAAAGTATTATTTCATGGACCCACTTTATTTTTACCATCAGATGTTTTACTATTTCAGATGTTGCAGGGCTTGATCCAAAAGTACATTTTGTCAGGCACAATTGAAAAGTTGTTTGACTGTCATCTGCACCTTCCTGGTGGTTTATATCTGCAGACTGACACCTGAAAGAGCCCACAAGGCCATGGCTTCATTTAAATACCAAATGTCCCATGTAGATCATTCACAAGCTGAAGGAAATTGCCTTTCACGAGGGTCTGTCAAAAGGCTTTAGGGATCAGAAGGACCTGTCCTGCCTCTGAATCACAGCCACCTGTAGCACTAACTCTAACTCTAACCTTAACCCACTGAGCTCACACAAAACCTGCTTTCAACATTTGATATCCATGTTCTAACAGCAGGAATAACGTTCTTGCACAAATGGCTCACATTGATAACAATATTAAACATTATTGACAACTTCTGCTTTCCCTTTAGAGAATTTATATACAAGAGCAACACAGTGTCATTACTGTTTTGGGAGCACAGACAGCGCACGTTGGTGTTGACCAATCACATGTCAGAACACAAAGTGATCCTAATCCTATGTGTCCACTCACAGAAACGTTTACTACTGATCCTGGGTCAGATTTTTGGTCCAACAGGAGAAATAAAGAGTTTTCTGAATGCAGAGGTTCAGATCACAGAAATGATCGAACAGGACTTTATTATTATTTTCATTTGGAGATTGTTTTGAATTATTGAGCGCACATTGTGCAGGAGTCAAAATGATCGTATAATGGTTGGTTAATCTGCTGTTGTTGACCAAGGATGATTAATAGTTTGATTTTAACTTTCTGTGTGTTACATCAACAAAGTAGTGAAGGCAACTGCTGTAGTGATTTGGGGCTTTACAAAAATAAATGTAATTGAATTATGTTCTGGTCGAATGTTTCTGTTGCTTTGTTGAAATAGGTCAGTGTATTTTCATGTGTGTTTGTAAAGTATTTCAGGTTATAAAGCACTCCATGCCTTGTCACACTTCCTCAAAGCCAGGATCAGTGCTGATTGGTCAGCGCTGATTGGTGAGCGCTGATTGGTCAGTGCGGGGGCAGCTGACCTGTCTCCTCCATGTCACATTTCACACCTGTGTGTGTGGGACAGCAGCACATGCAGGAGGGGCCTCAGCAGAGCGACACACTGAAGACATGCTCCTCGTGTGCTGAGAAAGTCCTGCTCACGTCATTTACACAAAGCCAAAGCAGTCCTGATGGTCACAGTCACAAACATCAGAAGGACCACAGCTGCAGCTGCTGTGGAGTGAAGCAGCTGAAATCATGCTAAAAACAACAGCTGCTAGCACTGAAGTCAGCTGCAGTCTGTTTGCTGTAATTATCATGAGTCTAGTCTGGAACTTTAAAAGATAAGATGTGCTTGTCCTGGCAGCTCCTCTTTGGACATCTTGAAAAGAGCTATACATAAACAGAAAATGGACTAAATGATACTTTTATGTTTGTATGGGTTTGCTGTAATTCTATTTATTTTATTCCACATGTTTTCTGCTGTTTGTGTGTATTTTCATTTTTTTTATTTGTGGTCCGCTCTTCAGTGCCATTCTGTAAGTTGTTTATCATTTTAAAATTTGGAAAAAGAAAAGAAAGAGCTAATAAGATTTATGTATGTATCTGTTGTGTAAGTATTACCTGGTATTTTATGAAATTGAAATTGTGTCTTAAGTATCAAGTATTAAGTACAATATTTATACTTTTGGTAAATTTTAATATACTTCACACAATCATTTCTAACTAAATTAAAACCTGATGAAGAGGCTAAGACTCAAGGCTAACTTAGACTGAATGAGGAAAGTGTGGAATAAAAATCCACCTTTTACCACGTTTTAATTTCTAAAACAGAACTTTTCTGTCAGCTGTCTCTGTCCGCAGCTCTAAATATTACAACTACTCAATTCATCTTTGTAGCCTTTAAAACTGTTTAAAGGCTCTTTAAAAAGTTTGTCAAACAGATTTCAAATAGAAGGAGCGGTCTGGTGATTAGTGACAGCTGATTTGCCTCAAGTGAGCTTTGAAGCTTCTGGAACCAAGTGGTGGTCACACCTTTGGCCACAAACGACCTGACCTGGGAAAGACCTGCCACATCTTTTTTTGTAGTGCAATATATTTTCACAGAAACTATTATGATAAATGATTGTAAACTGTTTTCTCCTCCACTGGAGTCCGGCTGCATCAAGCTCCACAGATCAGAACGCACTCCACAGGAAAGAGAACGTGAACTACAGCCGGGTTTCCAAATTGTGGAGAAATAAAAGTTCTGTCCTATCTTCAGACCTCAACACAAAATGAATTGCACATTAATGTGGGACATATAAACTATTTGTGGCTTACACTCACCAATTGTAAATGTAAAAAACAGAATAGATATTTACTCCATAAAGAAAGTGAGGAAAATGCATTGGCAAGAAACTTTCAGTCAATCTGGATATCTTTTGGTACATTTACATTTAGCAGAACTTTTTGATCGCGTGATCGAGCTACATCCTGAGGAGCTGCTCAGTCACAGCCCTTCACTGCAGATGACTAAATGCATCTAGACAACGGTTTTCCTACAGAGGAACGCTGGTATAAATCTCCATTGAGTTGGGGCTTTTCGCACATGCTCAGTACGTCCCCGGACAGATGTCTCCCTGGGGGACTTTCATGTGGGCCGCACACAGTTCCCTCTCAGTGCCTCCCAACCTTGTGTCCAGAGACAGCGGCCTTTAGGAACCAGAGGAGGAGAGAGCGTGAGGACAAGGAGAAAAGACAGACGAGGGATGAACGTTCCATCACAAACCCAGTCCCTATATTTAAGTACAACACGTGTATGTCATTTCGTCATGGTCATGGTGACGGCAACAATCAAGTCATGTGACTGGAGCCCACCAAAATAAACAGAACCCTTTTAACACTAGGAATAATATATTCAATGAATGCAAGGCAGGTTCAGGTTAGTCGCAGACTGTTGCAGTACCTCTGGTGCAGTACCTCTGGTGCAGTACCTCTGGTGCAGTACCTCTGGTGCAGTACCTCTGGGGCAGTACCTCTGGGGCAGTACCTCTGGTGCAGTACCTCTGGTGCAGTACCTCTGGTGCAGTACCTCTGGTGCAGTACCTCTGGGGCAGTACCTCTGGGGCAGTACCTCTGGTGCAGTACCTGTGGTGCAGTACCTCTGGGGCAGTACCTCTGTTGCAGTACCTCTGGGGCAGTACCTCTGGGGCAGTACCTCTGGGGCAGTACCTCTGGGGCAGTACCTCTGGGGCAGTACCTCTGGTGCAGTACCTCTGGTGCAGTACCTCTGGTGCAGTACCTCTGGTGCAGTACCTCTGGGGCAGTGTGCATTTGATGAACACAGACCTGGTTCACATGGTCCACACCAACTTGCTCCAGAACTCTGCACTGTCCAGGAAATATAGACTAGACCAAGATCAGTGTAATAACAGCACTGATTTGAATCACTTTCTAAGTCTTGAGGGTCCCGAACTGCACCCCGTGTGCACCCGGCGTGAATCAGGCATGCACCCAGATGTGACTGGAGCGCTCCTCTGTGACCTGCTGCTGATCTGCAGAAGGTGACAACAACACTGGTCCTGCTCCATCCCTCTCTCTCTTCCCTCCCTCTCCTCCCTCTCCTTCCTCCCTCTCCTCTCTCTCTTCCCTCTCTTCTCTCTCCTCCCTCCCTCTCTCTCCTCCCTCTCTCTCTCCTCCCTCCCTCTCCTCTCTCTCTCCTCCCTCTCTCTCCTCCCTCTCCTCCCTCCCTCTCCTCCCTCTCCTCTCTCTCTCCCCTCTCTCTCCTCTCTCTCTCCTCTTTCTCCTCCCTCTCTCTCTTCCCTCTCGCTCCTCCCTCTCCTCTCTCTCTCCTCTCCTCTCTCTTCTCCCTCTCTCTCCTCCCTCTCTCCCTCCCTCCCCTCTCTCTCCTCTCTCTCTCCTCTCTCTCCTCCCTCTCTCTCTCTCCTCCCTCCCTCTCCTCTCTCTCTCCTCCCTCCCTCTCCTCTCTCTCCTCTCTCTCTCGTCTTTCTCCTCTCTCTCCTCCCTCTCCTCCCTCCCTCTCCTCCCTCCCTCTCTCTCCTCTTTCTCCTCCCTACCTCTCCTCTTTCTCCTCCCTCTGTCTCCTCCCTCTCCTCTCTCTCTTCTCCTCTCTCTCCTCTCACTACTCCCTCTCCTCCCTCTCCTCTGTCTCCTCCCTCTTTCTCCTCCCTCCCTCTCCTCTCTCTCCTCCCTCCCTCCCTCTCCTCTCCTCTCTCTCCTCCCTCTCTCTCCTCCCTCCCTCTCTCTCCGCCCTCTCTCCTCTCTCTCCTCCCTCCCTCTCCTCTCTCTCCTCCCTCTCCTCCTTCTCCTCCCTCTCTCTCCTCTCTCCCTCTCTCTTCTCCCTTTCCTCTCTCCCTCTTTCTCCTCCCTCCCTCTCCTCTCTCTCCTCCCTCTCCTCCCTCTCCTCTCTCTCCTCCCTCTCTCTCCTCCCTCCCTCTCCTCCCTCCCTCTCCTCTCTCTCCTCCCTCCTCTCTCTAGTCTCCCGTGGACTCTTTTCTTGGACTTTTCTTTTTCTGCCAAACAAGCAAGCGTTTATTAAAGCATTATAAAATGGAGAGGAATACAAAAACATGGCTCTGTTCCGGTTGTTCCAAAGCCCTGGATGGAGAAGCTGAACATGCCGTGGCTCCTCTGAAAGGCTCAAGATCTTGGGAAAATGGTAAGTCTCTAGTTTTTACTGTTGTGAGCTGTTTGAGGCTTTATGACCGAGCCTGTATCACAGCTTCAACTCTCTAGTTTACAGTTTAATGAAAGTGAGGAACATTTTTCTGGTGCATGTGACCGTCAAATGGAACATCTGGCAATAAATGTATTACCTCCTTTCATTTGTACAACTTAGTTAGTTTAGTTAGTTTAGTCTTTATTTGAAGGGACAATGTGCAGAGACATTAAGCTCATAAACAGAGATGTTCCGCACCAGATTATAGCTAAATAGCTAGTTTCCATCTGCAGTCCCTGATTTACAAGAATAAATAGTACAGAGCAAACAACAAAAGATTAGTAAGATCAATCACAAATTCCACTCTGACTCAAGCGCTCTCACACAGCATCACACATGAACATTTACAACATTTGTCATACATGACCTACCTATTTACCTTTAACTATTAAATCAGTCCATAAGCCACTTATCTCAGTTACATATACAAATATATATTTACATACTATACACATACACACTTCCACTGTGTGTGGAACTAGAAAGCAAGAAAGTGCTACATTGGGCTTATTTGAGGAGAAGCAGATATCTGTCAGTGCTGACAAGTCTGAGCGCTCCACAACCACTTTTTAAGTTCTACAGAGAACATTGAATAGTTTGTTTGACTTTTCAGTTCAGTGGGAAGATTGTTCCATTCTTTTATTGCGTTATAAGAGACGGCTGTTTGTGCAAATGTAGTTTTACGTTTTGGTCTGGTACACTGGCCCCTGGTGGAGGCCCGAGTGGCTCTGGAGGTCACTCCTGATGTGAACTGAACAAAGTGCTTAAGAGGTGCAGGTGCAGAGTTATTTAAAATTCTGTATGCAAATTGTACAATCTGTTTTGACATGGGGATGGTTGCCAGGCTAACATTGTAAAAGGAGTTAGGAAAGTTACACCAGATGCCCTTCCCGACACAGTGTGTACTTAGAGGAAGCCTTTGGTCAGAATACACGGTTTTTCAACTGTGCTTCGTTGATCTGTTATAATATGTAAAGAAATATAAATGAAAACAACAACAAACAAACGGATCAGTCCTGACCAGTGAGCTACTCCAGTGCCCTTTGTGCATCATCCTCAGTGTTAGTCTATCTGGCCTAAAATAGAGGCTTGGACTTGGATTCTGAGACTAATAGTTGTAGTATATTGTGTTATATTTTTTAACCCATGAGAGAAAACACATTTCCCTGCTTGGACAGAGCAAAGTTAGTGTATACAGTCAGGTCCATATAATGGGACACAATTCTTATCTTTTTGGCTCTACACACCACCACAATGGATTTCAAGTGCTGTTTGTTTCATGACAGGAAGTGCTTTAACTGCAGACTTTACAGCTTTACATCCAATTCAGGTGAACGGTGTAGGAATTACAACAGTTTGTACATCCCACTTTTCACATCATAAATCAAACTTTCACTTTTTAATACTCTGTTGCAAATCCTTTGCAGTCAATTACCGCCTGAGTCTGGACACAGACATCACCAGACACTGGGTTTCATCCTGTGCTGCTGTTGCCTTCAGTTCCGGCTTGTTCTTGGGCATTTCCCTTCAGTTTTGTCTTCAGAAAGTGAAATGCTGCTCAGATTCATGTCATGTGATTGACTTGGGCAGTGCATAACATTCCACGTCTTTGCCTTAAAAGAACTCTTTGGTTGCTTTTGCAGTAAGCTTTGGGTCACTGTCCATCTTCACAGTGAAGTGCCATCTAGTATTAGAGTTTTTATTTCAAACCTGCACATATAATTCACATGGCATAACATTCCAGACACAGATGCACGGTTTGAAAAGGCGATGGCTGAAGCACTGCTTTTACATTTCCAATCCCCCTCCCACACAATCTGATGAGTTCCGAAGCATTTGGCTGAATATGAGCAGATCATTTTGCCTGAAACACTTTCATCCTGCCGCTTTTGGCTGCGTCACATCATCAGTAAATACAAATGAACCCGTCCCATTGGCAGCCGTACATGCCCCCCATGACACACCCCCTGCTTCACTGATGATGTGGTGCTTTGGATCATCAGCAGGTCCTTCCTTCTCCAGACTCTTCTCTTCCATCACTCTGGTCCAAGTGGATCTTGGTCTCATTTGTCCATAGGATGTCGTGGCCCCACAGTGCAGCGCTCAGGGACCCATCTCCAGATCTTGGTCCAGTCTTGGTCAGGACTAGTGGAGCTGGAGGATTTAAACCTGTGGTGCATGTTTTGGGTTGATGAGGAAAATTGGAGGAAACTCACCCCAACCCAGGGACAAACCTTAAACAGGGAGACTTTGTTGCTGCAACAACTTTGTTCAAGCTAAATCTAAAGATGTTTTATTCTTTCACTGAATCCACTTCATTCATAGATCTCTCTGGGACTGTGGTCCTCATTCATCAACAATGCGTTGAAAAGGCTGCACATTTTTGGTGTATATTGGAAATACGCTGGAGGGCGTGTGACATTCGTGAACCTGTGTGCAAAGCTCCGGAACTGCTGTACACAGAGCAGCTGGTGATGAATGTGGCGGATTAAAACCAGCGTCATGTGCATGAAACGCCCGAAATTTTCATATTTCAAGTGCTCACCCCCAGGATTCATGGCATAAGTGCAGAGAATACGGAAAAAAACAGCCTTTATCTGAACAGGAAATCACAAAGAACTGCATAAAACAAAGAATTATGTTGTTGGCTCATTGGAAAACACAGAAAATGAATCGTAGTTTAATAAAAATCTGAAGAAAAATAATTTACACAAAAATAACATTTGCTATTAAATAAGTAATTACTGTTTAAGGGTTTATTCAAACTATCAAATTCAAATAGTTGTCTAATAGTAGCATTGAGACTAGATCTAAACCCAGAGACATGAACAGCAGGGCAGCTCTGGTTCAGGCTCAGAGCGGGTCTCACTCCTCTCCTGCTGGACTGATTGGAACAGCTCTACTCCACATCTAAAGCAGGCGCAAGTGCGTGGAGGACAGAACCAAACCGCCTGGACGCTGGTTCACTGGTCTCCCTCACTTCCACCGAGACACTTGGGAGCAAAGCTGTCCAGACCTGGTCCACTGCATGATCCCTCCACCAGCACAGGACCATCCAGACCAGAGCGTCGATTTATGCTGTACTTTTATGGTTACTAATGTTGGTTTTGATTAAATATGTTGTGATAAATGGAAAAGAACAACAGATTGTGCCTGAAATGATCTCCACATTCATGTGTGCTTTGACATTGGTGTAGATTCACACCACCTCCTGATTGGGCGTGGCCTTTCAGCGCACCGTACACCACACATACAGCCACATTTGCCGCACACAGCTTTGATGAATGAGGGTCAGTGTAACTTCAAAGACCGTTTTCTCCAAATGCATTTTTGTCCCACACAGACATAAAGATCAACCTTGAAGCAGCTCCCACACACCAAACTGAACAGTCCGGGACTCAACAAGATTTTGACGGATCACACAGAAGGTCTAGATCTAATTCTAAACTTGATTTCTTAAAATTTTAACTCAAAAGAATTAGAAAATTATAGAATGTTTAACATCCAGTATGTCAACAAATGGATTTATTTTTCTGGCAGGGACAGTGTACATAAATTAACATTTCTGTAAATGCACCAGATTTAGCTCCAAGGCTCATTTTCAGCCGTAGTCCTTGGACAGATGTTACATTGTCTCCCATTGTCAAACTGTTCACAGCCACATTCATCACATAACCAACATTAACACGCACATCCAGCTAAACGCAAAGGCAATAAACAAACGTGTTAATAATTTAGACACATACATCTTTGTAAAAAGTGGAACATAAACTAGAGACAGGACAACAACAAAACAACAGATGACATCAATGTGAGCAGTGCTGATTCTCAATTGGACATTTTGTTAGATGTGTTTTAAAAATATTGGTGTATGTGTAATATTGATGTTGCTTCTCAGGGGAACAGAGTTGCTGTGCTGCTGTTACAAGATGATTGGCCAAATGCTCCTTGAGAGTGGGACTATGCAGTCCCCTCTAACTGCCCCAAGTGACCCGCTTTGTACAAAATGAAGAATTTAAACCTGGTTTTATCCATTTTTCCAGTTTATGTGTCTCACATATATGCAAGACAAGAAAACATTACTGGATTAAAACTTAATAAATGTAAACGTAATATATTTTCCTTACATTTTAAGTGAAGTGCTGTCACGGTGCGCAACGTCTCAGAAGGACCAATCAGAAGGTGAGTACTTAACACGTTTATTACAGGGAGGGGAGCATAGATAGACAATTACAGAGTCATAAACATTGTTATTTCTAAATTTAAGGCTTTTGTCTCACCTTATAATAAATATGCTAAACATTGAGAAATCAGGAAGGGTTCACAGATGTTTTCTTTCAGCTGTATATACATTAGCAATGGGTGAAGTGTCTTGCCTAAAGACACAGAGTCTGTGTGCACTGGGCTGAGTGACTCTCTCCTCTTATCTCTAATCCACAACCACAGCATTCCAGTTTATACCAAAGCGTTTGACTCACTGATTGCAGCCCTTGGTGTGGGGCCCCAGAGTGTGCAGAGGCCCCGGGTCACTGTTAGAGGTGAGCCAGCTTCAAATGGACCTTTATTTACCTCCATTTGAATTCTGTGAAAGCCCCGGCCTCCATCACCGTCGGCCTCCAGCTCTGAAATGCTTTCCACGTCGCTCACCACGCGCTGACCTGCCCTCTGCTCCTGGACCATGGCAGCTGTCGGGAGGGCTAATAATATCCCCCGGAGCCGGGCGGGTCCCCAGGGGCCCCGCGCCGATCCGCTCTGACCCGTGGAGTCCAGTTACTGTGGATTAGGCCAGGTTTGGGATTACCGGGGGCCACGGTAAGGACAAAGGCAGGTGTATATGGTGGTGGGTCAGAGTCAGGGTCAAATGCTTTAAATACAGGCCCAGTGGGAGCCGGTACGGCCGCATGACAGGCTCAAGGGCAGGCGCTCCAGAGGCAAAGTCAAGTCTGAGTTAGACTTCCAAAGACCTCCAAGAAACGCCTCAGAACCGAAGACACGAAACATATTCATCCTAAAGCTGGGTCTGCACCGTCAGAGAAGATATTTAGAAATCATTTACAATTCAACGATATTTTACCGAGGGCCAGAGTCTTTGGATGGTTTTGTTGCATTTGAATTATGAAGAATATGTAAAATGAAAGACTTTAAAAACATCTGCAGAACTGAACCAGGACTAAACCAGGACTAAACCAGGACTGAACCAGGACTACAAAAGTAAACACAAACATGTGACCAGCAGAAAACACAAATATGTGACCAACAGTAAACAGGTGAGAGCATTTGATGGAAATTAATAATTTGATGAAAATGAATAATTTGGAAACCCATTTTTGTCGATGTAATGTTTTTGCGCTTGTCGTTTTCTGGGTTTACGATATTTCCTTTTTTTTTTTTTTTCCTTTTTACGTAAAACAGCAATGTAAACACTTATTTTGATATAAAAGGGACAAACTGGATGTTGATACGACCAAAATCAAAGAAGAAGAAGAAAAAGACAAGAAGTAGCGATGAGAAGAATGGCGTGGCATGCATGGACGGACGAGGAGGACTTTTTAAACTTAATTCGGGAAAAAGGGATAACAAATATTTTACATTTTAAGCAACAAAGGAACACATCGATTTACCAGGAACTTGAGAGGGACATGAGGAACCATAGCAGATTTTAAGAAAAACTCTCAAACAAAAATACATGTCGGTAAAACGAAACATGGGAAAAAAGGAGAGCTGAAGGAACAAACAAAATTCAAATTTTCGTGACAAATTTTCTTTCTTTCTTTTCAGTTGCACATATGTATGTTCATTTGTGTATACAACTGTGTAGAACTGTTAAATCAAATTCAAATCAAATGGGCAAATCACACGAAGCCATTAATGAGGCAATTTGATATCTTCTGTGATACCTAAATGTCCCTCTGTGTCCTTGAGGTAGTATTCTATATGGTCCCTATCCAAACATGCTTTGAAATGCACTGGATTAGTTTAGCAGATCATATTTCAGTCAACGCATTAAAAATATCCACTAGGAAACATTTTTTGTCTTTATCCTATTTTAACTGCAGCATCTTTTGAAGAGGAGCCGGTTGACCCCGATCTTCCAAACAGTGGTGTGGAGGAAGAGGACGGTGGAGGAACCCAGGAAGCCGGGGCTCGTCTCTGCAGGCTGTTCTTCAGGAGCAGGCGCGACAGGATGAGGCTCTCCTGAACAACATCAGCCAGATCCTTGCTCGTGTTTTGAGAGGAGCATCCGCGCTACATGACCCTGCCCTCCACCCCCACCAGCACAGCACCCACACCACTGTGGCAGCGCTCTCCAAACCACTCTCTCTTCTGTAGATTGTATACGTCCCACATTCTTATTGGTTGTGTTTGAGGGTTGTCAAAAAGTATCAGATCCTAATCGACAGTCAAACTCATATTTAGATAAGTATTGATACAAAAATAAAATCACATAAACTGAACTAATTTTGTCCTTTTTTGAACAGTTCAGAATGCTTTTGAACTTTATCAGAACAAGTACAAAACAACATGGTATCATAAAGAAAGTACAATTATTTTGTAAGGCTGCAACGATTAATCGACCAGTCGTGATTATGGGGCTGTAAAAATAACTGACTGTAATAATTGATGGTAATTGTGATCATTAACTGAACTATACAGACTCTAAAACACATGACACTATTATTACACCCAAGATTAGATTATTGCTTTTATTTATTTTAATCAATAATATACTTTATTCATTCATAGAAGCCTTCAGTCCCATATTTCGGCTGATAATGTATTTTTAAGTCTAAATATAAAATAGAAATAATCATTTGACTAGTCGACAAATTGAAAAAATAATCGCTGACTAGTCGACTACTGAAATATTTTATTTTTTATTTTATTTTATTATTGTTGTTTATAAATTGAATTGGTATTGTGAATCGAGCCTGTTTCTTAGTTTAAAACATTTGTTTGCAATTTTACTATTGTGACAACACTAGTTTCCTTATTCAAGTGTTCTTCGTTTTGTTTTATGTTTGCTCGTATTTTAGAGCGCTTCCACTAAAGTGTGTTCAGCTCCACTTCCCTTCTTTCTCTCCACTTCCCTCAGGACCGGAGACTGTTCCAGACACCGCGGCGGCTGCTCCAGTGATGACCCCCCTTATCCGCCTGGATAAGGAGGAGGAGGAGCTCTCCTTGATCTGGATGAACTGATCCTATTCTGCCTGGAGGAACTACTTCTACTCTATTCTAGATTAACTGTTCGTTGTCTGCCTGGAGGATCTCTCTGTGCTGGATGGACTGTCAAGAGGAGCCATCTGTCTAGAGGAACTCTCCCTCATTAGATGATCCACCTTCCTCTTGAGTGGTTCAGTCCAAGTGGATGTGTCAGTCCTGGTCCATCTGTGTCTGTCCGTCTGTGGCAGTAGGATCTCTCCTTCACTCTGGTTCTCCCGAGGTTTCTATTTTTTCCCACAGTTTTTTTTTTGTAGTTTTTCCTTGAGAGAAGGAGGGTCCAGGACAGGGGGCGCTCTGGGACATTTATCGACTGCTAAATTCTGTTCAACATTGTTTAATTGAACTGCTTTCTACCTGTGGCCCATCGAGGCAACTGTTGTTGTGATTTTGGGCACTACAAAAATAAACTGAATTGAATTCAGTTGAGCTGAAGACCCTTGTAGCACTGTGTTCTTAAAGTAAAATGTATTTGTGCAATGAAATAGGCAAGGCAAGTTTATTTGTAGAGCACAATTCGTACACAAGGCAATTCAAAGTGCTTTACATAACACAACATAAATACATAACCATCTCAGGTTTACAAATGAATGTAACAGATTATTATAATAATACAAATATTACATGCAAACTAATGTTTATTGAATGCCTTAAATAAATATATTTTCAAAAGAATGAACTGATCTACTATTTGTGAAGGTGGTTTGATTCAACAGGGGTGTAACTTAATGAGGTACTAACAAGTGATTCACAGGAGCCGGTCTGATTTGAACTCCCTCTGCATCAGGTTCATCACGACTGTTGACATGAGGTGCTTGAGGTTGAGGCCCAGGGTTTCATACAGCAGGTGGAAGTTGTTGCCTTTTCTCCTCACACACGTTATGGAGAATGTAGCAAGTGACAACCACTTTTGGCATGAACCCATGGTGGATGTCAGATGTTTTGACCAGGACACGCCATCTCGGTTATAGATGACTAAATGTGTGCTCCACCTCCACACGAATGGCACCAAGCCTCTCATTGAACAACATTTGTGTCAGATCAGGATCCGAAAATCCCTTAATGAGCCAAGGCAGGAGAGGATATGCAGGGTCACCCGCAGCAGAGGCACCGGGACTCCCTCCATGTCCATCTCTGCATGGGGGCGTTTTTCAGGATGTCTGTAAAAAGAAATGTGTTAAGAAATGTGTTTTTACGCTGGGAGTTCAAGTGTAATTAGGCCTACCTGAATATTTTGGAGGTGGCAAACACTGCAACATTATGTGCACTACCAGGGGTGCCAACGCAAATGTCTCTGATCCTGAGCTGATCATCAACAACAGCCTGTAGGACGACTGATGGCCACCCTTTTCTGTTCACGTAATCCCTTAACCTTCCTTAGGGTCACGAATTGGAAAAGGTGACCCATCAATCGCACCATGAACTTGTGGTAGACCGAGCACTGCGCAGTTGTGCATTGCTATTTATTGAGCCTCGTGCATTTGGCAAAGTGATGAATTGCCCGTAAACGCATCTGTGGACCGGGGTTTTACTCACTCCAAACCTCTCAGCCACCACCCTGTACTTTGTGCAAGTTTGTATAAAGTTATACCAATGCACTTATTTGTGAGAGCTGGCTGTCTTGGGCAAAGCACGGCAGGCGCCACAACAGATCCTACCGCTTCGCACAATTCATCAAATGTAGAGCGGGTCATTCGGAAATTCTGGATCCACAGTTCTTCAGTAAAATCATTGACAACGATCTCCCAAAAGCGCCTCCGTATGAGTATATGGGCATTGGAGCTCTATGTGAATACATCTGGTGTAAATCAAATTATTGTTTACACCTGTCGCCATTTTGGATCAGTAAACAAATGCTGGAAAATTAGGTGATATTTAATCAAATGAATACATTAATGGAAACATCCTTATTGCGAAGTAGTGTTTTTTCGACATTCACAGCATATCAATAAAGTTTTGCGCAAAAGCGCAATGGTAACTCAGCTAGTATGTCCCCATTTCTCTTTCATATTCACTGTATTCCAGAATTTGCTGTGGGCGCTGCCATTTTTTTCAGTTGTAGTTTACACGGGGCAGATGAGCTCAACAGAATATGTTCTACTGCAAAGCCATTTTCAGGCCCCAGGAAATCTGTGCGTTGCTGACTTGTTGTTGCTTCGGTTCATTAAACATTTTACGTTTATTATGTTTTAGCGGCGAGACATTTTCTTTGTTTGCCACAATCCAACTTCCCACCAAACCGGTAGTGCCATTACGTGTGAAGTGCGGATCCAAAGCAAAAAGAGGTAAAAGTGGGCTGGGCGGAACTGCTAGCATGAAGCGCTAACCTCTGCTAACTCTGCTAACTGTGGTGACTTTCCACTCAGAGTTAAGAGTCTGATAATTGCGCATGCAAACTGTGGTTATTGTCACGGCAGATGGTCTGACCCATCACAGGCTATTTGTGTGCTAGTCAGGACTTTACTCTCCTCACGTCCTGCTCTGTGACATCCAGAAGTCTTAGAAGACAAACTAAGCGCGTGCATGTTCCATACATTGGAAACTGGTTTGTTGGCCCCGCCTCCAGCGCAATATAATGGCCCAGGTTCCACGGTTCATCACTGGCTCTTGCTTCAAAACTTCAGAATAAGCAGCAGAGTGCTGTCATAAGGAGTATTCTAAATATTCAGAATACAGTACCTAAATTTGGCAATGTAGGAATACATTACAAAATACTTTTTAAACCATGTATTCAGTATTCTGTACCGGAATACATTTTCAAAGCATTCTTCCCATCACTGTATATCAATTGATTTGTAAATAAATGTATATTTTGCATTTTTATAGTAGGTGGTAGATCATTTTGACTTGGTCATGTCATAAGTAGCACTCAAGCTGAAAAAGTGTGGGCACCCCTGTTCTAGTGACTGTTTGGTGATGATGTCATAACTGACTAGGACGACTTCCAGGTGCAATGGAATTCCAGCCTCACAGCGATAGTGTGTTCAGGACCAGACCTCAGACCAAAGAGCATTTGAATGGAAAATATTTGTAATTGTTCCTTCAGGACAAGACTAACATTAAAACAGTGGAGTTGATTCTGAGAAACAAAAGAAAATGTGAGCGCATGTGTGCGGGAGAGTGAGAGGGAGAAGATGTGTGGATGTTGTTAGCTGTTGGTTTCCGCTCTGTCGCCCATGGTGATCAGCTCCAGTGGTTTTGTGAGCCGGCACACACATGCACACACTGTTAGTCTTTATTAGCCATTAGCTCCTCTGATGTGACCCAATTGAGCCCAAGTAATAACATCCCCTTTAAGTAGCAGAGAACCGGGTCAGCCTCAGGTCGCAATGATTCAAGACTTGCTTTAATTGTGAGTATACAATGTTATTCAATTAAAATGTACATTCACATTTTTACTTTTCTTTAAAATATAATAAACATTTTGAAATCAAGATCTTACAATTAACTAGAAGAAAATAGGAACATGCAGTAATGGAAGACTAATTGCACAGTGGAACTAAACCTGGACTAGACCCTGACTAAAACAGTCTGAACTGGACTGAACCAAGAGTTCATCAGGACAAACCTAAGACCAAGCAAGGACACATGTGCAGGCAGCCTCAGTTTACACTATTATTTCACTTCATTTCACCTTCACATGTTCTGTCTGATTGATCACCATTGCTCATATCATGTAGGGATTCAAATTACCATTTGTGACACATTGGACGAAGTTTCTGGTTGAAATGGTTCAATTGTCAAAACAATACAAAAATATTCACCGATATTTTAGAAATTGATAGTAACAATGTAATGGTGTCACTGCAAAAGAACGTAAGAGGAATACAACACCTGTTCGCCTGTACACCAACCTCTGAGGCAGGGACAGCGGAGAGGAACAGACTGCAGGAGGACTGCCCAGTCAAAAGTTGAATTAATGGCAAATGTCACATTTTCATGGTTGGATCTTAACAAAGTTCCAAGTAGAGCTTCAATAAACACCAGTGGGAGTGAGACAAAAAAGATCTGAGTAAACATTTTACTGAAAATAACAATTAAACTGAAATAGTCTGTTCTGCAGCTGATCAAAAGGTTAGGAGCACATGCCTTTAAAAGCCCAAATCTGTGCAAAGATGTGGATTCAGTGTCATTTTCAGTCAGGTATTCACCTGTCATGACGTTCTGATGGCAAAGGCAAAAAAAAATGTTTTGAACGTGGTCGGGTTGTTGCGCTGCATAAGCAGGGCCTCCCTCCATCGCTGCTGAGGTGGTACAGTCATTTGGAATTTCTTAAAAGATCCTGAGGGTTATGGAACAAAGAAAGTCAAGTGGAAGACCCAAAAAAATGACACCAGCTCTGAGCCAGAGGATCTGCTTGTCTGTTTGTCAAGACGCTGGACGATCCTCGACCCAAATAAAGGCCGCAGCCCAATAACATCAGACACATCTGACACTGAAGGACTTCAAAAACAAGAAACGTCTTCAAAGAACTCGTCTCCTTGAACGCAACAGAACTGCAGCTTGGACTTTACCAGAGACACAAACATGGGACACTGAAAGGTGGAAGAAAGTGAAATGAGAAAAAATGTAACCCTGTGTCGTGGCGGTTCTGGCGAGGTCCATGTTGTCCTCAGCAGGTCCAATGGGCCTTGTACATCCCAGCCATACAAGAGCTCGAAGGGTGAGAAGCCGGTAGAAGCCTGGGGTGCCTCCCTGTAGGCGAACAACAGGAACGGAAGCCAGCGGTCCCAGTCCCTTCCTGAATCATCCACAAACTTCCGGAGCATATTTTTCAGGGTCTGGTTGAACCGCTCCACTAGCCCATCAGTCTGCGGATGATAGGGAGTGGTTTTGATGGCGGAAATGCCCAGTTGCTTGTGGAAGAGCTGAAGCAGTCGGGATGTAAAGTTCGTGCCCTGATCAGTCAGAATCTCTTCCGGAATGCCGACGCGTGAGAAGAGCTGGATCAAAGCCCGTAGCACACTTGGCGCAGTGATGGACCGAAGAGGAAACGCCTCTGGAAACCGGGTGGCGTAGTCACACAGGACGAGGATATACTGGTGACCTCGGCCGCTCCGTGGCAATGGACCAACGATATCCATGGCGATCCTGCGAAATGGGACAGAGATCACAGGAAGCGGCTGAAGTAGCGCCCGGTCGGATTTGCGGGGAGAACCAGTGAGCTGACATGTAGGACATGTGGTGCAATAAGTTTGTATGTCTGTGTACATGCCGGGCCAGAAAAAACGTGCGCTCACTCGAAGAAATGTTTTGTGGCGACCTAGATGCCCTGCCCAGGGAAGCGTGTGTGCTAAGTGCAACACTAACTTTCTGCAGCTAGTCGGAATTACCAGGCGCTTGCGACCATCATTACATGCATACAGAATGTCATTCTCCACAACAAATTGCTCTTTACTCAACAAGGTAGGGTTTGAGCTTTCAACCACTTTCGAAAATAAACATTTCAATGATGCATCTTGTCTCTGTAAATTAGCAATGTTATCTGGAACCTCCCACAACCCATCGACAGTTAGACCCTGTGTATCACGCTCAGTTACCATAAGGTCTTTCTCAAAACGCCGCTGCCGTTTGGATTTTCGAGGCCCTTTTGTCCCTCCCTCGCACAGACTACCATCCAAGTCTGGCAGAGGTTGGAGACCAGCAGCCTGGGCTTGAGACCGGGTGATGACAGGACATGCAACATTCCCCATAACCGTTCCCCCAAAGTCTCTCCCTGCTCCCTGCAACAAGTCCATGAGCAGTGGAAAATCAGTCCCCAAAATCAAGTCTTTTGGCAAGTTATCGACTACAGCCACAGTCAGGAGGAATAGCTGTCCATCAAGTTCTAAAGAGACCTCTGCTCGTGGGTAAACATGACAGTCTCCATGAACACAAACAACATCAGTCTTAGTGTTATAGTCAATATTGCACACTGGAACCAAACTTCGCTTAATTAAGGAAGTGAAGCTCCCACTGTCAAGCAGTGCCACTGCCTGCTGACCATTCACAGTCACCAATCTTTCAGTATTTTGGGGTTTTTCACTCCCCCCTGCCTCACTCTCAGGGCGCGGAGCATAGCAAGCCCCAGTAAGTTTAGTCCTTCGCATCGGACACACTGATGCTTTGTGTCCCGACTGCTGACAAAAATAACAAATCAGGGTCTTACCGGGTGCTGACTGGGAGGTAGTGGCAGGGTTGATACCTCTAGTGTCCTGACTGTGGTCCTTGATGTGCCGGGGTTGTCCAGGTGGTGGTGCTGACCGCTGTCCAGAACTGGCGAAGCGAGAGAATCCCCGATGGGCATTCTGGTACTGAAGGGCCAACTTTGCAGCTGTAAGGCCGTCTTCCGGTTCGTGCTCCTTTACCCACGTCCGGACGTCCACTGGAAGAACACTCAGCAGCTGCTCCAACACGATAAGCTCCCCGATCGCCTCCTTCGACAGATGATCTGGTCGGACCCAGCGTCGATAGAGACCTTTCAGCCGATGATAGGTCTCGGTAGGTGTTTCCCCGACGGGCACTGTGCCTGTCCGAAACCGTTGACGATACGTCTCGGGAGAGATGTCAAACTTTGCGAGCAGCGCCGCCTTCAGGTGGGTATAGCTATGGGCCTCCTCCTCATCCATAGCGGTGTAGGCTTCAAGGGCTTTCCCAGATAGGAGCGGGACTAGCCGACATGCCCACTCAGGCTCGGGCCACCTCCAGGTCTTGGAAATGCGCTCGAACCTAAGCAGGTAGTTCTCGATGTCCTCGCCGGTCTGGTAAGGTGGGATCTTTGGGTCACTGAAGTGTCTCCACTCTGGTCTTGCTCCACCTTCTTGTTCAGGGTTATTGAAGGAGGAAACTTCTGGCGTATCCACCTCCCTATGGCCTGGCTGCAAAACCACTCTCGTGCCTCCAGGGGTCGGTAGCCCAAGGCGCGGACTACCAGCCGATTCACTTGGAGTGGGGCCAGGGATGTGTAGCCGAGGTGGCACTCGTGGTGGCGTCCGAGGGGGTTGTGGAGCAGGCTGAGTAGCTGGAAGAGCCGCCCTCAACTCACGCAGCTCTGCCAGCAGCCCCGCTTCCCTTCTCTGCTGTCCATCCAGAAAATCCTTCATAATAGCCACCAGCTCCCCCACAGGCTGCTGTGCAGGTGCGGGCGGTGCAGCTGCCCCGAGATTCCCATCACTCAGCTCTGCGTCTGACTCAGCCAATCTGGAGAGCTCTGCAATATCCTCCTCAAGTTTGCGTGATCGCAGACCTTTGCGCTTCCTACGACCAGCCATATCCCACTTCTGACACCAATTGTCGTGGGTTCTTTTGCGGACAATGAAATGATATGGCGTAGTCAAAAAAAATTTGTGTTCGTGAATTTATTCCCAGTGCAAAAATCGTGATCAAAAACAGTGAGAATATTTACAGTGAGTAGCAGCAAAATACAAGTAGTCCTCTGGATGGCTCTGGAGCAGGTGCCTGCGGTGCACACAGCTCTCTCCTCTACACACACACCCCTCTGTGGCGATGGGGGGGTCCTTTTTATAATGGGAAGCTCCTCCCCCAAACCAATTAACAACACAAAATTACATTTCTCTACTAATAGAAACATTTAACCTTTACAATTAATTTTATAAATCACAAATATAACCGGGTGCACGGTGGCAGAGCGGTTAGAGCTTCTGCCTCTCAATAAGGAGATCGTGGGTTCGAATCCCGCACCACCCCAACATCGTGGTTTCGAATTCTGAACCACCCTAACATCACACGATCTCTCTGGGTGGAGTCTGCATGTCCTCCCCGTGTTACCGTGGGTTCTCTCCGGGTTCTCCGGCTTCCTCCCACCGTCCAAAGACATGACTGTGTAGGTTAATTGAGAACTCTAAATTGCCCCTAGTGAATGAATGTGAGAGTGAATGGTTGTCTGTCCTTGTCTGTCTCTCTGTGTCAGCCCTGCGACGAGTTGGCCACTGTCCAGGGTGTACCCCGCCTAAGGCCCAAAGTCACTGGGATAGGCTCCAGTCACCCGCGACCCCTAACGGGAATAAGCGGTAGAAAATGAATGAATGAATGAACAAATATAACCATAAGAAAAAAAATATAACCTCAATAGTAGTATTTGGAACCTAATAAAGAAAAAATAAATAACTTGCGTCTAAACGGCAAGTCACATGACGTCACGCGAACCGTCACGCATGCGCGCCCTACAGTGACGCAATATAATGCGGAAGTCCGCGGCGCTCGGGTTGGCTGACCGAAATGCGGAGCGGACGATGAATAGTGAGGGATAATGAATGGCGAACATGTGCGCATGGGGAAGAAAGGTTATGGCGAGAGAAATGGTTGCGCAGCAATCAAGTGTGCACCCATGACTGCCGCGATGACTACGGAGGGAACCAGACACGCAAACGGGCAGGTAAGGGAAACGCCGGTGCAGGTGAATGTGTATGTGGTCTCCCCGCGCTTCCTGACGGAGCTACTCCGTCACACTCTGATGGTCCTGATGGTTTCCAGTGTTACTGACACGACAAGCAGATCCACCTGAGATGTTTTCTACGCTCCACAGGGAGGGGGCGCCATAATGATCTGGGGTGCTTATTTCTTCAGTGGAACAATGGAGCTCTAGGTGGTGCAGGGGCCCCTGGCTCTGTGCAGATGTTGCACACAGCATCCCTCATGACTGAGGGCCTTGTCTGTGGAACCACTGGGTTTTTCAACAGGACATGGCTACAGTTCACAAAGCCCCAGGACAAAGGACTTCTTCAGGAGAAGAACATCCCTCTTTAGGACCGTCCTGTGTGTTCCCATGATCTAAATCCAACTGAGGACCTTTGGGGACGGACGGCAAGGGACGTTTACACAAACGGACCACAGTTCAGACAGTAGATGTCCTTCATGAGGCCGGCTTCACTACTTGGAGAAAACACTTGCATCAAGCAGCTCAACCAAGTTTTGAAGTGATCAACAATAACAGTGGAGCTACTCATCACTGAGCTCATGTTTGAGACTTTGATTTCTGTTTTGAGTGGGTTTCAGGGTTGTTGTTGTTTTATGGTGTGCTCCTAAACTTTTGATCAGCTGCAGAACAGACTATGTCAGTTAAATTGTTGTTTTCAATAAAATGTTTACTCAAACTTTTTTTTTGTTTCACTCCCATTTCTTGTTGTTTATTGAAGCTCTCCTTGGAACCTTGTTAAGACCCAACCATTGAAAATTGTGACTTTTGACATTCATTAAACTGGTTTTAAACCTTTGATCGTATTAGACATCTGTCTCAGCTTACTTCCAATTCAGTGGACACTTCTAAGGACAGATTCACAGATGTGTAATGGGCTGTCCGGTCTCTCCCATCGTGGCCACCCTGTACATGGACCACCCATTTGAAGACAGTGAGGTAAAGATTTTAATCAAGGAGAAGAATTGGTTTTAAAGAGCAGTGAAGGAAGCCATTTTTGCCAGGAGTGTACACCAGTGTACTAACACCATGGTCAGGTAAATCAATGGACCAGTCACATGCTAATCAGGAACTCCACAGTGACGAGGAGCTACAGCTAACAAAAGGACAGTTCACAGCTAACACAGAAACAAAAGATTAGTTTCAGGTGAAACTAGGCAGGTTATACAAATAGTTTAAAATAGACAGGCACTCCTCCCTGTGGGCGGGGCTTACAGAGCTCAGAGTAGCAGCTCTGTAGATTTTTTCTGGCGAAACGTCTTTATTTTTCTAAACAGTGTCCAGATGACGACCTTTGAAACCTACGATGGCACACTCCTGGATCAATGATTACACCAACTCAGTACAACAGAAACACGCGCACACACACACACACATGCACACACAGACATGCACACACAAACACACATACATGCACACACACACACAGACACGCACACACACGCACACACACACACACACATACACACAGACACACACACACGCTCACACACAGACACACACACGCGCACACAAACACACACACACAGACACACACACATGCACACACAGACACATACACACACACGCACGCGCACACGCTCACACGCACACGCACGCACACACACACACACACACACACACACACACACACACACACACACACACACACACACACACACACACACACACACACACACACACACACACACACACACACACACACACACACACACAGACAGTAGCTCTAGTCTTATCTAGTACACATCCATCCCAATAGAATGCAGGAAATGCGTCCCCTGTATTTCTCTGACTCTCTCATGCTATCTATCTTTTTCTCTCTTCTCACCACATCTTTCTCTCCCTCTCTCTTTTCACGATGTGCGTTTGAAATACGAGTGTAGTGAAAGTGTCGGAGCAGCAGAAAGGAGCAGGGCAGGTCTGTGCAGTTGCTTTTGCAGGAGACAGGAGTTACAATGACTTACAATGAGTTACAATGGGTTACAATGGGTTACAATGAGTTACAATGGGTTACAATGGGTTACAATGAGTTACAATGGGTTACAGTGGGTTACAATGAGTTACAATAAGTTACAATGGGTTACAATGGGTTACAGTGGGTTAAAGTGGGTTACAATGAGTTACAGTGGGTTACAATGAGTTACAATCAGTTACAATGAGTTACAATGGGTTACAATGGGTTACAATGGGTTACAGTTGGTTACAATGGGTTACAATGGGTTACAATGAGTTACAGTGGGTTACAATGAGTTAAAATGGGTTACAGTGGATTACAATTAGTTACAGTGGGTTACAATGAGTTACAGTGGGTTACAATGGGTTACAGTGGGTTACAGTGGGTTACAGTGGGTTACAATGGGTTACCGTGGGTTACAATGAGTTACAATGGGTTACAGTGGGTTACAATGAGTTACAATAAGTTACAATGGGTTACAATGGGTTACAGTGGGTTAAAGTGGGTTACAATGAGTTACATTGGGTTACAATCAGTTACAATCAGTTACAATGGGTTACAGTGGGTTACAATGAGTTACAATAAGTTACAATGGGTTACAATGGGTTACAGTGGGTTAAAGTGAGTTACAATGGGTTACAGTGGGTTACAATGAGTTACAATCAGTTACAATGAGTTACAATGGGTTACAATGGGTTACAAAGGGTTACAATGGGTTACAGTGGGTTACAATGAGTTACAGTGGGTTACAATGGGTTACAGTGGGTTACAGTGGGTTACAGTGGGTTACAATGGGTTACCGTGGGTTACAATGAGTTACAATCGGTTACAGTGGGTTACAATGAGTTACAATAAGTTACAATGGGTTACAATGGGTTACAGTGGGTTAAAGTGGGTTACAATGAGTTACAGTGGGTTACATTGGGTTACAGTGGATTACAATTAGTTACAGTGGGTTACAATGAGTTACAGTGGGTTACAGTGGGTTACAATGAGTTAAAATGGGTTACAATGAGTTACAGCGGGTTACATTGGGTTACAGTGGATTACAATTAGTTACAGTGGGTAACAATGAGTTACAGTGGGTTACAATGGGTTACAGTGGGTTACAGTGGGTTACAATGGGTTACAATGGGTTACAATGAGTTACAATAAGTTACAATGGGTTACAATTGGTTACAGTGGGTTACAATGAGTTACAATGGGTTACAGTGGGTTACAATTAGTTAAAATGGGTTACAATGAGTTACAGTGGGTTACAATGAGTTACAGTGGGTTACAATGGGTTACAGTGGGTTATAGTGGGTTACAATGAGTTACAGTGGGTTACAATGAGTTAAAATGGGTTACAGTGGATTACAATTAGTTACAGTGGGTTACAATGAGTTACAGTGGGTTACAATGGGTTACAGTGGGTTACAGTGGGTTACAATGGGTTACCGTGGGTTACCGTGGGTTACAGTGGGTTACAGTGGGTTACAGTGGGTTACAGTGGGTTACAGTGGGTTACAGTGTGTTACAGTGGGTTACAATGGGAGACGGGGCGAGCGTCCTTGTGCTGTGTCAGAAACCTGTTACTCCTGTGGTGGAGGGAGGCCCTGCTGTTTGGATAGGCCTGTTCAAACTAAACTCTGACACGGGTCTGCAGCTCTCACTGTATGATGCACATACCATGCAGATGATGTCATAGCCAAAAAAATACACCTAAAAAATAAAGTAGGGATGCACATAATATCACAAAAGTAAGACAATAATCAATATTGCAGCAAACTAAACATATCTTGGTTTTGTCTCTTTTTTATTTGACAAAGTTAAACAAATACATGAAGGCATAAACATATTTAAATTATTGTGTCAAAAAGTACATTCAAATATCACAATAATGTCGTTAACATGCTGCCCTACTGCAAAGATTCAGAAAATTAAAATATTACATTTCTTTAATCAAACAATTGGCATCATCAATGGGGATGTGACTGGAAAAGTATCTGTGATAAAATATGGACACGAAGAAAAAAAGTCATCATTATCATTTTCAAAAAGGTATGCAATGTAAATTGTCAAAACCGTAATGATATGTGACCCAAACATAATACTGTGTAACAATCTAAGCTGTAAAGCCAGTGTCACACATGACGGGTAACCTGCACATAACACATTGTAACATCCTGGAATAACATGTAGTCCAAATGTGCACTGTATAACAACCGCTGTGCACATACTATCTGCACGTAACAGCCTCTCAGAACCATGAATAGTATTTGACCTGAATGTGATGCATTCAAATAAAATAAAATTCAGTAACAATCTCAAATAACAACATGTAACTCAAATGTAACACACTCAGTGTGTTTTAGGCAGGTCAGGAAAACCGGATAAGTTAAAGTGCAAGTGAACTCGGGCACAGGGCCGTCCTGGGCCCTCCAGTGCCATGTACTATTAGCTATTGGTAGCTAATAGTAGCTATTGGTGATTCTTTTTCGATGAAACACCTCACCTCAAACAGGTGTATTTGTGTTCCCAACATCAGACTTAAAAATCCAGAATCTGTAGCCACAAGAACATTAGACAAACTCTTAGGGTATTTTTTTTAATTGCTAGACTTTTTTTCCTGATTTCTGGTGCATTTTAATCTTCTCCTGTGAAATAAAATGTACTTCTTCAATAAGTTAAAAATGTCTATCTGTGTTATAAAATGCAAAGCTGTACTCAAGTAGGAGTATCCTTACTCACAAAATAATACTACACAAGTAGAAGTACAAAGCAGTGGTCCAAGAAATGACTCAAAATCAGTCAAAGAAAGGATTGTGAAAACTACTGCTCAAGTAAGAGTAACTGTTTAAACGGAACAGCTAATGCAAAAACAAAACATGCCAATTTACACATAATATAAAGGTCCAGCTTCACAGTTTTATCCTGATGCAGGTCCATTGGAGGAAAGTTCTCTCTCAAATGTCTTTCCACTGATGATCTTGATGCATTGTCCAGCAGGCCACGTTAGTGTTAAAACACACATCCTTGGCCGTCTCTCAGTGCACCAGTATAAACCACGGAGCTGTCCGCACTTTGAAACATATGTAGACAGCAGATACTTATAATCTGGAATTACAGTATAAAACAAATTGAACTGTTTTAGATGGATATTAGTGGCTATAAGGCACATAAGCGGCGTATAGCTTCCAACCTAAGCAGCTTCTTTGTCTGCTTATAGGTGTAAATGGTCCTGACCTCCTCTATTCTAATCAATCGAACGGCAGCTGGACAAACATGCGTAGGACGACCTGCAATTGTAAGAACATGCTTTAAACTTAAGAACAGTAGACTTGTGGACCCTGAACTGGTTAGCAACAACCTGTAGCCTCTTCTGTGCAGCTAGAGCTGGTACAAGTACAAGAAAGGCTCAAACTGTCAGGGCCATGTGCCCAAACAAACCTAACAGCAACAAACAGCACAGAGATTTTATCCGACATGTGCGTCAGCTTTACCAGAAAACAGAAGATGAAGAAACTGTGGGTCCATGTTGTGCCTTAGACAAATCCACACGCTGTCATAGACTGCAATGTCTGCACAAATGAATGAACTTTAATTGTCATTTCAATGTGAGCTTGCACCCACTAAATCAATTAAATGCCGTTTCTCATCAGTTAAAAACAGTGCATGCCAACATTAATAAATACAGTGAGTAAATAGGTAGGTAACTCAGAGAAAACATGTAAAAACACTAAATAACACTCACACCCACACAAAGTTTGCTTAGAAGCCGGGCAGCTTGTGGAAAAAAACTGTACCTGATAGCTAATGCTCCAAACACCATGCACCTCTATACGGCATCAGGCGCTGCGTGGCTCGAGTTGTGACAACTTTTGTTATTAATAATACGTTTATCTGAGAATTAGGGATGGGGGGATTCTCAAAATACTATTGAATACTATGATATTAGTGGTTCAATCCAACTTGGGTCTGATTGGGTCCAGTTCTGTTCACTCTTTACTTTGGTACGATTATCAGAAGGAGTGGCATTACCTTCCACTGCTGTGACACACAGCTGTATTTATCAATGAAACCTGATCAGACCCATCAAGTACAGACTTAGTGCCTGCGTGAAGGACTTAAAACCTGGATGACAATTATCTGCTCCTTAACCCTGAAAAACTGGTCATTGTGCTTGGCCCTAAGAATCTGTGAGATTCCTTATTTGCCCGTAGGACCTCGCACTACACTAGATGAACTGTTCCTTTTGTGCCTGGAGGAACTCCCTCTACACTAGATGATCCTCCTTCCTCTTGAGTGGTTCAGTCCAAGTGGATGTGTCAGTCCTGGTCCGTCTGCAGTCTGTCCGTCTGTGGGAGTAGGATCTCTCCTTCACCCTGGTTCTCTCCGAGGTTTCTCTTTTTTCCCCACAGGGTTTTTTGTAGTTTTTCCTTGAGAGAAGGAGGGTCAATGACAGGGGATGCTCCGGGACAGTTATTCATTCCTTTAAACAAGGTTTATTTAAAATGCTTTCCACCATTTTATTCGTGCCTTTTGAGGTAACCGTTGTGATTTTGGGCATTATAAAAATAAATTGAATTGAATCCATCCACGCGCTCTGAGTTGTCATTTTTGGTGCACGAGGAAAGGGTTAAGCCTCGAGTCCTTTCACACAGAGGAAGTAAACAGCAGACTGACTGCAGCTATATTCGAACAGTGGTGGGCTTTATCTTTCTGTCACTTTTTATTGTACACAAATCAACCTAAGAATTACTAAAATTTGAACCTTTAAAATCTCTAAGACGCTTTTGGCTTTATGTTAATAATTAAAGATTCACATGAACTGCGACTCACAAAAAATCGCAATCATTTGTTTAGACATTATCTTCCAACATTATCTTCCAAGTTTTCCTTTGAATACAACTCGCTTAGACACCTTTACTTGGTATAATTTGTAAAGCAGTGAAATAGCAGAGAGTAGAGCTGTGTGTGTTTATCAGTGTCAGTGGGAGGAGCTGCCGGGGACGAGGCGCAGACACGACCGAGACATGAGAGCACAGACTGTCAAGAGAGCAACCCACATAAATAGCACGCAGTGTTTAAGCAGCATATATCATAAACACGCATGCTCCTTATGAGACGCCATCGTCGTCTTTTTAAGTGATTAAAAATTCATACCATAGTCTAAACCAAATAAACAATCCTAAGTCCTGACTTGATTGTGGACTGCATCACTGTATTTTGCATTTTATTGAAAAGTTCTGTTTTATTTAGCAAATGAACATAAAAAAGGAGCAGTTTCCTGCCCAACACAATTTTTTTTTTTATTTATTTATTTTTTCTTATTTTATTTATTTATTTGAGCAACATACAAGTTCTGCCACATTTTCTGCTGTGGTGCATCCATGCTCAAAAAGGAGTAGGAAGAAGTATGAACTTATGAACTCCTACCCCTTATTTCATTTCATCAAGTGTTGACAGCCTTGATACGACAACGTTAATATTTGACAATAAAAATGATATCAAAATTGTGACCCACCGAGACAAGAATCAAATCGTAACAAAGCGGTATCCCATCCCAAGTTAAAGGTGTGCATTTACTTTGACATGAACTCGGGCAGAACTGGTCTGACCGGTTTGGGGGGAAAGGTTATAACAGAGTAACATCCTGGGCTAAGATGTAACCCACATGTAACACACTGTGGAGGCGTCTGTGTCACATGAGCAGGATGTATGCACAGGGTGAACCCTGTGGTCATTTGTACTGGATGCCGTGCATTGTGTAATAATCTGTAATGATTTACAACCGATTTTTATAACTCTAACCTAACCATACGTACAATGTAATAGTTTTTTGGCACGCAATTATTATAACAAATAAGATGTGTTCTGTTATAAATATTGATAGATGCATTGAAAAAAGAATGGTAGGTATTTGGGATTTTGCAGCATTCTATTTTTAGATTTTATCCATAAAGTTGCAGGCTTCTGGACTAAATGAAAAAGGTCAACAGACAGGGAAAAGACAAATGAAGCAGCATCAGGAATGTCATCGACGTAACAAGAAGAGAAAATACAATATTTTGGCAACACGCTGAATAAGTAGGACAAGCTCTCCAAATCAGAGTGAGCATCTCCACTGTGCACAAACCAAATGAACAGTAGTCTGCCTCTCTCCTGAGCCTCCACACTGTAGTAAGGTTTTTGAAGATTTCAGTTCAAACTCACATGCTGACACTTTCACAGGCTGCACAAGTGACAAGTCAGTTCACGCTGCCTGGTGCGTCGGAGTTCAGTCCCCGTAAACAAAACAGGCCTCACACCGCGCCTTCAGAACGGCCCCAAAACACAGAGGCCTCACAAGTTCAAAGATCCATCCAAACCGGCGCAGGCTGTACTCCTCTCCAGTGGAAGCCTGAAGGCAGGCGCTCCAGCTGGGCCCCTGACAGAATGGGCACACTGTACAATGGCAGACAATACTGAGCCTGCCGTAGCCCACTGGTGAACAGAGGGGGACAAAAAATAGAGAATGATACAAAATGACAAAACCGTAGAAGTGCATCGTAGATATTTTTGAAGAACCTCAAAGTGCTTTCTGTGAATCCAAAGAAAGATTTTCTGTAATTGAATGAAGGTATTTATAGAAACTGGTTTATACTGTCAAAGAATGACACAGTATTTGGAACAGAACTGATCTGATGTTTACTTTATGTGAAAGATTGCGTCCCCGAATAAATAGAAATCTGGGTAAATAAATGATGAAAACATGATTTGAGTCTGGTTCAGTTCAAATCATGTGGTCTGCTGGTATGAAGCAGTCTTTTGCTCCAGTATGATGATATAAACGTACAAATATTAGCTTCATCCACTGGTCTAATGAACCAGAAACCTAGGGTTTCTGGTTCATTCTCACAGGTGTTGTGGTTGTGGTTGTTTTCAGAGGGTTCCCACAGGGGTCCAGAGTGTGGCCCATGAAGTGGTCTAACCCGCGCTGGTCAGTTCCATAAGGCACGCTTCGACTGACTCTGGTCCTTAGGCTGGTTCATGTAGCGCTCTTGGTCTGGGTTAGGTTCACGCTGGCCTGTGTTTCCTGCTCAGGGCCTGGCTCCACATTGTGGGGCAAAGTCTGCCACATGAGCATCAGACGTCACCCAAATATAACTAATATATGTTCAATGGTCAAACGTAAATCCTTTCAGTAGGATACTTTTAATCTTGAGGCCGATGTTAGCGGTTCACACCTTTGTGACTGTGACGCGGAGCTAAAGCTGGAGCATAATATTTTTGAAGTTTGAAAACATGACCCATTTTGTAAATTTATAGCTGCTGTTCAAGACTATTAACAATCTGGCTCCTCCATCACTCAGAAGGTCCACCACGAGCAGAACAACAAGGTCAACTTCAACGGCCGCTGTAGCAAACCAAAAAGAAAAACTGCACTCATCAGTTTTCTCTTTCCAATCTATAACAGAATGGAACAAACTGCCCACACATTTTAAATTATTCAAAGACTTTTAAAATGTTAGGGTTAGGAATTATTTTGAACAAATTCAGAATTGCCATTAGTAAATTTGTGTTTTTTTAGAATGTAGAAAACAATTTAAGTAAACTTGAGTTGTTTCCGTTTTCAGTGGAGAGTGGGGTGGAAAGCTGAACAAGCTGTTCTTGTCGTGCTCGGGTCTGATTCTGTCGTTCTTCAGTCCTTGGGGGGCAGCTTTTTCTGCATTTATTTCCTTCTCTGCAAAGACTCTAGGGTTTAACCTCTCTGTAACGCACTGGCTTTGGATCATGGTAGATGATTATGACCTGGAAATATCAGATTCTGGGCCTTGACAAAGCGAGTGCCGTGCGTCAATAAACAGGAAACACCTGATGCTAACATGCTTGGCTAGCTTTGTTTTGCCAAGGGCTCAACTTATAAGTTAGCATCAGTGGAAATATGACACTTTATCACAAGATCAAGTCAGAGTTTGGTGAGAAATGATTCTTTTCTGTTTTTTGCATCTTGTTTTGTCCTGAGTCTGTGTTCTGTCTGGTCCGATCATCTGGTTGTGGAGCTCCTCCTGAGCCAAAGTCGCACTTTAAGAGGTAGAGCCTCTCTGCTTCGGACCCCCTCAGTGGACGGCACAGTTCACTTAAAGGTCACACATTCTGCTGCAGTGACTTTTTTGAGCTTTAAACCATGTTCTAACAATGTTCTGTCATCATAAACATACTTGGAGTTGTATTTAGCTTCAGTCATATTTTGAGGAATGTTGATTAGAAGATTCTCTCCCTCATAATAAACTTTTATTTGTTTCAAAGCACATGATGGCGAATTTAAGGTTCTCAAGAGCATGTTTAAAGGATCATAACACTATGAAAAATGCAGAATATTTGCCTTTAACGAGGCTTTAGAGTTACTTTGGTAGTGGACAAACCACTGCAAATAATATAATACTAATATAATGAGACCATAGACCATAAATAAAACAATTTTCTTGAAACTAAACTCGTCGACCTCACACTGACAGGCCTCAGACTTTTGCAGGCTCTTGTGTTGTGTCCAGTCTGGGTCACTGTTAACAGAGAGGCTTGAATCATGGCCCTGAACTCCTCCCCCTCCGTCACCTCGGCCCATTCTCCCAGCCACACAGCCCCTGCTCTGCGGGGGAGAGCGGGGGACGTAATGAGGCCCCGTGTGGAGAGTCCAACAGTCCAGGAGGCGCTCTGGTTATCTGCCCGGAGCGGCGGTGGAGCTGGAGGGAGCGCAGCAGGGTTAGTCTCCTCTTTTTGTCCACAATAACTGTTATCTTATCACATTTATTGTGCGCCGTATGTCCTGGCATTTCAGCGCACGCAGAGGTCGCTGAGGACAGAGATTGTAAGGTCAGAATGTAAGCTATTTCCTCCACAGGAAGCAGTTTGATGAAAAATGCAGTAGAGATGGCAAAAATGGTTGGTATTCGGCAAAGAAGATAAAAATACATTCAAAAATAGGGGAAAAGTGACAACCAAAGTCATGTTTGGTTGAGTTCAACTGAGGCAGGACATGGCAGACATATATATATATATATATATATATATAAATAATAATATGTTATATAAATGTAAGTAAAATGTATATTACTGTAATATATTCACATAAAAATAAGATATTTGTGGGTGAAAAAGTCAAGATGTCAAATATTTGAGACATTTAAATCTGAAACATGGATATAACCAGATTTGAAGTTCTTGCTTTATTTTGTTGACACCACAAAAATCTACAGAGGGATTTTGGATATCTTATTTAATATTTGATGAAACTATATTTATTTATTTAACATTTCCAAAACAAAAATGTACATAAATATTCACATTTCTTTCATTTTTTGAGTCAAGTTTGAATACATTTGGCTTGGATTTCGATCCTTCAGTACGATCTTGAGGTTGACTGTAGTTTGGTGCAGGCTGGAGCTGCTTTAAAGGATCTTTACGTTTCTGTGGGAGAAAAACACACAGGTGCAGATGGAGTTTTGGTGTTTAAAAACAGATTTCATTGAACTTTGTATTACCACTTGTATTTGTTCTTTTAAAGGGGAACATACAACACTGATTGGTTTGTAATCTAATCATGCTGTATTTCTAACAACATAGATTTTGACATAAATTCAGTTTCTGTAAAGGACCATCTCTTGTTTGATAGGAAAGTTCAGTGGTGACCAAACTATGGCCCAGGGGCCAAATGTGACTCATTTTTCTTGGCCCCTCAGCACTTTCCAATAAACATTTAGGCTGAGACAGACCTGATATCAGGCTCTGAGACTAAACTAAAGTGTGGTCGCACTTTACACTGGATGAACTGTTCATCATCTGCCTGGAGGAGCTCTCTCTACACTAGATGAACTGTTCATCATCTGCCTGGAGGAACTCTCTCTACACTGGATGAACTGTTCATCATCTGCCTGGAGGAACTCTCTCTACACTGGATGAACTGTTCCTCATCTGTCTGGAGGAACTCTCTCTACACTGGATGAACTGTTCATCATCTGCCTGGAGGAACTCTCTCTACACTGGATGAACTGTTCCTCATCTGTCTGGAGGAACTCTCTCTACACTGGATGAACTGTTCATCATCTGCCTGGAGGAACTCTCTCTACACTGGATGAACTGTTCCATTTGACCAGTTATCTTGAGCTTTGTTGATTGGAGCTGCTTTCTCCCTGTGGCCTATTGAGGAAACTGAATTTTAAAACTTCTGATGAAATCCACTTTTTGACGGGAACACCAGTCTGTTAAATATGCAGCCCTCAGCCACATTTACATTCATATTTTTGAATTCTTCCAAAATAAATGTGTGTAATAAATGTATGTAGAATAAATGGTTATATTTTTGACACATCACATTGTGAGAGAAAACAGTGGTGACCTCCAAGAGCTCCTCCTCCTCACATGTGAGCCCTCCTCTGACCCGAGCTCAGACCACACTCTGGACTCTTTACATTAGATTGAATGTTTGCCAGCGCCCACTGCCAGCGTTTTACTTTATTAATGATGAGTTATGACGTGAGCACGTGGTCTGAGTGCGACAGAGCCTGGCACAGCAGCCGGAGCCGGGTGCAGAGCAGGACCACATGCATCTACCAGAGCTGCTCCTTCAGCCTCCAAACTGAAAATGGGTCTTGTGTAATCCAGAACAGAAGTGTAGCCCGTGTTAGTGCTGGGCTTGTGCTTCTGCACTTTGAAGTCAGATTCTGCTTGTATCGACAACATTTACCACAGCAGCCCCAACAAAGACTGGGAGAACAAGTCATTAAGAGGGGCTTTTTGCTCAAGCGTGCATTTGGGAGAAGTACAAAATAAACTTACATAAGTGCACTCACTTGTGGCCAATCACAACACAGCATTAGCACTGCACTTCTCCCTCCCTCAGGAGTGACCCAGAGCTACGCTAACATACAGCACTGAGCGTGTGCAGAGGAAGCACTTATCAATGGACTGTTCAGAGGGTCCTGACCTGTAGCAGTTATAGACAAACTCGTGACTCTATCAGCTCTGTGACCTCATCAGACTGCAGCGGCCACAGCACTTTAACACCAGTAAATATAGAGCCTGGAATGTGGCACTTCTGTCGACAGGCCTGGTCTACAGCACCAAGAGAACAACGGCTGACCTGGAAACAGCCGTGCAGGAGCTCAAGGATGATTATCCTGTGTTCATAGACAGCATCTTTAGTCCAGTGGATGATACGATCAAATGAACAGTAGACAGTGAACAACTGACTCTAGAACATAGAGTCAGTTGTTCATCTACATTAGACAATGAAGAGACGACGTATTACAATCACATGTTTCAAGGTGAACTTTAGTCTGGATCACAAGCGTCTCACGACGTCTGTGTGACGTGTTCTTCCCACACGTGGTCAGGTTTCTCACCCAACCATGTTCACACTGCACACACTGTATGCACACGCTCCATTCTGTAACTTCAAATAAGGATGTGTGAAAGTAGTGTTGGCGTAACTTACTTACTAATACGTAGATACTCTAATTCAATTCCACTACTGTTTCTTAAAATTGTGACACATAACTGTGAAGAAAAAACTCTGTTAACACCATCAACACCACCAGGAAGAGAGTGTAATCTTCTGCAGCCAACGTCTGAGCACAGCTTAGACATGGAGCAAAGTGAAAACAATATGTCCTTTAACTATATGTTGAGGGACAGGCAAATGAATTAACTAATAAATAGGTCACAATACTACTAAGTGTGATTTGGTAATGTAGCCGGGCCATGGGTTTGAGAAGAAAAGACTGGTGTTGTTTTGGTAATTATTTGTTATTAATTGTTATTGTTATGTTTTTTTGTTTTGTTTTTGTTTTTTTTTTGTTCTCTTCTTTCTGTTGTCTGGTGGATGGGGATTCTGTCTTGATGTCTTGTGTGGGACCTTTGTCTGCATGTTTGTTTTTTTGTTGTTGTTGTGTGATAATAATAATAAAAAAAAAAAAAAAAAAAAAAAGTGAAAACAATATGAAAAAGAAAAACACAACCTGAGATATGTTTTTGATAAAGAATGTTTTAGTGTGGTTAAAATCTGTTAAAACAGTTCCAGCCTTCCTCTGGTCTGACCGCTGCTTAGGCCAAACACACCACCACTTTAAGCTCCACTTTATTTAGCTGCTATTTACTCCACTCCTTTAGAGAAACAACACAGGAATGCAGTGCTGGAGAAAAGCACTTCATCTGGATCCAAAAGGCCGGGGTGAACTGCAGCTGAAAACGATCTGAAAAAGCCCTGCACACACAGTCCATGAGGCAGCACCGAGGAAAACATGACATGTACAAGAACAAACCACACCCAACAATGTTCACTTTCCAAAAATGTTATTCCAAGAAACCACAAACATGACTTTACACAGTTTGTTTCCTCTTGTTTTCTTCAGGTTCAAACATACATTCAAACTAAAAT
The DNA here is from genome assembly GCA_019453435.1 of Rhinogobius similis. NCBI lineage: Eukaryota > Metazoa > Chordata > Actinopteri > Gobiiformes > Gobiidae > Rhinogobius > Rhinogobius similis. The sequence goes on along the minus strand of CM033638.1, from coordinate 31,319,055 downwards.
ATAAATAATAAATACTGTGTATACATATCATTTACATTTGTATATTTTATGTGAGCAAATAAAATATAGTATTGCATATGGGCAGGTGATAATTAAAGGGCCCACCAGTCATCACAGTAGTTAGTTACAAAGAAAATGTTGCTGGACGTGTATCCTCTGACTTTGTAATCAAAAGTGAGCTAAAATCCAAGTTTATTCCACAGTCCAGTGGCGTGTCTCCCCACATCAGGTGCAGACAGACGTCACAGACGTGAGTCCTTGGGGTGGGCTCCACTGGTGCATTCAGTAACACATGGTTTGTCTCACTGTGTCTAAACAAACATGGCGGCTTCCTCAAGGATAAATAAGAATCACAGAACTGGGAAGTCAGCACATGCACTAAATTGCAGTTTATCGGAGGTGAGCGGCGATTGGTTGTGCATAAACATGATGGAGTGGAAGGATAAGCTGAAAGGAGGACCCCAGATCCTCATCAGATACATACCTGGACTACAAGGTAAGCTCTCGCTCAGAAATGATTCCATTGGCTCTTCCCCGGATTGTTACATAAGCGATCAGAAACCTGCTTGTTGACTTGTTCTAAGCATTACTGCACATGTTCACTGCCACAGTGATGTACTATTATGTCTTATAAAGCTCTGTTTTTATCATATCTTAAGAGTTTGGGCTGCACTCTGCTGCTTCTGTCACCAGATGTTGCAGAGACGTGTCTGATCAGCTGATTTAAACTGATTTTGGTGCTGTCTTCCCACTTGGAGCAGTAGGACCACAGGTACGGCTGGTACTCCCCGTCGTCGCCACAGTCCAGTGAGCTCCATTTCAGATGGTATTTGTTGCTGTCTGTGTCTGTGACCTTAGTCTTGTCCCAGTCCCTGAGAAGGAGAACGTGCACTGGGACAATACTAATATCTGCACAAAGGGCAACAAATGACTAGTATTGGATGGGTCAAATGCAGAGAACAAATCCCCCACTGGGACAATAAAGGCTAATCTAATCTGTCCTTTAAACCTGCTCTTGTACCTCTCACGTTTTAGAAAATGGGTCTACAAAAAAAATGGGTGTACTGTTGCTGCCAGCAGAGGGAGCGCTAAAGCAAATCTTCTCACACGGAGATTGGGACCTACTCCTCAATCATATGCTTCATTGAAAGTTCTAAAACATGGAAAAAGAACAGGAGACTTTGCACATCAGTGTAGAGGACGAATGGGAACAACCTGGTAAATTGAAAAAATATTTTACCGAAACATTGCACGGTTAATACATACGTACATTTTCTTTTCAAGGATTGACAATGTGTGGGATCTTTTCTTGTTTTAAAGTTCTAAACATGACAGTGACCAGGAGACCCTTCACACAAACACACACACACACGCATGCACACGCACACACACAGACACACACACGCGCACATGCACACACACGCACACACACAGACACACACACATGCACACACAAACACACAAACACACACATGTACACACAAACACACACAAACTCACGCACACACACATGTACACACACACGTACACACACACATGTACACACACACACGCACACACTCACACACAAACACACACATGTACACACACGCACATGCACACGCACATGCACACACACACAGACACGTACACACGCACATGCACACACACACGCTCACGTACACACACACACACACACACATGTACACGCACACAGCCACACACAGACACGTACACACACACACACACACACACACACATGCACACACACACACACCACACACACACACACATGTACACACATGTGCCACACAGCACACACACACACACACACACACACACATGTACACACATGTACACACACACACAAACACACACACGTACACACACACATGTACACACACACACATGCACACTGCACACACAAACTCACGCACACACACACACACACTCACACACACACACACACACAAACTCACGCACACACACATGTACACACACACACGCACACACACACACACGCACGCACACACACACACACACATACAGCGAGACCTGGGAAACTGTGGTGTCATGTTCCTCCAAACATGGGCCCACCTGCCTCTGTCCTTAACCCGCTGGTGGTGCAGGGGACTGGGCACAGCTGCTGGAGGAGGCCCCTGGGCTTCTGGATGGTGCTGGAATGTGAAACCACTAAGAACTATGCAACTCACAGACATTCAGCAGTATAATCAGAACGGCACAGGAGTGGTACTTTATATTGACCAAAATGTAGGCAAGACGCTAAATTAGGAGGAATACAAGAGTGAGAGGTATTGTGAATCTACTAAAAGGACACAGTCTCTCAAACCTTAGGATGTGACCATGCATTTGACCAAAACTGTTCTCAGCAGATGCAATAAAAACTATGCAAATACCCTGCTACCACACTCCATGCTGTCACCTTTCTGCTGCTGTGCATATAAAACTTTTATCATACCAAAAAATAATGACATAGTTAGTAGTGTAGTATTAGCAGCAGCAAACCAAAGACGCGGTGAAGATCTGGGCCTCTGCACTGTCTGAACTGACCCTGGATCAGTCCCTCTTACCTGGATTGAGCGTCTCTGGACAAGCCGTACTACGAAGGGGGTTCACATCTTGCTCTGTCAACCCAAGATTTTGTGAATGACACCGTGCGCGTTCACATAAAGGGGTAGAGTTAGCGCCCACCGGCCAATCACAGCAACGGAGAAGGGAAGCGCGGCGTACACAAAAGAGGGCGGGGAAAGTATTGTTGATTCACTCGATGTGTGAGTTTGATGAGTGAGACGCGATGGAGTGCAACGCTCAGTCAATTGAAATGACACTCTTCGCGGGACAATATTGGGGCATTAGAACCGAGCTCTAGTTTGAGTAATAATGAACCTGTCTGCTTTACTGCAGGTGTGACCCTGTAGGAGTAAAGCACGCTTGGGAATAAGTGCAATAAGTAGAAGAAGTAGAAGAATGTGACCAGCTGAGTCTGAAACATTTGCTGTAGATTTCTCAACTCTTCAGGAGAGAATTGGTTCCTCTCATCAGGGAAATCGAACGTGTTCTGGCGATCCCTGCCGTATCTGTGGAGCGTACCATGTACAGTCTATGTGCCAAAATGGACTCTGGAGGAAGGGTGATGTCACAGCGATTGTGAGATCTGATTGGTTCGCTGCGTGTGCTGTTTGAACTGAACTTAACCTGATCCAGAGCAGGTTAGGTGTTTTCAGCCTGTTGCCATAGAGATATACTCTGGCAGGATGTGAACCAGATTGGTTGTACCGCCACTCCAGGTTTAACCCTGAAGTGACCTCTGACCTGTTAATCCAGCTTCATGGTGCAGGCCTCAGGCGTTGAACTGTGTGTGCTGAGACTAGTGAACATTTCACCAAACTGTTACAGACCACGTGTAGACACCAAACGCCAGTTACCATGTAACTATAGGTCTATGAGTGCATGAAGGGCCTTAAACCGTTAAACCTGTGTTTGGTCATGTAGCCTTCATTTGCCTGAAACATGTGCCACAGATTCAACATGAAATGTTGAGCACTAATGTCTAAACAGCCATTAGTTGTGTTTTTAAATATTTTATTTAGATTTGTGAAATCTTAACGTTTTCTACAGAAAATGTGCAAAAAATAATTTAAATATGTCAAGGGGGCTGTACCAGAGTTTTTGCATGTAATAAAGACAAATCTGGGTTGCTCCAGCACAGATATTTTGTAAAAGCATCTATTCAGGTGAAAATGAGACACAGCACTTTCTCTGCATCTAACAATAGAACATTTTATTCTACGAGAAGCAGGAAGTGCGGCATTAACATGGTAACGTTTGTTAGCTTTAGCACTCTGGGCTCAGAGGCTGGTGAAAAGTGCTTCTAAACTCATGGAGGTGAATATTTAGGATGCTGGGACTGCATTAGGAAAGTGAGAGATACATGAGACGGATGGAAAGACTTTTAACATCAACTAGTTCTGTTTCCATGATTCAAAACAGTAAAAATTAGGTGCAGAGCCTTGAACAGTTACAACATGTGATTAATTCATTAATCATTTCATGATTTGATAGCACTAATGATTAGTTGTGATTAGACTAATAAAAATGATGGTTGTCTATAATAATTAAGCGATTATTTAACTTAACAACAAAAGGCAGCCAATGAAGGCCTCTGGTTGTAACAATAATTCTAACAATAATAAGTAGAATAACCCGATCTACTATTTTGGGAAACAAGATGCTCCGAAAAGCATTGATACCTTTAAAAATAGGAAATATTATTAGATATTTGAACAATATTTTATAGTGAATCCTTCCTTTTCTCCTTACTCATTTTGATGCAAGAAAACACCAGCATTTTTGATAGACAGCAAAAATAATATCATTATTGATATTAAAATAGTCCCAAAATAAGAGAACGTCGTGAGCAGAGCAGCTGAGGAGCGCCGTCGGGTGAGGGCTGAAGAGGAAGAAGAGGAATGCAGGTTATGAATGTGTGGCCATGCCAAAGTTCCACAGATAGTTTGTGCACACAGCTCTGTGGCTCTGCTGGAAAGACTGCATTCCAGGCACATGTTGAATTCTCATCAAAACTCTCTGTCCTGCTTTAACTGTTGCTGAACTGGTTTAGTGTGAAAGTGTTCGCCTTCAGACTCGAGGGTCAAGGACTGCGAGGAGTGGACTTATTAATATAATTATTATTATTCTGCTATTCTTCTTCAGATTATTGCCATACAATGACTCACTTGCCACTTCAGTGTGACTAAGAATACAATATACTAATGTTCTGATCATCACTGAAGCTTCTTCATTCTTCCAGTTTATGAAGGAGGAAGTAGGTCAGAGGAGCAGTGGGACAGGACACCAGAAAAGTGCTTTATCAACTTTATTTATAAAACACTTTTCATACATAAAATGTAACACAAAGTGCTTTACAGTGCATTAAAAACATTCCCACTCGCCGTTTCCCTCCCAACCTGCCCCACAACCACCGGACCCACACAACCAAATCCCCATAGACAGTCACTTATATATACCTGTACACACACACACACACACGCACGCACACACACACACACACACACACACGCCCACACACACACACACGCACACACACACGCACACACACACACACACACACGCCCACACACGCACACGCCCACACACACACGCACGCACACACACACACGCACATGCACGCACACACACACACACATGCTCTAAGGTACAAGAAGCTGAGTACAGATACATCAGTTGAAGAAGCACCATCAGAGGAGCCGTCTGCACCAGGAGCAGAGAGTCGCCTGGAGCCACAGGACACAGACTCAGGGCCCAGAGGAGAGAAGAGGCCCCAAACCTCCACCAGGGGCCCATGAGCCAGGGCCCACAGCCGACCACCGCTCCCAGAACAGAGGGTCCCCCAGAGGAAACACTGGAGAATGGATAAATAAATAAATATGAATACATAAATAAAGAATTGGCTAGAAATTAGTGCTGTCAAATGATTTAAAAATTAATCTGATTAATCCCACTTTGGAACTGTGATTAATCACGATTAATCGCATAACGCACTTTTTCAAGTGTCATAGTTTACATGTCTATTTTATGTAAGTATTTTTGCACATTTTCTTCTGAAAATTAAATAATTTTATTCATTTTCAGATCTAAATGATTTATTTAGATCTGTCTAGACTTAATTAAAATCAACACATTTTATATTGAGTCTGTAGGACATGTTGCAGGTAAATCTAGGCTTCATGACCAAACACAGGTTTAATGGATTAGGCCCTTCATACACTCATAGAACTATACAGTAGTTACACATAGGTAACTGACATTCATGGAGTCAGATGGAGCTGGTGTTGGTCTGGTGTTTACACGTGCTCTGAAATAGTTTGGTGACATGTTTGGTCCAGTTTACCTGTTTCAGCGTCACACGCGAGTTTTCTTTTCGTCGCGGAGCACACACAGTGGAGATCACATGTCGAGCCGCATGTGCGTTAGCCGCACACTTTCTGCTGCTCTGCAACATCAGCTCCAGAGATTTTTGCGCTTGTCTGCGTGAGGATTTATAGATTATATGTGTAAAATGAATCATGTGACTACAGCGCTTCCCCTGGACCTCCCTCCTTCGCTCAGGTAAAGCCTCCTGCGAGATAAAAGAGCGTGTTTTGTCAATTAATCTGTTAATTAATTTGTGATTAATGTGTCAATTTTCTATGATTAATTGCATGAATTAACGTGATAACTTTGACAGCCCTAGTAAAAATAAAGTAAAACTAGGACATAAATACATCTAAAATAGTAAGCCTGAAATAAGTGAACACAATAAATAGCATTAATAAATAAAATAAATAAATACACAGTTAAATATTATTCAAAAGCTAAGATAAAACGGTGGGTCTTGAGCCTGCTCTTAAAAACTTGAATGTCCCCTTTAGTCGTCCAGGCCCTCACATGGAATGTTCCACAGTATGGCATTAAACTTCCTCTCTCATCCATCTCCCTCTCTCCTCACCTCTGTCTCTCCATCCGAGTGTGAGGTTCTAAAGTCCTCCTGTGGCACCCATCTGTGAGGCCCTTTTAATTAGAGCCCTGCTGTTAGAGCCCCCCCTGCCTCACACACACACACACACACACACACACACGCACACGCACACACACACGTACACACACACACACACACACACCTACACGCACACACACGCATACACACACACACACATACACACACACACACACACACACACGGACACACACACTCGCACACACACACACACACACACACACACACATACACACTCACTCACTCATGCAGGAGGAGGAACAGGCGCAAGAGGAGGAGCAGGGGAAGGAGCAGGGGCAGGAGGAGGAGCAGGAGGAGGAGCACGGGCAGGAGGAGGAGCAGAGGAGGAGGAGCAGGGGCAGGAGGAGGAGCAGGGGCAGGAGGAGGGGCAGGAGCAGGAGGAGGAGCAGGAGGAGGAGCAGGAGGAGGGGCAGGGGCAGGAGGAGGGGCAGGAGGAGGAGCAGGGGCAGGAGGAGAGGCAGGAGCAGGAGGAGGAGCAGGGGCAGGAGGAGGAGCAGGGGCAGGAGGACAGGCAGGAGGAGGAGCAGGGTTTGGCTTTGGATAATGTTCCATGTACTCTGCGGGTCTTGACAAAGCGATAAAGGAATCAGAGGTTTCTAATGTGCTTTGCTAGCTTTGTTTTGCTAAGGGCTCAACATAGAAGTTAGCAGTGAAAATACGGCACTTTATCACAAGATCAAGTCAGAGTTTGGTGAGAAATTATTCTTTCCTGTTTCTATCTGAGAAACTATCTTTTTGAGTCTGTGCTCTCTTTTCTCCAGTCCTCTCACACAGAAATGTTCCAGGAGCCAAAATAGGGCCAAATTGCTTTGGAAACTAGGCCTCACACGGCTCGCTTCGGGTTGTTTAAATGGACCGGTACAGTTCACTTAAGACAGAGGAGACTCTTTTAGACCGTTCTTGCTCTGTTTCAAAAATGCTTTGAAATGAACAATTTCCAATTTCTTGTGAAGACTGGCCCATGGCCCTGTGCTTACTCTCCTTCAGCTGTGAGCCTGCATTGATCTGCTCTGTGTGAGTCGACAGGGAGCGCAGGTACAGATTAGAGTCCAATTCAACACTTCCGCCAAAGCGTGGCCCGTCTTTGGATAATCTGTTGTTAGAAATCCCTGACTGGAGCCAGAGGAGGAGGAGGCTTCAGCCCAGTGTGCTGTCAGGGGACGGGGCGGAGGAGTGCAAGCCTGGATTTCAAAAGTATGTTTTTCTGTTTTATCCACAGTGTACAACAAATGAAGATAAGTTGAGGAGCAGGACCACACCTCATACACCGCTGTCTCTGGTTCATATGTTGTGTTCACGAGGCAACACAACATTCTAGACTGAACTCTGAGTCGGGTCAGAATCCTCAGTAGAACTCTGTCAGTGTCACATGTCAGATTAGTTGACCTGGTTCATATCTCTGGAATTAGTAGGCCTATTCACATGAAACAAAAACTGGCACAAAGTTCAGCATCTTCTCTGTCAGCACAGATAAACAAAAGGGATTTTTAGGCCCAAGCGCCATAAGCTGGCGAGAGGCCTACTACTTTGCACAGCTGCGAAAGTGTGCACATAGTGCGCATGAAATCGAATGCGAAGCGCTCACCCGCCTCCAAACACTCACTAACGCATTCCCCAACTCATGCACGTTCCGTGCATACTAATAAGTAGTGGGAAAATTGAACATTATCGTTGTAAACGGGCAAAGCCCATGCGAAAGTGCGCACTAAACGAGCACTTTACGTGGGGATGACGACTGCGGCTATATTTCACATTAGTTTCATTAAGAAGTTTATTCATTTCACGTGCCCTGGAAATGTTGCACGTCAGTCGCTGATGTCAGTCTCTACTACAGTCTATAATGACGGCCTCTGCCAGCGCTTCAGAGAGCAGCTCACCACACCGTGCAACAGCAGCCGCTTCTGCTATAGCTGCGAAATACCACTGTTCGTGGCCGGGCCCCGGGACAGAGCGAGCCACAGTCAGATGATGGGGCTTTGTGGCTCTGGTGTTGCTGCTGTCTTCCCATAGACACAGCAAAGCCTGGACACTTGGACACACTGGATCCAAGCAGATCGGCTCGTGACAGTCCAACGTGAGGCACACACAGCACCTCCTGAACTAAGATTTAACTCCTGGTTTAGTCCGAGCAGATGCATAGGCTCCAATCCCCAGAGACTCTTCCACGGTGCTCGTGGTGCTCTGGACACTGTGGTCAGCGCAGGTTATAAGTGATCAGTTCTGCTTTGATATCTGCATAAGGTGGAGCTCAAGTTGATCTGGAGGTGCAGATTTCTTATGATCAGTTTCTGTCAGTGCTTTGTGGACATGTTCAACAGGCTTAAAATCAACAGTCAATTACAGTAACACGAACATTTTTAGATATTCGTTTTCAGTGCTAAGAGTGTGGGGATCTGTCTGTATTTTTCAAAAGAAAACAAATCAAATTCAGTCCTAAGAGTAACTGATGGACCTTTTAAAAACAGCATAAATCAACAGCATATTGTAAACAACTGGTGTTTACTTTTCAAACAGTCAAATGGAACATTTAACACCACAATCCATATGTTTCTGATCAGCCGTGAGCCTGTGCACCGTTTAGCCCTGCTCCTCAGGCACATGCAGACGGATCAATGCTCGTCCCATGTTCATGATTGCTGCCATTACCTCGCTCACTAAATGCCTCGAACAGAAATATGAATCATCTTCAGTGTGGCCGACACACAGGGGGAGGAGTCTGATGGAGCACCCCCTGGTGGCTCGTCCAGATCACTCTCTTTAATTATTGGAGAATTGAACATAGTTGTGTTCTGTGCAGGTGACATCGTGCCACGTGCAGAAAGCTCACCCTCATTCACACTGGAGGTCGGAACATAAACCACATTTCACATTTGTATTGGGGCTGTACTTTCACTTGATGTCATCAACATTAGCTGTGTGAAGCTAACCGGAGGCACTGCTCTGTCTGAAGCGCTGTTTCCCAAGTTAGACTAGGTCTATTCAATATAATTCTGGGTCAGAACTAGTGTAGACCTGGTCTACGATCTACTATCTAGTCTTCTACTCTGTCTCAGTTCTGCATCGACAATTTTGCAGAGCAATATTGGTAAAGCATTTTATTTTGTTTTTCCACAAAGAAGTTCACAAAAAAGTTCAGTATTCACCATATTCCACCCCGCCCACTTCTGCCTCTTTTTATGTCTATGATCTGCACTCTTGTAGCAAAGGGACTTCTGGTTTGGCACGAAAGGTGTTTGCACAAATGGCAATCGAAGGAAAAGTCTCTCGCTAAAACATTATATAGGTAGTAAGTAGATTGATATGTCAGCAACACACTGATTTCCTGAGCCTGCTATTTAGTCCATGTAGAACTTATTTTCTGTTGAGCTCGTCTGCTCCATGTAAACTACAACAGAAAAAGATGGCTGTGCGTACGGCAACTTCCGGAATAAAGTGAATAACAGTTGCTAATATATCCCTTCTTCAAACAGATTTAGTGCTGTTTGTGGTGGCGTGTTGTGTCCCTCTGGCCCAGAGGCCATGGCCCTCTAAAAAATATAGTTCTGAGAAAAATGAAGTTGAATAGAGTTATAAAGTTGGACTTTAATCTGAGCTTTGTTTGAACATAATCTGATCAGAAAGAGCTCACTTAATAAACAGCATTGTTGTTTTGTCAGACAAGTTAGTTTGTTTACCTGCTTTACATCTTGCAGCTACTTCCAGTTCCTTCCTCAGTGTCGCAGGATGCTGTAGTGACGTGTCTTGTAGGCTGATTTCCAGACACTAGGGGGCGCTTATGTGTTAACAGTTTCAAATGGTACACAGAACACACCTGCACCAAGGAAGCACTGACTTTGTTGAACAGGTGAGCTGATTTGTGCTGTTAAACAAGTCCTTCTGTTTCAAATAACACTGCAGTCATAAGTTAACATTATCCAACTGCTCTTCAGTCACACTCACCTTTATGTTGAATGTTACACTCATTTAGCTCAAGCTCAGACTCACGTCTGCCTCACCTGTTTGGATTGGGCTTCAAATCCACAGGAAACATGTCCAACTTCTTCACCACTTTAAACGTTCTTGGTCAGTCGAGAGTCACATGACACTGTTTAACCAATGAAAATTCAGAACACATGCCTGCTTTAATAAAGCATTATATAGTGCTTTATAATTATGAACTTTAAAGTTGTTTTGTAGATTATATAATGTTCTGCTTTGGGTAAAAGTGTCTTGAGTTGTTGTGTCACTGTGTCACCCTCAGTGTCTGTAGTCACACACATACACACACACACACACACACACACACACACACACACACACACACACACACACACTCATATAGACACGCACACACGCACACACACAGACTCTCACACGAGGTGCGCACTGCTCATAATTTAAAGGTCCCATATTCTGCTATTTTCCCCTTTGCACAGTCTATTCTAAGGGCTTTTGTAACCCCCGTTACAAATACACTCAGTAATAACAGAGCATTTCATGACAATATAAAAGGTCAATAAATATTAATAAGTTGATCAAAAATGTGATTAAAACAGCTAAAACAAACAGCTAATGATAAAAATATAAATAGTATTTACATGCACAATTCATAGTTTCCATAATTCTGTTTAAAAAAGACATTGTTAACTTTTTGTTGTCGATAAAGTTTTTCAAAATGCCCCTCCCCCACCCGTGAGGCTGCGTAGCGTAGAGAGAGCGCCCTGTTTACAGCAGAGCAAACAAGCCCGCAGAGCAAAGCAGCTAATAGCAGAAAACTACGGAGAAATATTAAAGATATCAGCTCAAACCTGTTGTCTAGTCAGACCGGAGGAGGGGTGTGAGCCAAATAGGAGTTTACGCCATTACGAGACGAGTTTTGGTGAGTTTTATTTTGTATTTTGCCTTCTTTCGTAAAGTGCACTTTAAGACCAATTTAAAGTAGTCAAAGACGATTGAAACTGAATAGTTCTGTTATTTGTAATTTTATTTGACACTGTTTAAGGCGAAATGTATTTTATTTTATGTGTTTTGGGTGCTTTTCTTGAGAAACATGCTAATTTTGTAGTAAAGCTGAAAAAAAGAGCAGCCGCCATTTTACGTTTTTTCAAAGTCACGTAGCCATGTGAGACGGCTCCGTTTTCATTCGGAGTAGTTTTATTTTTGTATGGACTAAATGTATTCTCTTCGTGGCCTGTCCTGCAGGCCAGGTTTTCGTTTCCCCCGGGAAGGAGTTGAGAGAAGGTTCCAGAAGCTAACCCTTTCTGATCTATGGATGGCGAGCCTACCCAGAGAGCGTGGTTGTAAGGACTGCCTGTAGAGCGCCACGTGGTTCTTTCTTCATCACTACAAACTCACTGCCAAGGTTGCGGTAGGAGATTGAACACTTTTCCTGTGGATTCAATAGACTTTAAAGGAGCACTCGTGCAAACAACTGGATACATTGTTAAAAGACTTTAGAGGTGTTTTTTAAGCTTTTGGACAATTAGATAAAGCTGTTCTTATTCTGCTTTGCATTCATTGTAATATTTCATTTGATTATTGATATTGTGTAACCTTAAAGGGTACCTATGGTATGAATTTAAAGTAACACATTTGATTTGATAAGTGAACAGGGTCAATGCAGTGAACTTTAAGTTTAAGTTACAACTTGAACCCTTTAAACCCAATGACCGGTCATCTTAACTAAAATTAGAGTGAAACAGATAATAACTTGAAACTTAAACCTTTTATTTGAACTTAAACCAAAAGGTAAAGGTTGAAACCATTAAGAAGGGGTGTCTTAAAGGTATCTTAAGTACCAATTGTCTTTGTTATATGTTGTTTGTCAACTGTTCAGTAAATTGCCGGCTTTTCCATTTAAACTTGTTCTGTCTCTGGCTCTTCTATATATTAGTCACCACTCCATTCGAACCTATATCTGGTCCAGTAGCTCGATCTCCTCTGCCTAGCAGCATAGGTGCTACACTTTGTTGATACATTTTTGCGTTGTGCAATATCCATAACATAACAGTTTCCAAAAAACACCCATTTCTTGGACTGGCCCCCCTCCTTTCAAAAGCAAACGGCTCACTCTGAGATCTGACCCCCCCGAACAGAGAGCAGTCTGCCTCCCCTGCCCAACCCGCGCGCCTCCCCCGCTCAACCCGCGACGAAGCCTAGAACGGAGATGGTGCGCATGCGCCGTGTGCTCCGGTAAACAGCGATACACAAACACTGAATAAACATTTTATCCGTCCTGACGGTGCATCGTGCTGAGTCCTACGTCCTGGATCTGACCTGGAGTTTGACGTGCTCCAGGGCCTCAACGACGGACGTTGCCGTTTGGTAAATAACAAGCTAACTCTTCTATCTGTCGTATCCACCGTGTAATTACTATGTAGCAGTAGCATTAGCTATTTTCATTTGTTTTAGGTTTATTAGCCGGAGTTGTAGGACTGTAGCCATAGAAACGGAAAACGTATTCTGTCGAGAAATGCTGAAGGCAAATGTGTGTATTTTGTCGTGAATTAAGAGTTGCAAACCAAACGTAATGCAGATGTATGATGGTATGGCTTATACTTTTTTTACTGTATCGTACAGTATGTAAGCCATTATGTTACACAGTTGGACTATTTGTTGTTGAACTGGTTAAAAAATAAATTAAACACAATATTTTGAAGTGAACAATGAAGATTTAATAGTTGTGTTCATCCACTTTCCACGTACTGTTTAGTCTATCGGCAAATAAAATAGTCTAGAGACGTATTTACAACCAAACACAGATTTTCTGAAAGACAACATGGCTAGTAACGAACCGTTGTGTTAGCAGTAGCAGCGCTGGAACTAAAGAAGTAGCATTCAAAGCGAAGTGATGCTAAACAGACGCGTTTACGGTAGCGCCAGAGGGGTTTGTTTACAGTGCGGCTGCGCTCTTCCTGGAGGCGTGGCTTGAGCGCCGCGTCATCCTGGTGAAGCCGCGTCATCTTAGTGAGGAGCCCCCGTCTGCTGCTCAGCCGAGGGGGACGGAAAAGACAGTTCTCTAGTGAAAACATGCGGGAATCAATCAAAAAACCACTTTGGGCACAACATGCGAGGCCCAAATAGCACTGTAGGAAGGTTAAAACCTCTGAAAAGTCGATTTTGCATGTTATGGGACCTTTAACAGAAACAGGCTCAACGTGATGTTTTTTTCGACATCTGAAGCAGATCAATACAGCAAAAGCACAATGAAAACGCATCTACAGCTATTTAAGGCAGACGGACTGTATTCATTATTCTGTGATGTATCGTTTTGGTTATTTGTGCGCCTTAAGGTTGTTTCAGGTTGTTTTGTTAGGATTGTCTGGTCCATATGAGGACAGTAACAGACTCCAGGAAATGTTTCCCAGGTTATGTTTTTCACTGCATTAGTTTTAAAATGTATTTGTTACGATTCTGGCCATTCACAGAATGCGTCACACCACGCCCTACGTTTGCTTCACTCCACCTCAGATTTTGGCCTGATCACCCTCTTGTTTAGAGCTCCACACTCCACGACGTCAGCGTTTGAATTGGCACAAAACGCCAGCGCTATCACCAGGGGCAAAATACGGCCCATAGTCATGTTCTGTGCCTCAATTAGTTGACTGAATGATTACAGCAGGGGTGTCAAACTCATTTTGTGAGGGGGCCGAATTTAGAAAATCAGAGCCGGTCAGGGGCCGCAACAGAGACAGACTTAAATTGCACTAAAATACATTTTCCTCACCCACAAAATCTACACAGTACATATGAGATTTTAGTTGCCCGAAGTTTTACATTTACAAGGTATATTTGGTATATTTTCGAGTTTAGAAATAATACATTTTAATCCTCAAACTAGCTTTTAACAATGTGTTTTAGTAATAAATCATGTTGATATTAATTAAATAATGTATTATTAGGCCCAACAATTACTGATGCAGTGATCTGCACAAGCCTGGGATTTTTAAGGGCTCCTCTGTCTCTTTGGCTGAAACAGTGTTTAACTCTGGCTCTGGTGTCAGTGAATTATCAAACCATCAGCTGCAGGAGTCATGAGCTGAAGCTGAGTCAGCTTTAGGACGAGTGCTGTTTGTTTGTGGGCAAAGTATTGCAGCAGCACTTTGTTGTGTTACTGAGGACAGAAGGGCCGAAAGAGACACGGGAGAAAGTGTCAGATGCCCTCCCTGTGTGTGATGTTCACCTATAACTCATGGATACTTCTCACTCACTGCCTGACTCTGACTCTTTGTTAATGCAGCTGGTGCTGGTGGCTTTAGTTTTATGAGACAGAGTGTTTTTGCAATGTTCGCTTCATAACACAATGTGGTGGAGCCTAATTTTACCTCGAGAGCAAATTAACACCAAACAAACAAGTTATGCTCCTCCCGCTTTGACCTTCTCTCTGAGCTGCTCCTGAAGCTCCTAACTAAAACAGTAGTTTTAGTTGTATGAATACAAAAAGAAGACAAAAGGTCACTGTCAATTTAATTGTCATTTGTCTATAGCAACTGAAACATACCTTATGCTGCTAGTCGAACAACTGCCTGGTTTGGCTTTCATCACAACCATGGCATTATGGGGCTAAATTTATGCCAAAACATTGTAAATATGCCATACATGGTTTCACATGTGTAACAGTACTTGCAAATATAATTTGTGTTTTGCAAATACACCTTGTGTTTTGCAAATACTTAAAATGATTTGAACAAATGAGTCAAATCAAATGTGTTTTGATTTGTACAAATGTGTTTTGATTTGTACAAATGTGTTTTGATTTGTGGGCGCATCTTACTTTGCACTTGCAAAACACTTGCACCAAATGGAGCCTGTCATTTATGACCGTGATCAACAAGAAATACATGGATGGGTCTCGAACCCATTTCACCCACGTAGAAAAATAACTCACATGTAGGTACCTAAACCGCTTGGCCACATCAGCTGCTGTACTCTCAACCAAAACTTGTATTTGTCCAACACGGCGCGCAGCCACCACTACACAGTTCTGTTTTGTTTTTTTGTTTTTTTAAATGAAAGCCACTCTTGACATCAGACAAGGTATCAAAAGCGGGAACACCAGCACCGCCAGAGGTGCAGCGCCCCCGAGGCAAAGCGCCCGGCACTGGGGAAGAAAGAGCTTGGCTGGGTACTTGCCACATAAATATTATCTAATGTCTTTTTAGTACAATACAATACAATACAATAAGGCTTCGTACTCATTCATGCTCCAAGGTGACTGACTTCTCTTCCATGTCTTCGTGGGTTGCGTTGTACCCATCCACTGTGCCCATTTACTGCCGTCTAGTGCCATTATAAAAATCCAACACGATGTAGATGCTACAAGATCTGGATACATCACTGAGCAACATGGCGGGCCTGCTTCAGCCAAAGAGCAGCTTGGCTTGTCACGTGACTTTTGGCAAGCTCCCACCGCAGTTTGGCTTTGTGTGTTTGAACAGAAATGGAGTCTGTTTTGCAAGTGCAAAGTAAGATGCGCCCACAGATGTAGAGTACTATATTTGCAAATGAAAACTTATTTTAACTATTAAAATTCACATTAATAAATTAAAATATATTAGCATGGGGTTGTGTGATAGGTTATAATGGAACTATATGCTCCTATTACTATACTATGAGCCTCTGTACAGTGACTCCTGCAAGAGAGAAACATCTGTAAATCACTCTCGTGATTCTTTCTCCCTATTTTCAGGTAAAGGTTACCACAATCATATCATTGTTTAGACATATTACTGTAAATCTAGCCATGTTTTGTGAAGCTAATGAAACGTTTTATTTGTGCATTTTGAGAACTTAGACCACACGTTTTTCTGTGCTCTGAACTTGTCCTCCGCCATTTTGTGCTCATATAATCAACGTGGTGCTAATGTTGTTGAGCTAGAAGAATGTTCTTTTATCATTTATTTAGCAGGAAACATGTTTGTACAGTATTATAAATCAGCAATACCCATTTTGTTCATTATAAGCTGTTCCTCCAACATTGTACATTTGGACAGTACATATTTGTGAGCGATGTAAAATGTTAATTCATTGCATTAAACTCCTGCAAGAGAGAAACATCTGTAAATCACTCTCGTGATTCTTTCTCCCTATTTTCAGGGGTGCAACAGTTGTTTGTGCAAAAAACACTTTTGTAAATGTTAAAATGCATGTATTTCCAAACCCAAATATATTTGTACAACACTTTTTTGCACAGTGGTTCATGTTAAGATTTATAGATTTCAAAACCAAATGATATTTGTACAAAATTATTTATATATTTGTACAAATTCAAAAACTCATTTGTACATGGTGGCTATATTTGTGAATCAAATCAAATCAAATCAATTTATTTTTATAATGCCCAAAATCACAACAACAGTTGCCTCGATGGGCCACAGGTAAAGAAAGCAGTTCAGATAACTGTCCCAGAATGCCCCTGTCCTTTGACCCTCCTTCGCGGCGAGGAAAAACTACAAAAAACCCCATGGGAAAAAGTAGAAACCTCGGGGAGAACCACAGTGAAGGAGAGATCCTACTCCCACGGACGGACAGGCTGCAGATGAACTAGGACTGACATCCACTTGGACTGTGGAGCCAGAACCACTCAAGAGGGAGGCTGTGAAAGAGTTCCTCCAGGCGGACGAGGAACAGTTCACCCAGTGTAGAGAGAGCTCCTCCAGCAGTAGATGAGGAACAGTTCATCTAAAGTAGATGGAGTTCGTCCAGGCAGACGAGGTGTGGCTAATCCAGGGTTGAGGGAGTTCCTCCAGGCGGGTGGCGCATAGATCATCCAGTGTAAAGACTGATCCTCCAGACAGATGGGGGTGGGGGGGATCGTCACTGGAGCAGCCGTCGCAGTGTCTGAAACAGTCTCCACTCCCCGGGGGAAGTGGAGAGAAAGAGAAACATGTGAACAGCAATGAACAGACTACAGTTGAAGTAATATTAAATATTGTTGATGGTAAAGTAGGAAGAACCAGAGGATAGTGTTCAAGCTCCATACTTCCCCCAGCAGAGTTGCTCCAAGGGCAGCGTAGCTAAAACTGTAGGTTTTTATTTCTGTTCCTAACTGGCCTGACCATAAGCTATTTCAAAGAGGAACGTTTTGAGCCTGGTCTTAAATGTAGAGACTGTGTCGGCCTCTTTAACATGAACAGGGAGCTGGTTCCATAACACAGGAGCTTGGTAGCTAAATGCTCGACCTCCTACTGTGCTTTTAGAGGCTCTGGGGACTAACAATAGTCCAGCATTTTGAGAACGAAGAGCTCTGTTTGGATGGTACGCTAATATTGCATCTTTGAGGTAGGATGGGGCCATATTGTTTATAGCTTTATAGTTCAGGAGGAGGATTTTAAATTTGATTCTAAACTCAACAGGAAGCCAGTGAAGAGACTCTAACACTGGTGAAATATGATCTCTTTTTCTAGTACCTGTTAATAATCTTGCTGCTGCTTTTTGAACCAGTTGAAAGCTTCTTCTAGAGCTTTTAGGACTCACTGTAAGCAGGGCGTTACAATAGTCTAATCTGGATGTGACAAATGCATGGATGAGTTTTTCGGCATCATCTCTGGGCAGGATTTTTCTAATTTTGGCTGATGTTACGCAAATGAAAGTCGGCTGTTTTACAGGCTTTATTTATATGTGCTTTGAACGAGAGATCTTGGTCAAATAGCTGGGGGCTACAGTGATATTGTCCAGAGAAACTATCTGGTCAGATAAAGAGTCTGGCAGGTGCTTAGGGCCCAGCAGAATGACCTTGGTTTCTTCAGGGTTAAGGAGCAGATAATTAAGAGTCATCCAAGTTTTAATGTCTTTTACGCAGGCACTAAGTCTGTCTACTTGATGGGTCTGATTAGGTTTCATTGATAAATACAGCTGAGTGTCATCTGCATAGCAGTGGAAGTTAATGCCATGCTTTCTGATGATCATACCTAAGGGCATCATATAAAGTGTGAACAGAACTGGACCAAGTTCTGAACCCTGCGGCACACCGTAGGTTACTTTAGAACATGGGGAAGATCTCTGGTTTACATTAACAACTGGTACATTTCAGATAAATAGGATTTAAACCAGTTTAGGGCGGTTTCACTGACACCTACGTCACATTCTAACCTCTGCAGTAGAATGTTGTGGTCGATGGTATCAAACGCTGCGCTGAGGTCCAACAGAACCAGGATTGAGGCCTGTCCATCGTCAGCAGCTAATAACAGATCGTTTGTGACTTTAACTAGTGCAGTTTCAGTGCTGTGGTGCGCACGGAACCCTGACTGAAAAACTTAATAAATTATTGTCCTGTAGGTGGCGACAAAGCTGTTTAATAACAACCCTTTCAAGGATTTTAGAGACAAAGGGCAGATTAGAAATAGGTCTATAGTTTGCCAGTATGTCGGGGTCTAGATTAGGCTTTTTCAAAAGTGGTTTAATCACTGCATATTTGAAGGACTGAGGGACATAACCGCTTTCTAGTGAAGTATTTATTATATTAAGAATGGGATTTATAATTAGGGGGAGAATTTCTTTGAGGAGTCTACTTGGGATTGGGTCTAAAATACAAGTTGATGTTTTGGAGGACATAATGACTGAAGTTATCTCTGCCTGATCAACAGCAGTGAACCTATCTAGTATTACTGAAGGATTTGTATGGGACACTAGCTTTGCAGTCTGGGCTTGCTCAGTACTGATAGTGGGAGTCATTGCATTTAGTTTATCTCTAATAGTCGTGATTTTGCTGCTAAAGAATAGAAGAAAGTCATTGCAGCTTAGAGTAACTGGTATTGAGGGTTCTACTGCGCTGTGACAGTTTGTCAGCCTGAATACAGTGCTGAAGAGAAACCTAGAGTTATTTTTATTTACTTCTATTAAATTTGAATAGTATATTGTTTGAGCCTTACGCAGAGCCTGCTTATAAGACAGTAGGCACATTTTCCATTCTTTTAGGGATTCTTCTGGGAGCGGCATAAAGATCTCTGTAGTTTTCTTACCCTTTGTTTGTGAGAACGTAGTTCTGCATTGTACCAGGGGGAGGCTTGTTTTGGCCTGATGACTTTCTGTTTAAGTGGAGCTGCAACATCAAGAGCAGATTTTTGAGAGTTGACCATTGAGTCAACACTGGCGCTGTTAACGACAGGATCACATGACATAATATTTGCAAAACACAAGGTGTATTTGCAAAACACAAATTACATACATTTGCAACTACTGTTACACATGTGAAACCATGTATGACATATTTATGTTTTGGCATGAATTTAGCCCCATATGGCAACCACTGGTCCTGGTTTCACTCCCTTGAGAAATGAAAAATAATTACAAGCAGTACCAAGTGAAAACAACCTATATGCCACTTCTGTTCTGTGTCAGTGCAAGCAAGGACGGGTGGCACAACTGACATCCCACTTCCAGAAAAAGGCGCCATTTGATACAGTAAAGCGACAACATGGATTCACATTTCCTGACCAGACGCACAGATGCAGGAGAACCAGTACAACTGGCACGTGTGATCTAAAAAACAATTGTTTAAAAGATTAACAATTCCCCCATTTTTAACGTAGAACAGTCCAGATAAAAGACAGCTGACTCGATGTAAACACTAGTAGACATACCCAAATAATAAATAATTAAGATAATGTCTTGCTATTGTACATAAAACTTTACTGTAAGAATAAAAACTCCTCTTGTCCAACCAAAGTCCCTGTGGCTGGGTCATGTCGTGCCCAGCTCCCTTGTACTGAGTCAACACTGTATCACTTTTTTAAAAATACAGAAATTAGATCAACACATGGGACTGGCCTAAGATCCCATCTAAACTACTGCGCCATTGTGGAGGTTTGGAGTCTGCTTTGGAGTCTTGATGACACAAATGCTCAGCGTTAGCTGCTACTATCACTTGTGCCATTGTAACCAAGTTAGGCACACTACTACCCACTAAGAAACTGTCAGTCAGTCTGCTTTTTCCTGAAACTTGAAAAAATTACAACACACACAATGTGGGGAACATATAGGCTATAGGCTATACTGATGCATCATAAAAAGAAAGGTAAACTATAATCAAAGCCGGGATACATTCTTGCTAATGTGAGTTAGCGTTAGCAACTAACCTTCAAAGTTACATATGTAGGAAGACACATAACATTTAAATCCCTTGTCCATTTTGCTCTGTGGTGTAGAGCTCCACAAACGAACAAGCCTCTGCACATCGTTGATTGTGAATTTAGGCCGTTCCAACAAACATCTTGTGAATTCCAATGACTCAACCATGACAATAACAACCAGGAGCGGAAGTGAAGAGGCTCCTCACGTCAGACGCAGAAGTGATGTGTGCATATTCACCTTAATCCAGAAGTTGCCATACGCGCCACCATCTTTTTCCGTTGTAGTTTACATACACCGAGCGCAACAGAAAATAAGTTCTACACGGACTAAAAAGCCGTTTTCAGACTGACCAGGAAATCGGTGCGTTGTTGATTTGTGGCTCGTGTTCATTAAACATTTTACACAAATCAACCTACTTTATGTAACATTTTAGCGGTGAGACTTTTCCCTCGTTCGTCGTTAGCTTTAACGGAGTTCTCGTCAAACGGAAGTGCGTTTACAACAAAAGTGCGTATCTGTGGCAAAAAACGGCAAAAGTGGGCAGAATAAGGTGAATATAATGTTTTAGCAAGAGACTTTTCCCTTGATTGCCATTTGCGCAAACTCCGTTAGCGTCAAACCGGAAGTCCCTTTGCTACAAGAGTGCGGATCATAGACATAAAAAGAGACAAACGTGGGCGGGGCGGAATAAGGTGAATAGCCCATTGGGGACTAACACTTTGAAGAGGCTTATCAGTTCTGCAGCTCTGAACAGGAAGTCAATGGACCCATATCTGTTATTCAGCCGTTATGTTATTTTTAATGTTAGCCACTACAGGTGAATTAAATGAATGAAAATTACATTTAAAGATCTCAATTCCAAACTTCTCCCGTAGTTTTCTCACATGAGTATAAGAAACATTTTCTTTCTTCATGTCATGTTTTCAGGTAGAAATGAGGCAAATACACATACACATATTTGGGACATTTAAATCTGAAAAATGGACAGAACCAGGTTTAAATGTTGTTCATTTTATAACATAAAGTAGTTACAAAAAATGTACAGAGGGGATTTTGGATTTCTTATTTAGTTTTTAAGTCAACTAGATCTGACTGAAAATTGTCCTAAAAATTCAAATTTTGCCTAATTGTTTTGACTTAAAACTTCAATAAATCAGTTTTAGAATTCGATATCAAAAAATCCTTCTGTACGTTTCGTCAAAATCTTGTTAAGTCCAAGACTGTAAAGGTTGGTGTGGGATCTATTTTAAGCCTTGTCTTGCATTTTTCTCTCTGTGGGAGAAAATGTATTTTAAGAAAACGGCCTTTGAAGTTACATTGTCCCAGAGAAATCTATGGATGAAGTAGATTCAATGAAATAATAACGTCAGACAAATTTTTCCCAGAGTGCTCGCTTGCATTTCCCCCCTTTGCATTTGGGAGCAGCGGCCGCTGGACGCCGCATGCAGCTGGGAAACGCTGGACCGCAGTGGCCTTTAGCGCCTTGGCCTGTCGCTGGTTGTGCATCGATTATGTGCCGAGCCTAGCAGTGCGCCGCTAACCTTGAGCTAAGCTAGCGTAATGAGATGGCATCTGACGGCATCGACTGTTACCTGACAGGGCTGACACCTCCACCGCAGAGAGGGGGGAGAGAAAGAGAGGGGGGGAGGGAGGAGGAGGGGAGGAGAGAAAGAACGAGAGGAGAGAGGGGGAGAAAGAAAGAGAGGAGAGGGGGGGAGAGAAAGAGAGGGGGGGGGAGGAGGGGAGGAGAGAAAGAACGAGAGGAGAGAGGGGGAGAAAGAAAGAGAGGAGAGAGGGGGAGAGAGAAAGAGAGGAGAGAGGGGGAGAGAGGGGGAGAGAGAGAGTGGGAGAAAGAGAGGGGGGAAAGAGAGAAAGAGAGGAGTGGAGGGAGGAGGGGAGAAAGAGAGGGGGGAGAGAGAGAAAAAAGAGGAGAAAGAGGGGGGAGAAAGAAAAAGAGAAGAGAGGGGGGTAAAGAAAGGGGAAGAGAGAGAGAAGAGAGAGGGGGAGAAAGAGAGGGGGGAAAGAGAGAAAGAGAGAGGAAAGAGAGAAGAGGAGGGGGTAGAGGAGAGAGAGGAGGGAGAGAGAAAGAGAGGAGAGAGAGGGGGAAAAGAGAGTGAGGAGAGAAAGAGAGGAGGGGGAGAGAAAGAGAGGAGAGAGATAGGGGAGGAGAGAAAGAAAGAGGGGGGAAATGGGGGGGGGGGGGGGCTCTCTGTGCTCTCGCTGGATGTGGTGCAGTTTTAATGGCTGTGAATAGTTGTAAATAGTTTTGTTTGTACTTTGTTTTAAATCTTTTTTTAGGAGGACAATGTAACATCTGTCCAGGGACTATGGACGAAAATTAGCCTGTGGCTAAATCTGGTGCATTTACAGAAATGTCTGTAGTTTAACTCACAAACAAAAAAGTAAGTAATAATTGACTCTTAAATCATGAACACATTATTCTAACTAGACATCCTTAGTTATTACCTCTCATCATGTTATGTTTTACTTGAAGAGACATTTTGGTTGTTTTAACTTAATCTAAATTGTACACCATATTGATAAAGACGATTTGTACCTAGAACTTACTGTCAATTATAACTTTTATTTATTATTTCTTTTAACACGTAACTTCCTTGAGGTGTCACTTACATGATTCCATGGAACTTAAAAGTTAAAAACCATTCTCCTGGAGATATAAGTTTAATGCCCTACTTTGGAATCTTACAGCACAAGGACATTTCCATGGAAACAAGCAGAAGGACGAGTCAGGTTTGTGGAGATGCAGCTCGCTCACAGGTTTGATACATTTTAGTGCAATGAAATTATTATGTTTTACATACTGTGCCTTTAAGTGTTTAACCCCTTCACTCCTGGTGCCTCTTCTTTGTGACATCAGTCCAGCCAACTCTGTTTCCAGGTGGTTATTAGGGTAGTAGTAAAACGTACAATAGGAGTTATTTTTTATTATTTTTGTGTTGTCTCAAATCCACAGCACCAGGTCACAAAGATCAAGTCAAAAGGAGGATGAACACATGGCACGAGGAGGTGCTGTGTTCTGCTGGACTTCAAATACACTATGTATAGTTTTGAAAGTTAGACATTTTGAAAAGATGTTATTTGTCATCTTTTTGAACTACAGCAATGCAGTTTTGGTCCTTACTGAGTCAGACAGGCTTTTAATGGTTTGAACCTGGTTTAGTTTTGATAGGCTTTGGACAAATCAATAGTTCCAGTGCATGTTTTCTATTGTGTTTAGATCAAAAATGTTCCATTGTGTTCCTGTTGTCGCCTCAAACCCAAAAGTACCCTGATATTAAGAGCTACTGAGAACATTTCTATGCAAACCTGTTGATAAAGTGAAGTAAATATCATCTTTCAAATATTTCTGATGTTTTGAAAATCATTCATGTGTCATAGAACTGGGAACAAAGTATAAATCTCAACTAGTCAAAACTGCAACAATTTAATACTAATGATGTAGATTGAAGCTATTTTAACATACATTATTCTCTCTTGCAGAGCATACGCTGAGAGACAGAGAGAGAAAGGCAGATGGACATATTAACATATTGATTGGATTACGCGCTCTAATGGAAGAAGAATTCTGCAAATATTGTGTAGTGTGAGGCAGATAGAGAGCGTCGTGTCGCTCTTTTGGCTTTGTTTATTGAGATAATGGAGGAACTCTGGCAGAATAAACAAGGATTCAGCAAATCTGAATGCACATATGTCTAATCCTGGCTTTTCTTCAGCTCTGGTGGAAGGGATACTCAAGTCTAAGAATCACTTTTAAACATGTTAAATAATGAAAAAACAACTACAATTTCTGTTGGATAGAAAACCCACAATATATTTTGTTTCTTGCAGTATAAATATTGTGTTCCTTCAACATTCAGCACTTACTTTTCAAGAAAAGTGTAATTGTATGATATTTATTTGCTTTTATGCTGTTGACACGCAAGAAAAGTCCTGCTTGAACTTACTTAAATCGTAATTGTAAAATTATAATATGTGCTTTTGCGCATGTCGGTTGCTAGAGAGACCGGCTCCTACACAAAGTACATTTTTATGCTTTTAAGTCACCCTTTTGCACCCAGGCTAAAGTGGCTTTTAACAATGTTTTTATCTGGATTAATAGTTTTTAACCCTTGGATACAGACTCAGGCTCACATCTCCACAGATGCCCTGCCACCGTGCCCAGGCCAGGCCCATCCGTGCTGGTCCTGGGCTCGTGCGTGGTTCAGCACGTGCAAGTAAACAAAAGCTACACCTCCTGTCACCCAGGTGCTGTCATAAAGGACATGACAGACTCCACCCCAGCATCTTCTGCCACCACCCATCAGTATCAACAGTTGTAAGTCCACATTGGCACAAATGACCTCAGACTGCAGCAGTCAGACTCTCATGGACCATTTCAGCCCCTCGCCTTCTTTCTTACAGCACTGGACTCACTTTACAATCAGTGTGACAATATAACCAACCACAGTTCATTCCTGTAATTATCAGCAGAGAGTGGACAATACATAAAACCTTCATAAATCTACTGCAAACAAAAATGATCCCAAACTCAAATCTCCAGAAAGCCTATAAACAACAAATTCCTCAAGTTTGCCCGTCCCCACTTACAATAAATATGGCTCTCTTAAATGTCCACTCTCTGCTGAACAAGTGTTTTTATTGTCAAAGACCTCTGTCTTTAACTGAAACCTGAGGTAAGATGCACCAGTTGTTCTCACTGAGGCCTCTCAACCTGATTTTCACTTTGCTTTTTCAACAAAGAGTGGTAAAAGGGGAGGTGGCACTGCTTCTGTAAGTACAAACTCTGGCCACCAAACCTGTTTTATTTAATGATTTTACAAGCTTAGAATACCACCCAATAGCTTCTCAGCAGAGGCACAATGCGCTGCAGTCTGTGTTTGTCCCTGGCTGTAGCTCTGTGTGGTACGCTGGAGCCACAGCCAGGGACACAGCACAGTGTGCCTCTGCTGAGAGGGTGATCATCTGTCCAGGACCTGTACATCTCCAGGACTCGGGGACGAGCAGGTCGGATCACAGCTGACCCTTCTCACCTGGACATGGACTATTTGAGCCCCTCCCCTCGGGCAGGAGGCTACGGTCCATCCGGACCAGAACCTCCCACCACAAGAACAGTTTCTCTCCCTCTGCTGTTGGACTCATTGACACTTTGTAACACCTGCCACTTTAACAATCTATTATAAAAGAGCTGTCTATTTGCACTGCCAAACTTGCACTACTGTCTGTCCAACCTGTAAATTTTTCTGTATATATTCTAAGTCTATTACATTTTATTTTATTTTATTGTATGCATACTTTTTGTATACTTTGATACTATTTTATTCATTGTTATATATTGCACTTAACGGCAAAGCAAGTTCCTAGTTGGTGAATAAACCGATTCTGATTCTGATTAGTAACCCCCACATTTTATGTGTTACCAAAGAAATTAAGACTCATTATCAATGAATTTTCTGAATTTTTAATCAATTTTATAGAATTCTTATGACATGATTATTTAAACAGGTGATTTTAACCTGCACATCGACAACCTTTTAGACCTAACTAACAAACACATTTTTAAATGTTCTTAATTACAAGGATTTTACTCAGAGGACACACTCTGGACCTGGTCATCACCCATGGCCTGTCCAGAGTGTGTCCTCTGTTGTCTCTGACCACTTCTGTGTGTTTTTAAAAATCACTGGTTTTATTCCCGAGAGACCTCTGTGAGAAATCACTATGTGACATCCTGAGGTGGCTGTTCAAGTTTTAAGAGATCTTCCTAATTTTTTACCTGTTAAGTTTAGCAGTAAACTCCAGTCCGCTATTAACCACTGAAAATAAAGATATACACAAAACCAATACCCCCTGGAGAAATAAGCAACTTAAACTACTGAAGAGGAACTGCAGGGCAGCAGAAAGAAAATGGAGGAAAAATAAAATTACAACAAACAAGCAAATCTTTAATGAACAACAAAATACTTTATAATAAAACAATCAGAAATTCAAGAAATCCATTCTTCAGTGAAGTAATTACAGATCACAAAAATAATCCCAAAATTACTTTTTTCTACAATTGATCTTTTTAACCCAGATTTTAATAAACCTCAAATAACACCCTCTGACTCCGTCTGTGAGGAGTTTGCAGACACTTCATGGGGAAGATAAACACATCAGATGCAATGTTTTATCCAGTCCATCTATCGCTTTTAACACACCTGAGTGTCTGTCTTTACTGGAGGAAACACTGGACAGTTTTGTCCTGGTTAATGATGAGATGCTTTCTCCTCGGTGAGGCCCACATGTCTTTTAGATCCAATCCCAGCACAAATTTTAAGTCACCAGGCCAATGGAGGCTCTTTTTAACTGCATTTTAGAATCAAATCCTGGATGGATGAAAACTTTCTCCAGCTTCACCAGGAGAAAACTGAGGTTTTAGTCATCGATCCTGAGGCCCAGAGAGAGAAACTTTTATCCAAACTACAAGCACAGTCTTTTAATCCATCAGCACAAGTAAAAAACCTGGGCGTTATTTTTGACTCTGAGCTGACTTTTATTCCACACATCAAGAACATCACAAAAATAGTTTTTTTTATCACTTAAAGAACAGCCAGAGTCCACCCCATTCTCTCTCGGGCCAAAGACGCTGATGCTTTTATCTCCAGTCGTATAGATGCCCTGCTCTCTGGTCTGCACAAAAAGAGTATTTCAGGTTTACAATTATTACAAAACTCAGCAGCACATGTCCTGACTAAGACCAGGGGGCGCCACATTACACCAGTTTTAAAATCACTGCATTGGCTCCCCGTGTGCTTCAGGATAAATTTTAAGGTTCTTTTACTGGTTTTTAAATGTCTTAATGGACTTCTTATCTTTCAGAACTACTTTTAAATCCTCACGGCCCCTGCGCTCCTCTTCAGGCTCCTGCGCTCCTCCTCAGGCCCCTGCGCTCCTCCTCGGGCCCCTGCGCTCCTCCTCGGGCCCCTGCGCTCCTCCTCGGGCCCCTGTGCTCCTCCGGCAGCCGGCTCCTAAGTCATTCCCAAAGTCAGGACACACACTCACGGCGAGGCGTCCTTCCAGTACTACGGCCCTCATTTGTGAAATGGCCTGAGGAGGAGCTCAGAGAGAACGTTCAGGTTTTTAAGAGCCGGCTCAAGACCCACCTTTTAGCTGCTTTTTATTAGTATTTATTATTTAGTTTGTTACATTTTACTTATATTATTGATTTAGTCTATCTATTTATTGTATTTACTTGTTTTAGGCTGCCTATATTATGTGTATTTATTTTCTGAGTTTTATCAAATTTCTATCCAATTCTTTATGTATTTCCTTATCATCTCTTTTACTTATAAATACTTTTATCACTTTTAGTCACTCCAGTGTTTCCTCTGAGGGGCCCTCTGTTCTGGGAGCGGTGGTCGGCTGTGGCTGCTGGGCCCTGGCTCATGGGCCCCTGGTGGAGGTTTGGGGTCTCTTCTCTCCTCTGGGCCCTGAGTCTGTGTCCTGTGGCTGCAGACGACTCTCTGCTCCTGGTGCAGACGGCTCTAATGGTGCTTCTTCAACTGGTTTGTCTGTACTCAAGTATTTTAGTGTGTGAGTGATGCTTGTGTGTGTGTGGGTTGTTTGGTTGTGTGGGATAAAAAAAAAAAAAAAAACTAAATTAAAAAACAGTATCTCAATCGAATAAAGGATCAAATAAAATGGATCTGTTTTATAACAATTGACCCCCGATATTAACAAACTGTTTTTGCTTAACTGCACTTCCAAAGTATATGTTTTATTAACTAACCTCCAGTATGAACAAAGACGTGTAAAATCTCCCTCACCACCCATTCACATCCTCACGTGTTCATGTTCAGTTTACAGCACAGAGTCACAGTTTGATGGTGGGTGGAGCAGCAGCAGTAACAGTCTGAACAGGCTCTTGCGGCCGACCAGCACACTGTGGAGCGTGTGGGAGGGAATGTCCTGTTCGCACTCTGGTCACCACTGCTGAGGCATCCAGTCTCTGGCGTCGTCGGAGAACTTCTGAAGGTGGCAGGACGGTGCAGCTGAAGACTGAGTGTGGAGCAGTGGTTCTCAAACGTTTCAGCACTGAGGCCCCCTTCCTCGTACCTCGTCCTAAACCGAGGCACCCCTTTGTTAATCACCCACCCATTTTGAGGTTTACTGTGATGAAAATACATATTATAAATCAAGTTCTTTTTTATTTCTAGTCTTAAAGCATTTCTTTTTGGCCTGCTGCATGATAATTAAAGTAGCCCAGTGCATTAAAAAAAAACAAAAAAAAAAACGATCTTGTATAAATTGTAAATCAAATGTACATAATTTAATTGAGACAATTGCTGGTTTTGTCTTCTTATTTTTTAATCGTTCCAGCAACTCTTCTAAGTTTATTTTACCAACCATTTTAATTTAGCAATAATCAATACAAATGTAATGGAAGCTCTAATAACCTAAATACATTATCTGTATCGGTAAACTGATAAAACTGAAAGCAGAACGGCTGATGTGGATCTGGAGAAAGTGTTTGACCATGTCCCTCGTGGTGCCCTGTGGGGGGTGCTCCGGGAGTATGGGGCCTTTGCTAAGGGCTGTCCGGTCCCTGCATGACCGGAGCAGGAGCTGTGTTCGTATTACTCCAGGGCTGCTCTTTACTACCGCTGCTGTTCATAATTTTTATGGACAGAATTTCTAGGCACAGTCAGGGCGTGGAGGGCGTCCGGTTTGGGGACCACAGGATCTCATCTCTGCTGTTTGCAGATGATGTCGTCCTGATGCTTCTTCAAACCAGGACCTGCAGCATGCACTGGGACGGTTTGCAGCCGAGTGTGAAGCGGCTGGGATGAGGATTAGCTCCAAATCCGAGGCCATGGTTGTCGACCGGAAAAAGGTGTCTTGCCCTCTGCAGGTTGAGAGTCCTTGCCTCAAGTGGAGGAGTTCAAGTATCTTAGGGTCTTGTTCAGAGTGAGGGAAGGATGGAGCGTGAGATTGACAGGCGGATCGGTGCAGCGTCTGCAGTGATGCGGGCGCTGTATCGGACCGTTGTGGTAAAGAAAGAGCTGAGTCGAAAGACAAAGCTCTCGGTTTACCGGTCAATCTACGTTCCTACCCTCACCTATGGTCATGAGCTCTGGGTAATGACCGAAAGGACAAGATCGTGGATACAAGCGGTTGAAATGAGCTTCTTCTGTCTAACCCTTTACTTGACATCAGTGTAATAACTTTAGTAGATTTTTCACTCAACACAATACAATCCCTTTCGCCATCACGACAAACAGATTGAATTTGTGACCCAGACCTGTGTGTTTTAGACTGAAATTGCAAATTATACTTTTACTACTGCAGCCTAATTATATCAGCGAGTGTAACAAGCAATTTTCTGCCATTTGAATAATTGATCAGGTGGGTGTCAGCAGAACACAGGCAGCAGCTGGAGAGGAGCGCTCTATTGTTCAGCACAAGCTGGTGAAGGCTCAGTACAGAGGTAAGAGGGCAGGTACTGTCGATGTGCAGTCTTGTAGTCTAAAGGTTTTGCAGATGGCATCACAACATTTGGAATTTTCGCAATGAGAGGCAAAACTGTGTCAGTGGTGAGTAAATGTAAATGTGAAAATCTGATAGCAAATATAAAAGTCTACAACTCTGATTAATATTGAGTTTTTATCTGACATGTAAAAAAAATAAAGTGTAGTAAAGAGTATAAAAGCTGATTTTATACACAGTAGAACTCATGGGGCTGTATTTTGCCCCTGGTGCTGGCGTTAATGATGGTGTTTTGTGCCAGTGCAAACGGTGACGGCGTGGAACTCTAAACAAGAGGGTGATCAGGCCAAAATCTGAGGTGGAGTGAAGCAAACGTAGGGCGTGGTGTGACGCATTCTGTGAATGGCCAGAATTGTAACAAATAAACTTCAAAACTAATGCAGTGAAAAACATAAGATGGGAAACATTGCCTGGAGCAGATTACTGTCCTCATATGGACAGATAATCCTAATGTAACCCGTCGTATCACAGCAAGAGTTACACCAGGGTTTAGCAGGTCCCACAGGGGTGTGGGGTGAGGACGGAGGCCAAAGACACACAAGATCTCGCACACTCTGATTTAATGGAAGAAAAAGACAGTTCTATTAATCATTGGAACCACAGGTCTGTCCTCCGGCTTCCAGAAAAATCTCTTATTAAAATGTGATCGTATAGTGTTATAATTTACATATTGACAATAATTAGCATAAAAACCAAATAAAATAATCTCAAAAGTATTTACAAATATTGGAATCACAAAAATGTATCTTTTAAACACACAACAGATACATAAAATCCCCAACGTATCCCCCGGCAACCGTGCCCGGCAACAGTGAGAAAATGATGGCAGTCACAAAATAAAACACATTTAATACATATTTTAAAAAAGACAGTTTCCATAAATCACTGGCAACACAGGTCTGTAAAGGACAAAACAAAAACATTACAATAAGCACAAACACTATCCTCCAACTGACAAAGTCAGAATGTAAAAGTAAAATAACCATCTTATTTGTTGACAGAAATGGCTAATATTTACAAATCACATTCTAAAAGTGCCTATGTATAATTAGCGGACTTTACATGTAATCAAACAACAATAAAAGAATTTTAACAATAATGTAAAGTCAAGAGCCGGCTCTCCTGTACCAACCTCCACCAGCTTCCAGAAAGAGAGCAGGCCTGAAGGACCTGTTGCCCATGGTTACACCTAACAACCAGTGCTCTAACTGACCAATATCACTTTTGGTGAAATTAACACACATTTTTAACTGTTACACTAACTAAACAACCTTAAAGGTCCCATATTCTTCTATTTTCCCCTTTACACAGTCTGTTCTAAGGGCTTTGTTGATAAAATTTTGCGTTGTGCAATATCCATAACATAACAGTTTCCAAAAAACACCCATTTCTTGGACTGGCCCCCCTCCTTGCAAAAGCAAACGGCTCACTCTGAGATCTGACCCCCCCGAACAGAAAGCAGGTTGCCTCCCCCGTCCAACCCGCGAGCCTCCCCCTCCCAACCCGCGACGAAGCCTAGAGCGGAGATGTTGCGCATGCGCCGTGTGCTCCGGTAAACAGCGATACACAAACACTGAATAAACATTTTATCGTCCTGACGGTGCGTCGTGCTGAGTCCTACGTCCTGGATCTGACCTGGAGTTTGACGTGCTCCAGGGCCTCGACGACGGACGTTGCCGTTTGGTAAATAACAAGCTAAATCTTCTATCTGTCGTATCCATCGTGTAATTACTGTGTAGCATTAGCATTAGCTGTTTTTATTCTGCGGCAGCGCGCTTCCTGGAGGCGTGGCTTAAACACCGCGTCATCCTAGTGAAGCTGCGTCATCCTGGTGAGGAGCCCCCGTCTGCTGCTCAGCCGAGGGGGACGGAAAAGACAGTTCTCTAGTGAAAGCATGCGGGAATCAATCAAAAAACCACAACATACGAGGCCCAAATAGCACTGGAGGAAGGTTAAAACCTCTGAAAAGTCGATTTTGCATGTTATGGGACCTTTAATGGGCACAAATATCCAAAACGATTCATCACAGTATAATGAAGAAGCTGAATTTTCATTGCGATTTTGCGCAAAGCTGTGTCGATTTGCTTCAAATGTCGAAAAACATCACATTGAGCCTGTTTCTGTTAAATTATGAATCGATTGTCAGACTAAAACACCTCAGTACCAAGTCCTGCTCGTGTCCAGTGGAAACAGGGAAAACACAGAGCAGTGCGCACCTCGTGTGTGTGTGTGTGTGTGTGTGTGTGTGTGTGTGTGTGTGTGTGTGTGAGTGACATGTGTGTGTGTGTAAGTGACATGTGTGTGTGTGTGTGTGTGTGTGTGTGTGTGTGTGTGCGTGTGCGTGTGACATGTGTGAGACCTGTGTGTGAAGAACAAAGCCAGTGGAAATAACTATGAATGAATGCTGTGAGGTGCGTGTGAGCGCGCCGTGTCTGCTGGAGGCTGGAGGGGTGTGACAGAGCATATATGGTGTTGGCCATTTGTCCTTCGGAACAGTTTCAGGTTCCTATCCATTATTATAGGTCTATTCAAGTGACACAAATGAGGTTTTATTATTACACAGCACAGCTCATATGAGGAAGCGCGGCAACGCAAAAATAAACAAAAAACTTTGGGACCAGCTGGGATTTCTGAGGAGGACAGACACGGAGTGGCTTCAGGACCAGGAGGGAGCGGTCAGAGAAGCTCCAGAGCGGTGGTCACTGCAGGGGTCTCTCTGGCTTCAGGACACACCACTGTTTGGTCACCGCTGCTGAACAGAGTATGCTTCCATCGCGGGGCTTCAGAGCTGTTTTATTGTCCCTGTATATGAGTCCCTCTCGTTCTTTTACAAGAGTCTCCTGTGAAGCTTTGGCTTCTTTTTTCGCCTGGATATGCCATGGATGCAAACATCTCCTGCGTGTTTGTGTTGTAACAATTGATGTCAAAGCGACTGGGCGATAGTCATTATTTTGTTGCGGGCATGGTTTTTTAGCTCTCAGGATGATAATAGCTTTTTTCCATATAGATGGGATTTCCCCACTGTCCACAGAGAGCTGGAACAAAGGACTCCATGCTGGAGTTAGTTCTTCATCAAACGTTTTCAAGAGCTTCGCAGAGATCCCATCAGGGCCGCTGGCCTTGTTAAACCCAAGCCATCCTGGAGGTTAAAGCAATTGAAAAGGTGTTAAGCTCCTCAGCTTTTTCCTCCTCATTCAGGATGGGACCACTGCTCCTCTGATCTGATGTCATTTTGGAATTTTCTTAACTGTATTCTACAATGATTCAAGTCACCCAATACGAACATGGGTGCATCAGGCTTATTCTGTGTTCATGAGCACAGTCTGCAATAAGGGAGGCTGCTCTCCCGGCATTCCCACTTGGAGGGATATACACGGCACAGATAAAGATCCACATGGTTCTTCTTAAAGACAAATTAAATAGGAGATGTATTTACCTTGTTGACATGTTTCGGTTGCTTAACTGCGAGCCATCTTCAGAACTGTCACCGACGTGTCATTTATCAGCTGATGTTACTTTCTGAGGCCTCCTGCCACCCAGTGGTCTCTGGAGTGGCAGAAGTTCCCATGTGTGGGACAGAAGGAAGGCTCCGTCATCACGGTTGATGCTGTCAGTGCCTCGCTTTCTGATTTCAATGGTCTCCTTGATCCAGCGATTGAACCTGTTGTTCTCTGATCCAATGACTCGCGCCCCGTCCCAGTCCATAATGTGGTTTTCTCTTTTGCAGTGGTTGGATATGGATGGGTTTGTGTTAATTCTGCCCTCTGCTGGTCTGTTGAATGATTTTACATTTTTAGAATTATTTATTATTTACAAGAAAAAGCAGAACAGGTGAACCTAAAATCAGCCATATCCGACCACTGCAAAAGTGAAAACCACGTTATGGACTGAGATGGGGCTTGAATCTTTGCATCAGAGAACAACAGGTTCAAACGCTGGATCAAGGAGGCCATTGAAAGAAAGAGGCACTGACAGCATCAACCGTGACGACGGAGCCTTCCTTCTGCCCCACACATGGGACACGCTACTCCAGAGACCACCGAGCGGCAGGAGGCGTGGTCATCTCCTATTTCATTTGTCTTTAAGAAGAACATATTGTGGATATAACAAAAGAAGACATAATGAAAGTTGTTGGAGTAAACAGATAAAGATATTTCCAAACTATCTGGGGAGATAGTACGTAGTCTAAGACTTAAACATAACGGCTCTAAGTCCGGTGTGCAAACAGTGGCCTTAGCACAATAGTTGCACCAACAGGATTTGTTAATAAAGACACAAATAACTCCACCTTTGGTCTTCCCTGCGAACTAAAGAGAAGCCCGGTACCTCTGTTAGTTCATCTGGAAAGTCCTCTTGTAGCCATGTCTCCGTGTGGATCATGACGCACGACTCCTGATATTCGTGGCAAAATCTGACATCTGCTTGTAGTTCGTCCAATTTGTTCCAAGCATCGCTGAGGAGCACTGACGGTACAGCTCGTGTCTGCGCCATAGCCGATGGTGAACGCCACCTCTCCTTCCCCGCTTCTGTGTTCTCCGACATTGGCGCACTAGTTCCCCCGGGACATTGTCCAGTAAACCCGGTTCAGGTGCTCCTCTGCTTTGAAGGGTTATCCCAGTTGTATACGCGCGCCGGCTGGTCACTTGCTTCAGGTGCTGCACGTCCAGTGTCTCGTTGCTTGCCCAAGCTAGCTGACACAAGCAGATCCAGCAAAAGGGCGACAGTCGTAATCCAGTTCTTAGTCATGATTATATTGCACGGCCTTAGTCAGTGATTTCAACGATAATGCCACTTGTTCATTCGTCTATCATTCAACAGATAATCCAAAAAGAAGACATACAAACATACAGTGCCCATTATGTCCGTGTCGCAGCCGTGCCGCGCCACCGGATGTTGTTTGACTGGATGGTTCAAACGTGTCCACCATATATGGACTGCCACATCCCCCTCCAGTACGGCCTCTTTGCGCTAGTGTTACCGCCGTGAAAATAGCAAAAGGCCGACCTGGAACTGCCCCCTGGTCATAGCGCTGACGCTAGGGGCAACATTCTTTCTCTCCTTAAAGCAGTGCTAGTAAATTGATTAAATTAATTCATGAAGTACAGTCATACAATAACATTTCAGGTTGCCAAATATTTTAAAAAGCCATGGTTTTTCAGGAGAGTTGTCTTCTGGTTGATGTTGCCAGATGTTGCAGCTGATTTTCTGCGCAGAGACAGCAGGGGGTGGCAACAGAGCTTCAAACGTCCCAAAAATAAATTTGAAACCACCACACACATTCACAGAGAGGTTTAATAAGGTAAAATGTTAAATGTTAAAACTTAGTTCTGCATTAAACAACATGTTTCCGAGTTCAAGTGTTGAGAAAATTGATTGTTATTGGCCAGTGGAAGTTGCTGTTAGCAACAAGCTAGTGTTTCGCTAATAAAACGACAACAAAGAAACAACATATTACGACAAAATGGAAAGTGAAAGTACATTTGAGTGAGAGAGTTGCATGAACAAACAAGAGGCAAAAAAGTCTCTCTTTTGAATGTTGGGGTGCACTTTTGGAATTAAAATGATGACAGTGATAAACTCTACAAGCATTTCTAGAGACTTAAAGAAATCATTGTATTCAACTTTGGAGGATAAAAAAAAAGTATTTTTTTTTTAATGAAAATACCAATTAAAGGGAACTGTGGAGTGCAGGAGGATCTGGGACCAGACTCAAGGCAAAAAAAAATTTCTCTGACACTTTTAGCTGATCATTCCCTGAGCCGCAGCAGTGTCTCTTATACAAATGTCTTCATGCATACAGTTCATGTGAATACTTCATGCTGATGAGACAAAGCATCACAGCAGGACACACGGGAAATATCAAAGTTTTGTTAAATCCAGAGAGAAAAAACAGAAATACACAAAGTGCCTCTCTGTGCAGTTGTTAAAAAAGCAAAAGGTGTTGCCATGTTTTTATGTTTGGTTGTTTGTGTGGGCACTTTGGCTTCCGCCCAAATCAGAATGCTGCCCTGTGATTGATCAATCACTCCAACCCAGTCGTAGTTTGACCCCAAAGACAAAATGGGATTTTTTTTTAGTTTGTTAACTCATCAATATCATGCAAATAATTTTGCTGAACTAAGTAGGTCTGAGCTGAGCCCTTCAAGGAAGTAAATAAGGTGTATTTCTCATTCTCACAAGTTAGTGAGTTGGGAGCATGAACGATACCCCTTATCTTATCTTTTTATTTATTTACGTCCCTCTCTGAGGAGAAAAAAACAAAACAAAATTGGTAGGTTTATATGTCTTTGCAAAGAAATGTGTTGTTGACGGCTTCTGTACAGGTTCAAACTGGAGTTCCAGACTAACCCTGCCTGGAGACAGTAGCTGGACATTTGCACACACATTCCCCGCAGCACACCAAGCTTTTACTTATCTCTGTAACAGCTACACACACTGTCCATCCAGCATAATGGCTGTGTGCCCGGCCAATAAAAGAGCTTCAGTCTTCATAACCACTTTAGCCTTGGACGCCGCCATCACCGCAGAGGACGAGGACCGTGAACGCCCCACACACACACACGCGCACACACAGACACACACACACACACACACAGACAGAAACAGACACACACACACACACACACACACACACACAGAAACAGACACACACGCACACACACACACGCACAGACACACACACACGCACACACACACATTCAGAGAACAGTGCTGCAGAGGACGAGGCACCGTCACACACAGTCCTTCCATTAGCCTAATGAAGTGGCTCCCCAAGATGGATGACATGACATCACCTCGCCTACCAATCACAATTTCACCCCTAAGAAACCTTCTAGCAAAGCCCCGCCCCTCTCCACTCAGCCACACTGCTCATAAAGTGCAGTGGTGACTTTAGTATAACTTTAAAGAAACTGTACTTCAAAGAGCTTGAAACCTGGAGTTGTGTTTCGTTTAATTCACACTTTTGAGTAATACTGTAATATGAGGCTGTCTACAGCTAAAAGCTGAAAATGCTCGGTGCCATCTTGTGATGTCATTAAGGTTAGACACTTCAGGCAAAACACAGTTTTTTTCATTTTGTTTTCTGGTCAGTTTGCTCTCTCAACATTTGGCTTTCATGTAGAAACAACACAATTGTTCAATCAGTTCCCAGCGATGTTTTATTACTTCACTGAATCCACTTCATCCATTGATTTCTCTGGGACATTGTAACTTCAGAGGCTGTTTTCTTAAAATGTGTTTTCCTCCCCTCGGGACAAGGATCACCATTTAAAGTAGCCCCCAAACCAACTGTAGAATCTGGGACTCAACAAGATTTTGACGAAACGTACAGAAGGATTTGTTGATGTCTAATTCTAAGCCTGATTTATGAAAAAAGGCAAAATTATTATTAGGCCCGAGCGCCACAAGCTGGCGAGAGGCCTATTAGTTTCGCAGTGCCGCGTAGCGAGCACGGCCGCGCGCAGTGGCAAGACGAAATCGAGCGCGAAGCGCTCACCCGCTTCCAAACACTCACTAACGCATTCCCCAACTCATGCACGTTCCGTGCATACCAATTAGTAGTGGGAAATTGAACATTATCGTTGTAAACGAGTGCTTTATGTGGGGATGACGGCGCTGAGTTGCCCACTAATGCGTTCCCCAACTCATGCACGTTCCGTGCATATAACAATGTAATGTAAAAATTGAACATTACTATTGTAAATAGGGCCAATAACAGAAAGTGGGCGGAGCCCACTCAAAAATCTCCAAAGTGTCTGCCAGTGACCAGGGACCCATACCAAAACGTAGGAAAGCGCGCGCGCTTTCCGAAAATGTATAGTTTGTGAACTAAAAAAAAGGGGAAACATCATGGATGTATTAAAAGAACTGGATAAGGTACGCCCCCTCTGACTGTGGTCCCAGATTGATTTGTGGCCGTGCGAGGTACTGCAGCCTCTTGGAACCAGCCTTTTTCTAAAATTGCACATTATAATTGCAGACAGTACTGAATTATTATCTGTATTTAAATAAAATAGAAGGAAATGTTCTTTTCTACCGTTTCTAAAATCACCGAAATTACCGTTTTTATATGAAGTGGGGATTGTCGTCACGTGGCGCCCTAAAACAAAGATGGCAGCCATCGTTTCAGGAAGTAAAACAAAGATGGCAGCCATCGTATCAGGAAGTAAAACAAAGATGTCAGCCTTCGTATCAGGAAGTAAATGCGGAAGTAAGAAACTCTTTTGGGGTCATGCGCCAATGAGCACTCTCCATAGGGATAAACAGGACGGCCATCTTGGATTCATCTTCCAGGTTTTATCATAGTTCTATGGGAAACATTGTTTTCGCATCGGAATATTCTTCTTCTTCTTCTTCTTCTTTCTTCTTACCGGGACCAACCCCCCTATTTTTCACCCAGTGAACATTGACGAAGTCTCAGGAAAATTTGCACACCTCTTAAAACCGTGCCTCTCTACATTCTGGCTATTTCCGATTTCAGAAATTCAAAAATATGGCGCGCCAGCACCCCCAAGTGTACAAAAAATGCATTACGGGATAGGAAAGTGCCCAATTTTTTTTTTATCGTAGAATCGTAAAATTTGGCAGAGAGGTAGATAGTGACAAGAGAAGCAAAAAATATAATTACGGCAACGCCGTCCGCCCAACCAATTGTCGGCCATATTGGATCAAAATTCGCTAAACCTGATTCAGCGCTTTTTAAACTGCATTTTTACTTAACTCCTCCTAGGCGTTATGCGAACGAGCTGAAATTTGGTGAAAATGAAGTTGAGGAGTGTGGCATTAAAAGTTATCCAAATCAGGAACCTACGCCCTCACGGTCTCTGTGCGCTTCTAAAATTTGCCCAGAATTCCTGAAATTTTCAAATTTTAAATTTTGCTCCCATTTCCACATATAAAGTCCGAATTGCATCAAATTTGAAACAGTTGTTAAACTCTGCCTGAAACCTACTAGAGGTGAAAGAATTAAATTCACGTTAGCGCCCTACAGATTAAAGCAAACTTTTATATGGGGAGCAAAAATTTAGTTTTTAGAATTTTTGGAAATTTTGCACAAAATTCCATTTTGGCCTACCGATCAAAAGCCAATTAGACCCATGTCATATTTTGTAATGGCGAAGCCGCACTAATGACCAAAACATCCCATGTTATTCCTATGGGAAAATCGAAAAATGTCTCAAATTTGCATATTTTTTTACGACGCATTTTAATGAACTCCTCCTCGGGCGTAAGCCCGACTAACCTGAAATTTGGTGAACATCTTCCTGAGGAGTAGGGCACTTAAAGTTATCCAAATTGTTGGGATAAGTATTACGGTCTCCATGTGGTGAAGCCGCAAATTTGGGCAGAATTTCTGAAATTATCTAATTTTAAATTTTGCTCCCATTTGCACATATAAAGTCCAAACTGCATCAAATTTGAAACAGTTGTTAAACTCCCTGTCTGAACCCTACTGGACGTGAAAAAATTACATTTGGCGCCTTAGCGCCCCCTACAGATCAAAGCAAACTTTTATATGGGGAGCAAAAAATTTAGTTTTTTAGAAATTTTTGAAATTTTGCACAAAATTCCATTTTGGCCTACCGATCAAAAAAGCCAATCAGACCCTTGTCATATTTTGTACGGCGAAGTCATACCAATGACCAAAACATCCCATGTTATTCCGATGGGAAAATCCAAAAATGTCTCAAATTTGCATATTTTTTTACGACGCATTTTAATGAACTCCTCCTCGGGCGTAAGCCCGACCAACCTGAAATTTGGTGAACATCTTCCTGAGGAGTAGGGCACTAAAAGTTATCCAAATTGTTGGGATAAGCATTATGGCCTCTGTGCGGCGAAGCCGCAAATTTCGCCAAAATTTTAGAAAAGACAGAAAAACCCCATGTTATTCATATGGGAATATCTTAAAATCTGTCAAATTAAACTTTGACCTTTAACGCACTCCTCCTCGGGCGTAAGCCCGATCAACCTGAAATTTGGTGACAACCATCCTGAGGAGCGGGGCACCAAAAGTTATCCAAATTGTTGGGATAAGTATTACGGTCTCCATGCGGCAAAGCCGCAAAAATTGCCCAAACTTATACAAGTGACAGAAACATCCCATGTTATTCCAATGGGGAAAATGCAAAATCACTCAAATGAAACTTTGTACTTTAACAACCCTCCTCGGGCGTAAGTCTGATCAACCTGAAATTTGGTGAAAATGATCTTGAGGAGTGGGCCATCTAAAGTTATCCAGGATTTTAGCACAAGTATTACAGTCTTTATGGCGCAGCCGCAAACTTTGACCAATTTTTACACATTTTCAGTGAAATATGAGCAGTAGGAGGCGCGTAGCGCTAATGCGGATTCGGCAGCAGGTATTTTATGAGGAGGGGAAATGGGGCGCGTAGCGCCTCTGGCGTTATGGGCGGGCGGCATGGCGCGAAGTAGGGGTTTATCATTGCCGCTATGCTATATTTATTATTATTTTTTAAAATATTTTTTTAGGGCAATTTTCAGTTAGATCTAGTTTACTTAAAAACTAAATCAGGAATCCAAAAAAAGTCATGTGTACGAAAAGTTAAACCTGGTTCTGTCCCAAATATATGCAGCTTTAATGAACACATTACACAATGAAAAACATGTATTACGTTTTTTCTTACATTTACGTGTGTGAGTAAACTACAGAAATGATATCTCTAAATTTAGAATTTTTTCCTGTTCACCTGAAGTGTCTCACCACATTTAACCTGCTCACACCTGCTCACAATTTCGTTCTACTCATTATCAATCTGACAGACTTTCCTGAAGTCCACGATCATCTCCACTGTCTTCTGGACGTTGTGCTCCAGGTTATTGTCGCTGCACCAGGACACCAGCCGGTCCACCTCCCTCCTGTAGACAGTCTCATCGTCGTCCCAGATGAGTCCGATGAGGCTGGTGTCGTCTGCAAACTGGATCAGTTTTACAGAGTCGTGGCTGGAGTTGCAGCAGTTGGTGTCACAGGGAGAAGAGCAGAGGAGAAAGTACACAGCCCTGTGGGATTCCTGTGCTGATCCTTGAATCCTGCTTTTACTTGCTTCTTTCAGGTCAGCTGACTGGCACCTCCTGAGTGTGCCAAAGACCAGCCCTCCTCCTAATTTGACTTCAACTTTACACTGCAGATTATGACTGGAAATGAATTTATTGTGACACAAGGCTCTGCACTGGAGACTGTAGTTTCTGATGGAAGCCAGGCGTGGCTCTGCTCAGAGGGGACCGGGCCTTTGCAGTTGCAGCACCAAAACTTTGGAACGAGCTTCCTTTGCACATTGGACAGGCCTCTTCTGTACCTGTTTTCACGTTACTTCTTAAAACACACTTATTCACGTTGGCCTTTGAGATGTTGACATCTTAATCAGAGCACATTCATCGATGTTGTTGGTGCTCAAATTCCAGGCTTTTTTAGCAGGAGAAACATGGGAAAAGGTGCGTCGTGTCAAAATAAACTTCAGGTTAAAATAAACAAAATGAACTCCAATGCCCTTTCAAAATACATTTTCTAAAAACATGTGAGTGACGAAAAATAGGAGCATTGTGTCCAGGGAATGACTCACCATGGACTCGTGTGGACGAGTTTATGGTCAAACTGGAGCAATATAACATGCTTTACCCTGTCAAACCTCATTTTCACAAGACAGGAGAAAGCAGGATGCGAAACAACCAAAACACTGAAGGTAAGCAGCCGTTGATCAAAATTTTTGAAAATTACTGCATCCAACCAACATTTAATAAGGAAGCAATATAAACAGTTTGTTGTTTAAAGTATGTGTTCTGCTACAGAGACTTTTTTGAGCTTTTAACCATGTTCTAACAGTGTTCCATCATCAAAAACATACCTAGCTCCGGGTGTCAAAAACACCTTCTGCTGAACTTCCTGGTTCTGGGGCACATTTTTGGATAATCCACGGCACTTATCTGAGAACCTTTCTGTTTTGAGTCCTTCAATCATTCCCAGACTCGTTCTGAGCATTTCTTCCGTCTAAACATGGTAACTGCTGCTAGCTTGATAATTACGATTAGCACATTCTCTTCAAGAAATAATATAGCTAAGCGCTTGGTGCCATCTACTGTGTTTTTCCAGACTAAAGACAACAAATGTAATTATTTCATAATAAACTTTTTGTTTGTTTGTTTCGAAACATTAGATGGCAAATTAAAGGTACTCAAGAGCATGTTTAATGGTTAATGACAATACACAAAAATGTACAATATTTTTCCTTTAAACATCGTTTAGAGACAGACTCGTGTTGTTGGAGC
Organism: Rhinogobius similis; assembly: GCA_019453435.1. NCBI lineage: Eukaryota > Metazoa > Chordata > Actinopteri > Gobiiformes > Gobiidae > Rhinogobius > Rhinogobius similis. The sequence continues at coordinate 31,276,598 of CM033638.1, read as the reverse complement.
AGCTTTTATGTCTCTGGTGTAGAGTGACATTTCTAAAAATACGTGCATATGCAGCTTTGCCTTGGTTGGTGCATATCTTTGGTAAGTATACATGTTACCAAAACCTTCAAACCCTAGTGCATTCTCAAACGTACTTCAATCTGACTAAGCAACATTATTTCCTGCATAAGCAACGCCCTTCTGCATTCAGCCATATTGCTCACTGCTCCAAACGGACAGCAGCACTTTTACTAGCCTGGTTATTTATTTCCTTAATGCAGTTGGCTGGAGAGGAGGTGGCTGTGTCCAGCTCCTGAATCATGGCGCAGGCCTTGGCAGCGAGTGATTCACACAAGTTTGGTTCCACAGTGACACTGGCAGCGGACGAGCACATTCAGAAAATACTGCCTGAGGTCAGCAGACGAGCACTTAGAGAGAGCGTTTATATTGAAACTAGCATAAATGACGTCTTAAAAGAATTACATTAAACCAAGGATCACAAATAAAATCCGGCAGACATTATAGGAGCGATTTCATTTCCATATTCTGGTGCAGTGACTTCTTCCACGGCTTTAACATCCAAGGACAATGAGGGGTGTGCCTTTACTGTCCTGTGTAATTTAATCTTTTCTTATTTTTCTGTAATGTAAGCAATACTCCATCCATGTTCTTTAACCAGTTTTGCATATTCTCCCTGTGTCCGAGTCGCTGCTCCTGACAGGTGGCCCCAGCAGGAGGATATAAACAACACTGGTTTAAATGACTTACATGGCATTCAGTATTTTAAATAATTGTTTGAAGTACATTCCATTTGAAGCTTTTGTTGGATAAATGTTGGATAAAAACTCAAACAACAGAAGTGAATTGCCTTTAAAAGCTTCCAAATGTTGCTTGACAGAAGCAAGTTCCACTTTCTGTGTGGAGTTTCTCCTGTGTCTGGGTGGAATTTCTCCTTTTCCTTCATCAATCTGTAACATGTACTAAAGGTTAAATCCTCCAGCTAAGGTCCTGACCAAGACTAGACTAAGACCTGGAGATGTGTCCCTGGGTGTGTGCAGCAGAACTCGTGTGCTCGTGTCCACAGCTGCATTGAAGAAGGACAATGTAATAATAACCTAAATACTGTGATAGCATGTCATCAGAAGTCTCATGTCACAACGTGTTTAATTACAGGCTCCTTTGTTTAAAGGTCCCAAATTATGCTTTTTTGCCCATTTCATAGTCTCCCCTAAGGACATGTATGGTAAAAATTGCGTTGTGCAACACATTTAACCTTATAGTTATAAAATAGCACCCATCAATTGGCTCTACCCCTCCTCCCTGGAGAAGCACACGGCTTGTCTGAGAGTTGCTCCTGCCTCAGCCCCGCCCACACAGCCCCCGCCCAACCCCTGATGAAGCCTCGGAGAGAGAGTGCTTCCCCCGCCCAACCCGTGACGCAGCCTCGAGCGGAGATGGCAGGTGTGTAAACTAACAAGGCCAGGCGTGCGCTGGTAGAGAAGTTAGCGGTGCAGGGACATCTTATCAATCATGGCGGTGCTTCGTGTTGGGCCCGATATGTCCCGGATCCACAATCTGACGAGGAGTTTGAAGCGCGTCTGTTTGGTAAATGAAAAGCTAACGCTAGTATCATTCATATCTATCGTGTTATTACTGTGTAGCATTAGCTTGTGTTTTCTTTTCATTCATGTTTAGGGGTACCTGTGAGAATTGTCGCCCTCAGAAACAGAGAACGTATGTTGCCAAGAAAATGTATTAGTAACAAGTAATTGCTGTATTGTGTCATGAATTACAATTGTTATTTCACACATAGAAATCATGCAAGGATGAGATGAGAGAGGATGGCTATTTTTTCTCAAAATGTATGTTGCCATTGTTACACAGTTCACAGGTTCATCATTTTTTCTTCCTTGTAATGAATTGACTCACACGGACTATATGGCAATTTTGCTCACAACCTTTTATGAAATGCCAGTTGTGTCCATGGTTTGTCTGAAATCAAATGGTTCCTGGTGATATTATTGTAATACATGAGATAAAATACTGTAATTATGAGTTGCTTTGTCAGTTTGCATGTACCCTTGAAGTAAAATACAAACACTTGCTCATGTACATTACAACACTAAATCCTATTTCCATCTGTAGGTTCTAAGGCTGGTTAATCTGCTGCCCTCTCCTCCTTGTACTGTCCATCCTGGCTTCAATGTGAACTGTCTCAACATTTATGGTTTACAAAATATCATCAACATCTACCGTGCAGACTATGGATGAATACATGGGAGAACACGAGGAGTAAGTATGGAACTTTTGTAATAAGCTACTGTGTGGTTTATTTGTTACATACATGTCAAAATATACATTATAAAAACTATGTAATATAACAATAAACACAATATTTTAAAAATGCAAATGCTGTTTATAATAATCACAGCAAACATGTTTGTCCTTTTCCAGGCGTCTCAGATTTGTGGCCTATAGAAGTTTTGAGCTGGTGTTGGGGACGACTCGGTGCCAGGATCAGGGTCATTATTCCTTGGTGTGCAGTCCTCCGGATACACCAGGAGATTCTGATCCTGATGGACACTATGTTGGATTTCTGCATCCTGGTCAGGTCCAACCCCCCCTCGAATGAACCTGGAAACATGTGCAGTAAGACGTCCTCTTTTGGAGTCTTCGTTAACTGTGCACAGAGGTCTTCAGGCTCAGGGACAGACTTAAACTACTCAACAAATCTGCTCTGGGAGAACCACAGAGAAGACAAGCTGCATCAGCTCAGACATAACCTACAAAGAGTAAGTAGTTACTAGTTTTAAAATAATTTAATAAATGGAAAAGATACAGTATCTACTTACAATTATAATACCTTACGTCTACATATAACAGATGATCACAAATGTATTTTTTACCTGCACAGCATCCCCACAAATGGGTAGACCATGCTTTTGGGTGAATATATATAAACAGTTATAAACAGTTCATAAATGATTATTCTCTAATTTGATTTTGGATAATCAATTTCTCTTTGAATATCTGAGCCTGACATACTGTGTCTGAGTGTGAGAGGAATTACTGATGTTCATAGTCTATAATCCTGGCTTGTGATGTGTTGTAGGGTTGTTTTGCAACGCTTCACATACCTTTACTTCTGACGTGGTGTAACTTCAGGGTACCTGCCGTGTTGAAATGGTTCTTGTGGACTTGTAGACTGTGCTGTTAGAGAGAGTGTAGGAGCATTAAATACTGCACCACGTGGAGTGGAGCTGGAAGATTCTGATGATGTCATCTGGAATAAGATAATGAAGTTAGTGTCTCCCTGTGACTATTCCTTACGATTTGTGGAAGAGCATGACTATCATTCCAAGCATAATAAAGTAACATCTAGTTAAAATATTGCGCATCATTTTCAAAAACAAAGAAATCTATAATGAAAAAATTGCATTGCATATCAACGTATTACTTTTCATGGCTGTGTTATCTGTATCAGCTGACAAGGTTTAGAAAACAATGAGAGAACAATTGGATGTGACTGTATTTAACCTATGTGCTGCATTAAAGCTATTAAAATGTTTTTGATTTAGAAAGAACTTGCAATAAAAGTAAAGAATTACTTGTGTAGAAAAGAGTTAACGTGAGTTTATGCAAAAGGACATTTAAAAGTGACATTCCATCATGAATTTGCTGCTGAAAATTCAAAGGCTCCAGCTGGGGCTGGTAATAAGGCCATGATAAAAGTTTCGCCAAGACATTGTTCTGCAGATTTTGTTATTTATGCACATGCTACAGCGTAAACACAGGACAACAGCTGCAGAACAACAAAGCCTACACGTGTGCACAGAACACAAAAGTTAGCACTGAATTCGACATTTACAGTTTACAGTTTTGACTGAAGTGGCCAACTGCCATCATTAATGTACTTACTGGGTCATCTGTTCCTTTGAGGGAATGGCACCAGGCTGTAGTATCATCTGGGGCTGTTGACATGAGGAGCACACGTCCTCAACAGGAGGGTGGGGCCGAGGGCACACTGGTGCCAGCCCCCAGGAAGCTCCTCCCCTTGTTTCAAAGGATTAAATCTACAAAATGCACAGATGAAAAAAAAAAAAATACTCTGGAGGTGATTTTCAGGTACAAGGAACACTAATAGAAGGTAAAAGTCCGTTTTGCATAGTATGGGACCTTTAAATGCAGTGTTTTGTTACAGCAACAAACAGAATGGACACAGACCAGGACTAGTCCACTTTTACATCATGATTCCTGCGGGGTGGATAAATCATGTTTTAAACATATGGCAGTATTACATAAGCCACGTGTAACAGTTAAACACAGTAAATACGTTCTAATAATTACTGTAGTGTTTTACAGTGGTTTCCATAGTAGAGTATTTCATGCACAGCAGTTCAAATGTTGACTCTCTTTTCTTGTGTCCAAATGCTCAGACTTCACTGGTGTCACTTCAATGGTGTCTCATGCAGATGCCCCGAAAAGGGGGGACTATCCTGGTTAAATAAAGGTCAATAAAAGGGCAGCGGCCCCTGGGGAACGGACAGTGGCCCCGAGGTGTGCAAGAAACTAAACCACACTCAGGGCAACTTTGTGAGAAATCTAACATTATGTGTCAATTTGATCTGAACATTTATGGACTGAAGTTACAGAGTTCTTAATGAAATCCACTGCCGACTCAGGAGCGCTTTACCTCTGCGCTCCTGGACCAGTCGGTGTGCAACATCTCATCTCCAACGCTTCTTTGCCGTGTTAAAGGCGCCAAAGGCCACTAGTCATTGCACAACTCCGGAACTGAGGGGACTCTCATTAAACATGTGGAAATAATAGCTGGGATGAAGGACGCGTTGTCACCTTGGCTCAGTGCAGCGGGACATAGTGAGGCCGGTGAGAATAACTACAGGCTCAGACTGCATGCAATTAAAGACACGAGTGGACTGTCCAAGCACTCACTGTGGTCAGCTTAATAGAACTGAAGAACTGTGAATGCAACCATGGAAATTATATCTAGACCTCATCATGGACATGTAATTGGGTAATTGTAAATGGTTACATTTATATAGCGCTTTTCTACCTTTTTTAAGGCACTCAAAGCGCTTTACATCAAGGAACCAGTCACCCATCCACTCACACATTCATACACCAGTGTACGCAGACACTGGGGGCCAGGTGGGTTAAGTGTCCTGCTCAAGGACACAACGGCATTATTCATCTGAAGGAGCTGAAATCGCACCACCAACCTGCGGGTCAGGGGATCTGACCACTCAACTACTCTATGTCTGGAGTGGGATTCGAACCGCCGACCTGCGGATCAGAAGGCACCCACTCTACCTACTGTGCTACTGCCGCCCCGTAATTGTAATTGGGTTATTCAAATCTTAAGATTCATTGAGGATCAATCAGGCCCTTTACTTTAATTTTAATTAAAGGACACATAATAGGCAAAAAAAAAAAAAAAAAAAAGCATCTTATAAGCCCGTCCTGACATGTTCCCTCATCAAACACATACCTCGATTTGCATTCAGCTTCATTCATGCTGGTTAGAAGGTCTTCTACCTCTGAGCCTCATAAAATACCATTCTGAAATTTCCCGACTTTTGACGTCACCTTCTACCTGTGTGTAGTGCTTGTCGCCATCTGCTGGCAGAGTCATTTCACACCCTTTTGCATTAAAAACTTATGTCAAACATACTAGAAATAAACTTGGATAGATTCAAATCTATATATCAAACTTTGTACACTGTGTTATCTTCATTTTAAGAGTCAAATAGGTTTTGTGGCACCAGATGAATTTTACTTAAGGGAGAGGGGCAAGAAAAGTCTCTTTTGACAGTAAAGGTTGCCGACCCCTGGTGTAGATTGTCCCTGTGATTTCTCACACCAGACCTCGCACAATAATCACATTTCGGTGTGTATTTAAACTGACTTTATCTGGTTGGATAGAAAGATGGGTATGTTGAGAAAGAAATTATGAATAAATATTCCAAAAAAAGAAACAACAACATTTCATAAATGCTTTGACAAAAATGCTGGTCAAGCCTCGAGTGTCAGAGCCGCTCACCTACTCTGTCGAAATATGGAGAACACAGGAGCCGCCTGCTCTTTTCACTTCAGATATGATGTTTTTGAACAATTAGACTTTATTAGCAGCTGACAGCAACCTCTAAATGCAGCTGGCATCTGGAGTGTAGACATTTTCAAACACATTCTTTCACATAATTTCATCATTTTTTTGCTCTTAACAACTCTAACTAAATGATTGTATCAGAGTTCTTTTAATAGCGCCACTCCCAAACCCATCTGGTGAAGTCTGGAGCCAAAAATGAGCTATATCTACTCATTCATACAGATTCTGCTCTTATTAAAATGTGCCCAACAGGAAGCTAATTAGAAAAGATTTGTGTTTTTGGGCACAGGAAAGTATTTTATGTGACTGCAAACCCCACACTGCAAAACAGGCTAATACAAATTAAATTTTAAGGAAAGAATGTTAAGAAGGTTAAGCTTAGTACAAAGATTCCATTCGGCTGCACTGAATCCACCTCTGACATGGTGCAGCTAATTAGAAAAGACCGTTCAGGTTACACTTAGCACAATGAGAGAATAGTGAGTTTATTAGGCGTTGCAAGTCAGGCTGGAATAGGCTGGAACTTTATTTTACCCAAACATTTTCACTGTATCGTACCATAATCAGATTTTATTATATATATAAATTTTTTTTTACTGCAGATAGTTTTGGTGAATCAAAGCCGCACTGACAGCCCTGAGTGTCCACGCAACTGTAACCGCTGGACACAGAATGTTACTCAGCTGCCGACAGGAGCGGAGTTGGTTTGGATGGACAGGTCTGTGGTGTGGACGTGTCACGAAAGAAAAGGCTTAGGCCATTTGTTCATATTCATGCACAGTTGTTTTCAGAATCAGAATGACTTTTATTCATTCCCAGGAGAGATGACTTTTTGTTCAGACGTGTAACAGACCAGCAGAACAAAATAGAGCTTCATATAAGATAGAAATAAGACTAAACTTGTTGAAAATAACAAACTAAATAAAAAAAGTATCTCAATAGAATAAAGGATAAAATAAAGTAGATCTGTTTTATCAACTAAACCCCAGATATTAACAATTTATATAAAGTTACACTAATAAAGTATCTGTTTTATTAACTAAGCCCCAGTATGAACAAAGAATTTACATTTACTTAGTGTATGAAATCTCCCTCACCTCTGTTCACACCCTCACATGATCATGTTTAGTTTAAACCAGGGGTGGGCAATTATTTTGACGCAAGGGCCACATTGGATTTTTACACTTACCTGGGGGCCGGACCATTTTACACACATACTACTACACATAGACTTAATTTAGTGGGAACAGTGCGGTGGCTCACTCCTTTTATCCAATGCATCAAAGTTTGGTGTTATTCTAGTGGTGGCTGTTCTCAAAACTGATTTTTAATGAACAAGCAGCTGCTCAGGAAACTATAAAATGACAAATGCACCACACCTAACTCATACAATTTTTAATTGAATGCTTTGCGGGCCGGATCAAAATGCCAAAAGGGCCGCATGTGGCCCCCGGGCCTTAGTTTGCCCCCCTCTGGTTTAAACGGTACTTTATGATGCACAATGACGTCTAAAGTGCATTTACAGCACGACAGACAGAAGATTTCCTGTGTCTCTCGGTGGAGCAGCAGCAGTAACAGTCTGAACGAGCTCTTGCAGCCGACCAGAACACTGTGGAGCATGTCCGGCTCCTCCCACGCAACATGTCCAGCTCCTCCCACGCAACATGTCCAGCTCCCCCCACAATCAATACAAGTAATTTACTCTTCTCCCTGTGACACCAACTGCTGCACCTCCAGCCACGACTCTGTAAACTGATCAAGTTTGAGACGACACCAGCCTCATCGGACTCATCTCGGGCGGGGATGAGTCTGTCTACAGGAGGGAGGTGGACCGGCTGGTGTCCTGGTGCAGCAACAACAACCTGGAGCTCAACGCCCAGAAGACAGTGGAGATGATCATGGACTTCAGGAAAGTCTCAGCCCCCCTGCCCCCCCTCGCCCTGACAGACTCTCCCATCACCACCGTGGACTCTTTCCGCTTTCTCAGCACCACCATCACCCAGGACCTCAAGTGGGAGCCGACCATCAGCTCCATCATCAGTCAGGCCCAGCAGAGGATGGACTTCCTGCAGCAGCTGAGGAAAGCCAAGCTGTCCATCTGGACCAGAACTTCCCGCCACAAGAACAGTTTCTTTCCCTCTGCTTTTGGACTCATGAACACTTTATAACACCTGCCACTTTAACAACAGCATTATAAAAGAGCTGTCTATTTGCACTGCTACATTTGCACTACTGACTGTCCAACTGTACACTTGGTATATAGTCTATCTATTATCTATCTATATAGTCTATCTTAGTCTACTGTATTTTATTTTATCTTATTCTTAATCTTATGCATGCCTATTTTATATATTTTATTCATTGCTTTATGTTGCACCTTACACCGAAGCAAGTTCCTGTGTTTGTGAATTTTGATCACTGACAATGGCAATAAACCCATTCTGATTCTGATTCTGATTCTGATGAGAGGCTTATCAGGGGATGAAGTGTCGGGGCCGTGTCATGGTGCGGGAGTAAAGGACTGATTTGTGAGGCACAATAACATGGTTGGTCTTTCTCTTTATGTGACACACAGAGAGTCACAGGTCTGTGCTGTACCTTCGTGTCGCTCCTGTTCGCTCCACGCCCTCCGTATCTGTTCCTCGCTCCCCATGTCCATTTCTCGCCTGTTCGCTCTGCTCCTCTATGTCCAGTCTTTGTCCTCTGTGTCCAGGGATGTGTGTCCAGATTTAATTGGGCAAGCCGTTCATTTGTTATTTGTTAGTTAGTTAGTTTATTTTTCTTCGGTCCATAGAAATACAAAAACAAAGCAAACAAAAAAAGCATATGAATAAATAAAGAAAACATTTTACAGACCGAAAGGGTTTAGGCTGAAGTTTATCACTTATTTTGCCAAACCCTAATAACTTAAAGTATGACGTGCCAGACAGCGACAGATGAACATAATAGAAATCTATATACACAGGCACATATAACACTTTTTATATACATAAATATGTATAATATAAACAGACAAAAACAGTTACTGATCTGTACAAACGCACTCACACACTCATTCTTTCGATTTCTTAATATTTTTTTATTACACTGCATCTAAATTTTGTTTTAAAAGTGTAAATACTTTTAGAGTCTTTTTCTGTCTCCTCCAAATTGTTCCATAAATTAACTCCTCTTACAGAAATACATCTATTTTTTACGTTAGTCCTTACATTTCCTTCTGAAAGAGACTCGCTCCTCTGAGGCTGTACCCGGTCTCTCTCGGTTTGAACTTCTCTTGGAGACAGTGAGGGAGCAAATGGTTATGTGCCTTATACATCACGACTGCAGTGTTAAGATCAACAAGATCATGCAATTTTAAGGTTTTTAATTTAATAAAAAGAGCATTTGTTGGGTCATAGTAATTAGCAAAATTAACAATTCTAATGGCTTTCTTTTGTAGCAGAAAAATTGGTTGAATAATTGTTTTGTAATTATTCCCCCATATTTCCACACAGTAATTAAGGTTTGGAAGTATGAGAGAATTATACAATAATTTAAGTGCATAATGATTGACAGAGTATTTAATTTTGCATAATATACCAATGCTTTTTGATATTTTTGTTTTAAGTATGTTTATGTGCATTTTGTAGGCTGTTCTTTCGCTTTCTGTGCGTGCACGCTCATCAGACTCATGCACAGTGTGAGAGCAGGACTTTGTCAGGGACTCATGTTTGCACTGAAGCGATCCATGACATATAACTTGCCGGCCACTTATCCAAACTCTTCATCCACAGGTTTTACAAAGAGCAAAGATGCAGGAGTCTGTGCTGGAGGTGATGGTGCCCCACCCCCTGTGCGGTAAGTGATGGTGCCCCGCCCCCTGTGTGGTAAGTGATGGTGCCCCGCCCCCTGTGCGCTCTGTGCGGTAGATGATGGTGCCCCGCCCCCTGTGCGGTAAGTGATGGTGCCCCGCCCCCTCTGCTCTGTGCGGTAGGTGATGGTGCCCCGCCCCCTGTGCGGTAAGTGATGGTGCCCCGCCCCCTCTGCGCTCTGTGCAGTAGATGATGGTGCCCCGCCCCCTGTGTGGTAGGTGATGGTGCCCCGCCCCCTGTGCGCTCTGTGCAGTAGGTGATGGTGCCCCACCCCCTGTGTGGTAGGTGATGGTGCCCCGCCCCCTGTGAGCTCTGTGTAGTAGATGATGGTGCCCCGCCCCCTGTGCGGTAGGTGATGGTGCCCCGCCCCCTGTGAGCTCTGTGTGTAGTAGGTGATGGTGCCCCGCCCCCTGTGCGGTAGGTGATGGTGCCCCGCCCCCTGTGAGCTCTGTGTGTAGTAGATGATGGTGCCCCGCCCCCTGTGCGGTAGGTGATGGTGCCCCGCCCCCTGTGAGCTCTGTGTGTAGTAGGTGATGGTGCCCCGCCCCCTGTGCGGTAGGTGATGGTGCCCCGCCCCCTGTGAGCTCTGTGTGTAGTAGGTGATGGTGCCCCGCCCCCTGTGAGCTCTGTGTGTAGTAGGTGATGGTGATGGTGAACAACCACACAACATATAATATACCCAAAGATAGTCACACTTTTATTTTCAGTGCTAAAAATGGGGCATATAAAACCGGTGAGTATTCACCTTATTCCAGAAGTTGCCGTACGCGCCGCCGTCTTGTTTCCGTTGTATTAGTTTACATGGAGCAGACGAGCTCAACAGAAAATAAGTTCTACTTTTTTTTTTTTCAGGCCTCAGGAAATCGTTGCGTTGTTGACTTGTTGTTGCTCGTGTTCATTAAACATTTTACACAAATCAATCTACTTTATTTAACATTTTAGCGGCAAGATTTTTCCCTCGTTCATCATTAGCTTTAACGGAGTTCTCGTCAAACAGAAGTGCGTTTACAGACGGAAGTGTACATAACGGCAAAAGTGGGCGGGGAAGAATAAGGTCAATAGAATTTTACAATTGCCCACCAGTATTCTGTCTGCCTCCAGTGGGCTGGAATGGGCCCTGCTCCACCACGTTATCCACCTGCTGCTGTAGATTTATGCAAAACACTGTCTGGTATTATTTCAATTATCATTTTTTACTTTGTGTTATGTTCTGAACGGCCCCAGAATGACTTCAGGACCCTGACGTAGCGAGTAGTGTGCGTTAGCAGAACAATCCACATTAGTGTTGTGGGCCTGTTCTAGACCCTTCCAGCACTGACCTGTAACACATCTGCACCCAGCTCCATCCTGATGTGAACACAGACACAAACGTACAACAACTGAAAAAGTGCATCACATTCTGTTGAGTTGACGCTGTATGTACGTTGAATGTGGTCATAACCTCTGTTCCTATTGATGACATTGGACTTTGACATGAAATATCTCAAAGGTAAAATCACAAATGAGTGACTAGACTCAAGAACTCATTATTTTACAACAAAAATCTGCATTTTAACAGTATTCACTTTAGCTGCCCTCCATCTGTATTAAATATTGGCTGATGGAATGTTGTGATGTCACTCTGCTCCTTCCTGATATTTTCAACATGTTTTTCAACTTTTCTTCTGCTTGACTGGTGTAAACTTCTTAGTTATATTTACAAAATCAAAGAAAACCTGTCCTGCACTTTAACAGAGGACTGAATAGTGCATCCAACCCACTAACCTCAGAATACCTCTTGTGTATTCCACTGTTTATGGTGACGGTACAGTGGGAACACATCGCACTCTTTCTTTCTTTTTTCTTTTATTACTGAATTTTCAAGATTTTATACAAACAAAAAGATCCAATGACAAGGAAAAACAACATTACATCACAGCGATTACAGTTACAGTAACAGAATCAAACAAACTTCTATTTCTGTCATGCTTTATCACATTTGTTCCTTTGAAGACTGTAATCTGTTCCATGACAAATATTGACGTGACAAGTGTATGCCAATCATCCAGGGCCGGGGCATCCGTGCTGCCGAAGTCATCATGGTATAAAGTACAATAGCAGTATTTGTGTCCACAGAATCTAAAAAAAGAGCAATTTCTCTCTACACTAGATGAACTGTTCCTCGTCTGCCTGGAGGAACTCTCTCTACACCTGATGATCCAGTTGGTTGCAGTGAGTGGTTCTGGTCCAGTGGATGTGCCAGTCCTGGTCCATCTGCCTCTGTCCGTTTGTGGGAGTAGGATCTCTCCTTCATGTGGTTCTTCCCGAGGTTTCTACTTTTTCCCACAGGGTTTTTTTTTATTTTCCTTTAGAGAAGGAGGCTCTGCAGACAGGGGGCGCTCTGGGAAATGTATCCACTGCTAAGAGATTTTGAGTGCCACAAAAATAAATTGAATTGAACTGAACTGAATTGAATTAAAGCATTCTTCAAATTAAATATTAGAAATATTAGTAGAAATAAGGCATTTTATGTGAAAAAACTTCCAAAAATACACATATTTGGGACATATAAAACTGAAAAATGGACAGAACCAGGTTTAAATTTCTTGGTTCATTTTGTACACATATTAGCTACAAAAACTTTATTTTGAATATCTTATTTAGTTTTAAAGTAAACTAGACTGGACTGAAAATTGTCCTAAAAATTAATTTTTTTACTTCAATAACTTCAATAACTTCAATAAATCCATTTTAGAATTAGATACCAAAAAATACTTCTGTACGTTTCGTCAAAATCTTGAGTCCCAGATTGTACAGTTTGTTGTGTGTAGGAGCTACTTTAAGGCTGATTTTTATGTCCCGAGGGAGAAAAATGCATTTTAAGAAAACGGCCTTTGAAGTTACAATGTCCAAGAGAAATCTATACATGAAGTGGATTAATGAAACAATAAAATATTTTTAGGAGCAGACTGGAAAAGTTTGTTGTTTCCACATGAATATATGTGTTGAGAGAGCAAACTGACCGAAACACAAAAAACTGAAACATTGAGTTTTGCCTGTAGTGTCTCACCTTAAATACTGTACTATTTAAAGTACATATAAGTAAACATATTATGCAAAGTGGTTTTCGAGCTCAATTTTCTTTTATTCTTGTTGCGTGGACAACCTATGGGGGCCCCCTGCTGTGCCTCTGAGGCCCCACAGGGGAGCCCGGACCCCACTTGGGGAGTCACTGCAATAGGCATTTCCAAAACATTTTTATCCTTTGGCATAAAACATTATATAGTGACGTGTTTGTACAAATCTGTAAAAGTCGTTATTTAACTGATTGTCTGCATTGTTCCCCTCCTGCCTCTGATTCTGACCTCTGATCTGGACGAGGGTTTCCTCGAGTGGACGTTCCCCAACGCAAACATTAGTGTTATCCTGGATCTTCTCAGGACGTAGAGTATAGTGAGTGACCTGACAAGGCGTTAGTGGCAATGTAGGCTTTCCTCACAGCAGCAAACTTTATTGTTCAGTTGGCTGGGATCAGTCAGGGTCAGGATCACCCAAGGGTGTCAGACAGTGACCAGTGCAGAGAGCACCTGACAGACGCTGCACTGTTGACATTTCATGCAAACATTAAAGCTAAGTACTAGGACAGAGGAGACGGTAGTGCCATAAGGTAATCCTGTTCACGCTGTTTTTGTCCTTCACAAAGCCCCTCCCCTGACTGTTACCATGGAGCTCATCTCGCTAACATAACTATTCATCTTATTTCAGAAGTTTCCGTGGGCGCCGCTGTACGCTGTTATCCTCGCTCCGGTTGTATTAGTTCACACAGAGCAGGCGAGCTCAACAGCAAAGAAGTTGTACATGAACACGAAGCCGTTTTCAGGCCCCAGAGAAAAGGTGGAGTGTTGACTTGTTGGTTCTATGGAAATTAAACATTTTGTACATATAAATATACTTTATATATTATTTTAGCATGAGCAGAGTTCCCGCCAAACCCTAAGTGCCATTACAAATGGAAGTGCGGATCTGTAGCAAAAAGATGCAAAAGTGGGCGGGCCGGAATAAGGTGAATAAAGCAGTTAGAGGCGATACAAGCGAGGTGCTGATAATCTTCTCCACTCCTATTACTTAGTTGAAAAATGTGGTACAGGCCTAAATCTGCAGTTCTTTGAGCTTTGCTAAATCTAAAAACAGCGTGTGAGCTGATAAACTAGAATATTTATGAATGAACCAGTAGGACATGTGTCCGTCTGCTGGGTTAGAGCCTAAACCAGCCTGTTTCTGTTTGTGGGGGCCGTGGTTAAAGTTCTAAGTTGGTTTGCCAAAGCTGAGAAATTGCTTAGCTTAGCTGGTCCAACTGTCACTAGAGTTAGCACAAAATGAAGACATAATGACCGCTGCATGATCTACGATGTGTCTGTGAAGAGGATTATTGAACGTGTGGCCATCTGTTTCCTCTGAGAGCAGAGAAACAAAGAGTCTAGTTTGTATTCACATTATACTTATTAGTATTTATCTATTAATTTATTTGTCATTATTTATTTAGAACATAATATGGTTATCTGACATGACATCAATTGTTTGCATTATCACTGAAGAATACACACACACACACACACACGCACACGCACACGCACACACACACACACACACACACACACACACACACACACATATGGGGTCTGCATGCCGTCCCTGTGTTACCGTGGGCTCCTCCCACTGTCCAAACACACATGTGTTCAGGGTAATTGGCAACGCTAAATTGCCCGTAGTGACTGAATGTGAGAGTGAATGGTCCATGTCCATGGTCCATGTCCATGTCTCTGTGTCAGCCACTGTCCAGATTGTACCCCGCCTAAAGCCCAAAGTCACTGGGATATATATCTACAAACTGTGTACCTGAGGCTGGACCCAGACTGTCACTCTGGAGGAATGCGCCGCTGTGGCCTCCTCTGTGCAGTGTTAAACTATCCGACTGTCTGTCTGTCTGAGCGGCGCGTGCTTCAGCCGCTGTCCACACAATCACATCATCGATTACTCCATCGGCTCAAATGTGACTCCTGTTCAAACACGTTCATCTGCAGTTTAGAGACACATTTTGGGTATTGCTTATTTAAAGGACAATGGCAAAGTACATGAGCCATTTAAAGTCAGAACATTTTGACATTTAAGTTGTAATGCTGAGGAAAGTACCATCGATGCCGTCAAAGCAAACACCGAAGAGAGGCTGAGTTCAAGGGATTTTCCAAGATGGCACTGGGTTTGTCAGTCACATCGCTTCGTCTCTGCAAACTTTGACAAAATAATAAAACTTTGTCAAAATAACTCTGACAAAATGCTCTGTGCTCAGGGCAGAGATGGCCTCGATAAAAGCTGAAATAAAGTGGGTGAATTGGGCAAATGGTTCCAAATACAAGCGCTTGCCTGAGTCACTCCTCTTTCCAGAGTCAGTGGGTCAATTGTTATTTTAATTCTCGATAGCCACAATAGTTTATATTTATTATTAAGTCATCTATTTGAAATGTGTTCAGCATTTTAAATAAATATGGTCAGACAGAATCAAACGCTTTATCAGTGTTCAAACTTTTTTTTGCATATGATTCATTATGTGTAAAGATCATCTAATGTTGTCTTGAGTTTGTCGTTTGTTAATAAATCGTTGTGAATTAAATTTGGGAGCATTTCCTCCATTGTTTTAGACATAATCGATTCCATGATTGGTCTATATGAGGCACAAGTCCATCCTTCACTTCTTTTGGTATTAAATATATGGTAATTCTTTCCAACTCTGTGCTTTTTAAGTGCCCTGTTCAAAGTTGATTAAAGCAAAGGAGTATGTTTTTCTTATAAAGCTTTACACCACTCTGAGCTGAACCCATCAGCTCCCCTTCTGTTTCCCTCTGTGTGAGGGACAGTACAGTCCAGTATAGCTAAAGTACCAGCTCATTTAAAGGTTGTTTTTTAATATACAATGTCTAACTTTTCATTTTATCATCATGACACATCCCTAATATGAAGCATTTTCTTCATAATATTGGTCCAATGTCTAGACACAAACTGAACATACAAAAAAAACTGAAATTATTTCTGACTGGCGACCTCCCTTTACCTTTAGAATGAGCTACCCATTCAAACGACAAACGGGATCTATTAAATATTTGTGTAGTTCTTCATAAATGAGTGCCAACAATTTTGGAGACACACTGTACCCTTTACCACTATAAAGAAAGACCTTGAACATCTGAATACTATTCAGTCTACGTCAATAGACTGACGCTATAAAAATGGACATTCTACCCAGCTTTATCTGAGTCGTCCGATCTCAGTTGGTTATTTGGTGAGTGGGACATTTGGGCAATTTCAAGATTAATATAGTTTGTCCAGAAAAAGGTGGTTGGGGTTTACCTTGTCTTCAAAACGGCCTTATCTCAGATCAGAGGCTGCTGCACCGTGTGACCCAAAATGTGAAGCTCAGGAAAAGGAGGAAACATGCTGAGTGGACTGTGTCCCCAGAGGTCCTGTTGGGTCCAATGGAGGATGAAATCTGGAAAGTGCTAATCAAGACATACAAATACCTCAAACTTTTACTCCCACAGCCGCAGAAGTGAGCGCCGGCTTAGTCTTTTAGTCAGTAGCCTAGCGTCATTTATATTAATATCACCAGCTGCACCATGATGAATGTGTTATGGGTCAGAAGCCAATTGTTCTTAAATATTCGTTAGTAGCATATATTTATGGTTTGAAGCAGCCATGGCTTGTGTTCCCGATGGTAAAGTCCTTTAATCTTGTTTGATGTACAAGGCGATAACGGAGCTCATTTGTTGGAAGTGTAGACAGCGAGAGCGAGGGCTGTCCGTCTGGGTCAGAGTGAGCTGTCAGCTGTGTCCTGTTTATTGACGCACGACACTTGATTTGTCAAGATCTAAAATATTATATTTCCAGTGCAGAGTAAATCCTTACATAAAGAGAGGTTAAAACATGGTGTAGAGACACTTCCTGCTTCTCGGAGAATAAAACGCTCTATAATTATTTGCAGATGGCACACAGTCTCATTTTCACCCGAGGAGCTGTACTGGTGCTAAACAGATTTTATCTGAAAAAATCAGATACAGCCCCTTTAAATCAAATCAAATCAAACTTTATTTGACACACACACACACACACACGTACGCACGCACGCACGTACGTACGCACACACACACACACACACACACACACACACGCACACACACACACACACACACACACGCACGCACGCACGTACGCACACACACACACACACACACACAGACACACACACACACACACACACACACACACACACGCATACACAGACACACACACGCACACACACACGCACGCACGCACACACACACACGCACGCACGTACGTACACACACACACACACACACACACACACACACACACAGTTCTTGGGACATTGAAAGAACAGACCAACCCATGAGTAAGGCCCCTGCAGCCACAGCTCCCAGGGCAGAGGGCCCCTCAGAGGAAACACTGGAGAGCCTAAAATGGATAAAGAATATAAAGAAATAAATACGAATTGGGTAGAGTAAAACTAGGACATAGATACATCTAAAATAGTAGGCCTGAACACAATGGATTTATATAATTATACAAATGACAATCCACATAATGAAGTATTTATTTCTTATTTAACAGAAATGCCCACTGACATTTTGTAACTTCTTTGTCCCAGAGCGTTAGGGCAGAGGAAACCTACACAGACCCGGAGAGAACACACAAGTGCCCCACAGAGGAGGTGTAACCCACGAGAGGCAGGCATGTCTAAACTATGGCCCTCAGACCAGTTTTTCTTTTTTTTGCAAACAAAATTAAAGGTACTTCCAGATTGTTCATGGTTTCCTGGCAGCAGAGAAAAATAACATTTTGTTAGTTCCCAGACAGACACCAACCCAGATTAAACTATTATTTTGACAAAAAATGCAACCTTTTTTTTTAATGAATGCACAAAACAGAGCCTTTTGTCCTGAGCTGCACTGAGACCTTTGTTTGAGTGTTTCTATCATTATTGTATTTTAACCACTCTTTGTACTTAAATTGTCCATCTGGATTAAAACAAAAAAATAATAATTAGGAATAATTAAAAAAAAAGAGTTAGGTGGAATTAAACTGAGAGTAAAGTAAATGTAAAATGAGAAACTGTAAGTTCCACATGAAATGAACGGCACAGTCACAATGATCTGGAATATGCTTTACAAGAAGCAACGCGCAAATCCATTCTTTCCTAGTTCAGAGCAGAGGGACATAGTGAGGGGGCGGAGCCTCGGTATCCAGGGCTATATCCAAAACAGAAGAGACAATAAAGAGAACATATCAGCGAGGTTCTCTTGAGCCCCTGGACTGGACGCTTCGGTTCTGGTGAACTGACCAGCCAAGACCACACACTTTGACAACACCAAAGTCATTTTGGCTGGGACTCATGCCCTGTCTCCTCTATTTCTAATGAGCATGATTGACAGGTGGAGTGACCAATCAGAGAAACGCACAGTCTCAACAAAAATGACAGCTTACAAGGAAAAAAGACAGAAAAAATAACAAAAGATTATTAAGAAAGTGTGAAGGCTTCAGCGAGTCAATAAGTAAAGTCTGAACTCTGGAACTCGGTACAAGAAGTTACTCAAATTAGCAGCTGTGGTTGGACCCTTTATTCCAGACTCTTCTGCATTCAAGAGTAAGGACTGGCTGCTCAGGCGAGTGAAGGTCCAGGCCTGATGGGAAGAAAGCAGCAAATCACTGAGGTTTACTTTATGAAGGCCCAGTTAGAACGAGTCTGTACCTGAAGCAGAGCAGACGTGCTCTCTGTCCACAGCTGAAGGCAAGACAGCAGCCTCAACCTCTGGAACCCCAAAAGAACTCCACCAGGCACTTTGGGATGTCCACCAGCACTGGCAGAGGCAGAGAGAGTGGGAGAGAGAGGGAGGGAGGAGAGAGCAAGCAAGAGCGCAGGAAATGATGACTGAGAGAGAGGCCCTGAGGGGAGGAGAAGAAGAGCAAAAGAGAGAGAGCGACACAAAACAGGGAGAGAAACAGGGATGAGAGAGAGAGACAGAGAGGGAAGGGAGAGAGGCAGAGAGCAAGAGACAGCTGCAGAAGAGGAAGAGAGAACGAGTGGGTGAGAGAGAGAGTAGGAAGCGAGAGGAAGAGCAGAGCATGAGAGCGGGATGAGCAGGCTGTGACGAGCAGACGGTCTCTCCTCCATGTCCACCCAGTTTAAGCAGAAGAAACTTCCTCCACTTGAAATAAACAGTCAAACTATGCAAATGCACAAATGCCCCCAACGCCTCAAACTCTGTTCTCTCTCATTATTCTCATTTAAATTGGTTTGGAATAAAGTGTGTATTTTCATGTATTTTCTTTGGAAAGTTGTTTGCCAGGGGCTGGGTTTAATTCATATGAAGTGACATCTCATCCCAGTCATGCTGCACTCAGGATGTGAGGGCATTTGAAATCACTTAATTAATAAGAAAGTTTGCAAAAGTGGAGAAGTGCCCAAAAGAAAAGCAAAATGTATGTAACACTTTATAATAAGGCATATATACAAAGCATTTATAAACTCATTTATAAACTTACTCTAACACTTTTTCTTTGTGCACCACACTTTTACCCCGCCGTGAGTGAGGCCCTATTCGGATGGGACTCCCGGTGCATGTTGGACTCCACCAGGGCTGCCCTTTGTCACCGGTTCTGTTCATTCATTTTATGGACAGAATTTCTAGGTGCAGTCAGGGGTCGAAGGGCGATGGGTGAAACGCTGGAGGGACTATGTCTGTCTATGGCCTGGGAACACCTCGGAATCCCCCCAGAGAAGCTGGAGGAAGTGTTTGGGGTGAGGGAAGTGTTTCACACTTTATTTAACCAGGAGAGTCCCATTGACATAAAACACATCTGTTCTAAGGGACTCTTGGCCAAGAGGCAACAAAGTAGAGCACAGTTACAAGGCACAAACATTAAAAACAATCGCACATTACTGAGGCGGGCTCTGATGCTTTCAGTTTGGTTTGAAAGGCTCAGTCAGTTTTCAGTCTTTCAGTAACATGTTCCAAGCAACAGGAGCTTTACTTCGAGATCTCAGGTAAATGTAATCATTCTAAACTGTCTGTGTTTCTCGACCTGAGCGAACCATCTGTGTCTGTGAAAATCTCTGTGAAATGTCTGTAAAACAAATGTTACCTCTTGTGATTCAGCAAACTCAGGGCTCCTCAGTCATTCCAGTAGTGTGTGAACGCTGCGTGGTTCAGGATGTTTTTAGTCTTTGCAATGACCAAATATTGATTCAGTGTCTCTGCGCTCCATTTTAGGTCCAGATTTGAACTGTACTCACTACAGACCTTTCTCCAGTCTAAGTCTTGATTTTCTACATATCCACATGTCGTGGATGAGGTCATGTACAGGTCTGTTCAGAGCTCATGTTACACCTTGGAAAAGCCACAATGAAAAACAAGACGACCATTTAAATTGGACTAGGTTTTAGTGAAATGTATGTAAATTACAGTGAAATAAAATGGCGCCTTAGAAAAGTCTAGAGTTTTTTAAGTCAAATCAAATCAAATCAATTTATTTTTATAATGCCCAAAATCACAACAACAGTTGCCTCGATGGGCCACAGGTAAAAGCAGTTCATATAACTGTCCCAGAATGCCCCTGTCCTTTGACCCTCCTTCAGGAAAAACTACAAAAAACCCCATGGGAAAAAGTAGAAACCTCAGGAGAACCACAGTGAAGGAGAGATCCTACTCCCACGGACGGACAGGCTGCAGCTGAACTAGGACTAAGTGACTAAGTGCACTCGTAAATCAGACTTTTGTGTCCAAGCTTGCAATGTACCAGTGCCACACGACTGATGCAGTCCTGCCACACACACTCCCTCTGCAGGTTCTAGTTCAGCTGGGCTGACTCACCATCGACTGGAAGATCCACCAATCTTGATCCAAACCACAAAAGACCTGACCTGCATTAACAAGGATTATACAGCCTTCTAATTTAAGTCATGACTTTTCTATACCTTCCTTTTTACAATTAAATATTTACTTGTACATTGAATATTTCACCTTTAGGCACATTTTCATAAACAAGAAAATACATTTGAATGTTACTTTCAAATTATAATTGCTCTCTAGCACTTCAGGAATTAAAATGAAACATCTGAGAAATAAACATGTTTGACATATTTATGGAGTTAACTGCATGGTATTAAAACGGCCAATCGTGTAATCAGCTTTCCAATAACCAATTGTGAGGCAGAATTTACGTCTTTGGTCCAGGCGTGTTCCATCGTAGAAAAGGGCCCCGCCCACAGGGAGGAGTCACTGATAGTCACTGATATGGCTATAACAGGCTATCAGTGACTCCTCCCTGTGGGCAGGGCTCTCACCACTCAGAGGAGCATAAGCCAGAGTTCTCAGACCAGCTCTCTGATTGACTTTTGGATAGAAGTCGAAACGTGTCGATCTTCAAACAGCGTCCCTGAAACCTTTTGTACGATGTTGGAAAATGATCAAAAACAACCATTGTTTGCAGTCAATGTTTCTCAGGATAAACGTGCTCCAATACAGAGCCATGCACGGATCTGCTCCTGGTGCGGTCCAAGAGTTTTCCTGTGGCCCGCAAGCGTTTTTTACAAGGTGGGGGGGAGCACGTCACTGATTGGCTGGCTTGTGACTGTCCGTGTCTTTGCTGATTGGGTCGCCCACACCTTTCCTCTAACACTAGCCATTTCCAACCAATGCCTAACCTTAACCAGACACAGGCCCACAGCGCAGCACGAGGAAGGCAGCCAATCAGAGGCTGCGCTTCCCCTGCCAATTTGTGGCCTGCAGCGTTGACATGAGGCTATTAGCATTTAGCAGCCAGTTAGCTTAGCAGCATTTTAAAGACAAAAAAAAAACAAAAAAAAACCAAAACAAAACAAGCAACAAAAACAAAACATGGGTTAATTTCAATTGTATATTTAATGTATGTATAATGACTTTTTGTTGACAGAATTGAATTGTGCTTCTCTTGCAGTTCGTCAGATATGATTTGGTTTTGTAATTTTTGTTCTTGTTAGGAAATGTCTTGAATATTCTGTCCTTCCTATTACGTTAACTCATGAACTTTAATTCAGAGTACATTTTCCTTGGACATGTTTTAAAGTTGAATCCTGATCCCGGCTGCAGAGGTTGCGCTGTTGTGCAGGCACAGCTTGTGGAGGAGCTAACCAGATTAGCCAGTATCCTATTTCTCACTTTGACAAATTAATTTCCGTACAAATGAAATGAAGCAGCTCTCCCTTGATAATTCCCAAGGAAATTGAAGATGGTTTTATGGAATGGAATAAAACAACAAGCGCCTGTACAAGAGGGGAAATCTAATTACCCAGCGAGAAAAATCAAGGTAGGCTAATAAATTAGAGCGAAGAGCAGCGCGCACAATCCTATAAAAGCTGTGGAGTAAGAAAGGGAGGGGAAATGGTTGCAGAATGTGTGTGTGCATAGCTTTATGTTTCTGTTTTTGCATTAAATAAAATCACAAATAAAATATTGTGTTTAAAAGTGCAATGAGCCAGAGTTATTGCTGTTGTAAATACAGATCTGCATTGTTTTTCTCTCCAGACTCCACAGCTGAATATATGGCTGTATAAAACTGAGCTCTGCACATTTGGTCAAAGAGCAGAATACTTTTTCATATCAGCAAAAAAATACTTATTTTATTTAAAAATGTTGCATAGATTGTCTGTTGAGTGATGTTTTGGACCACCCATGAAAGTTTCATAGCGATCAAATAAAAAAAATAATAATCTAGTCGGGGTCAAAATGACCTGAAGACAACAGCAGGGTAAACATAGAAGGATCTGAAATGTTCTTTATTTTTGGACAGATGAGAAGGTGTTTTCCACAGGCTGCATCCAGTAAGGTTTCATTATGGATCAATTCAAAAATGCACATAATCCTCGCTCAAAGTTGCACTATGTTATGTCATCTACTGGGTATGTTTTTTTGCTTTGAATGAAATATTCCATAGTATGGCATTTAACATATGTAATGGTCCAAGCCTCATTAAAGGTGTGGCTCTTCTGAATGAATGATTCCCTTCATTGCCCTCCGCTCTGTCTCGCTCTGGATGTTTCAAAAGGCCCTCCACTGTGTCATTTTTAGGGTTGAAGTTGTTGTATGTTTAGTGGATAGCACACATGCCTGCCTTGAGTGTGGTCCGGCTCATGTCACTCTCCGCTCTTATCCTGTGTGACTGACCTGCTCTGTCCTGTCGAATAAGCTGACAAGCCAAAACAATGAATATGTTTTATGTTTGAGGATAATAATGCACATCATTATGAGAGGCCCTTGTCTCACAGTGAGAAGGTTGTGGGTTCAACTCTGTGGCCTTTGCCTGGGTGGGTTTCCTGCTGGTGCACCGGTCTCCCCCATCAACCCAAAACATACCAACAACAATAGGTGAAATCCTGGATGGGTCAAATGCAGAGGACACATTTCCCCACAGAGACAAATAAAGGTAACTTACCTTAACTTTAACCGTTTGTTAACAGAGACAGTTCATCATGAGAGACACACGGACTGACATTTCATTTAATAATTCAAATACTCTCATGTTTCATGATTGCAGATGAGGTCTGTATTACATAAGAAAATATTATGTCTATTGTCACTGTAACCGAGCAGTGTCTAATATAATATAAATTAACCAACAACGCCACTGGATAAACCAGAAAAATAAATAAATCCATAAGTTTAAGGACACAGGTTTGTAGAACTGGCTGAAAGTAAGACTGAAGACATGTGTCTTCTAAACAATATACAATAGTTTATTATTCTATTTATAAAGTTAAGAGTTTTGTATTGATCATTAAAAGTGTCACAGTTCACAACAGTCAGCGTAGCTCTTCAGAATGAAGGTCACAGAGCACAAGGAACAGGAATACAGCGAAACTTCCATGGAAACAAAAAGGGGAGGCTCATGTCTAAAATCTAAAAAAACAATCATTTAGATTAGGAGCAGCCTCTAGATTCCGTTAAGCCTGTTTGTTTGGGCAGTGCATACACAAGAAACACTATCAACGCCACATGATGCCCCTGGACCGCCCGACTACAACACAGGCGTAAACCTGGGGGGGCAGACGTTACCCATGTGTAACCTCAGCGGGATAATAAGCTTTCCATTTGCCTCCTGAGACTGAATCAAAATAAGACACAAAACCAGTGAGAGTCCTGAGAGCCTGGCACACAGCTCTGCCGACCCCCACAGCAGCCGGACCCCTGACATTTACAACTCGCCCTGCAAAGGTTCAAACGCACAACACACAGAGCGCAGCCTGTCTCACCTCCTCGTGAGCCTGACTCACCTCCACATGAGCCTGTCTCACCTCCTCATGAGCCTGTCTCACCTCCTCATGAGCCTGTCTCACCTCCACATGAGCCTGTCTCACCTCCTCGTGAGCCTGTCTCACCTCCTCATGAGCCTGTCCTCCTCATGAGCCTGTCTCACCTCCTCACGAGCCTGTCTCACCTCCTCGTGAGCCTGTCTCACCTCCTCACGAGCCTGTCTCACCTCCTCACGAGCCTGTCTCACCTCCTCATGAGCCTGTCTCACCTCCTCATGAGCCTGTCTCACCTCCACATGAGCCTGTCTCACCTCCTCATGAGCCTGTCTCACCTCCACATGAGCCTGTCTCACCTCCTCATGAGCCTGTCTCACCTCCTCATGACCCTGTCTCACCTCCTCATGAGCCTGTCTCACCTCATGAGCCTGTCCTCATGAGCCTGTCTCACCTCATGAGCCTGTCTCACCTCCTCATGAGCCTGTCTCACCTCCTGTCTCACCATGAGCCTGTCTCACCTCCTCATGACCAAGTCTCACCTCCTCATGAGCCTGTCTCACCTCCTCATGAGCCTGTCTCACCTCCTCATGAGCCTGTCTCACCTCCACGTGAGCCTGTCTCACCTCCTCGTGAGCCTGTCTCACCTCCTCATGAGCCTGTCTCACCTCCTCGTGAGCCTGTCTCACCTCCTCGTGAGCCTGTCTCACCTCCTCATGAGCCTGTCTCACCTCCTCATGAGCCTGTCTCACCTCCTCATGAGCCTGTCTCACCTCCACATGAGCCTGTCTCACCTCCACACGAGCCTGTCTCACCTCCTCATGAGTGTGTCTCACCTCCTCACGAGCCTGTCTCACCTCCTCATGAGCCTGTCTTACCTCCTTATGAGCCTGTCTTACCTCCTCATGAGCCTGTCTCACCTCCTCATGGACCTGTCTCACCTCCTCACGAGTCTGTCTCACCTCCTCATGAGCCTGTCTCACCTCCTCATGAGCCTGTCTCACCTCCTCATGAGCCTGTCTCACCTCCTCACGAGCCTGTCTCACCTCCTAATGAGCCTGTCTCACCTCCTCACGAGCCTGTCTCACCTCCTCACGAGTCTGTCTCACCTCCTCATGAGCCTGTCTCACCTCCTCATGAGCCTGTCTCACCTCATGAGCCTGTCTCACCTCCTCATGAGCCTGTCTCACCTCCTCATGAGCCTGTCTCACCTCCTCATGAGCCTGTCTCACCTCCTCATGAGCCTGTCTCACCTCATGAGCCTGTCTCACCTCCTCATGAGCCTGTGGCAAATCTCCGTCTCCTCCTCCTCATGAGCCTGTCTCACCTCCTAATGAGCCTGTCTCACCTCCTCACGAGCCTGTCTCACCTCCTCATGAGCCTGTGTCACCTCCTCATGAGCCTGTCTCACCTCCTCATGAGCCTGTCTCACCTCCTCATGAGCCTGTCTCACCTCCTCATGAGCCTGTCTCACCTCCTCATGAGCCTGTCTCACCTCCTCATGAGCCTGTCTCACCTCCTCATGAGCCTGTCTCACCTCCTCACGAGCCTGTCTCACCTCCTCATGAGCCTGTGTCACCTCCTCATGAGCCTGTAGAAACATTCGTCTATAGGTCTTACAAACTGGGTTGTCCTCTGCATTTGATCCACCCTTCAACACTACAGCGACAAACTCAACAGCAGCCTAAATCGTTTGAAGCTTCACAAAGCCCTTTCTTTCGAAGCTTGTACTGTAGTTGGATGTACCAAACCGGAGCATCAGCAACTGTTTTTTTTTTTTGTAAATTAATTTTTACAATGAAAGTCCACAAGGCTTCAAACAGAGGGCCTTCTCACTGAGAGAAGGGGTTTCAAAAGGAAGGTTTGGCATGTTTTGATGTTGCATTTTCTCTCCAAAAAAAAAAAAAAAAGTATGAGGAACAAACAGTGAGTTTGAACAACTCTGTTTTCATCTGATAACACCTCTTGTGTATTTCTACTTTGGAATTTAAATCATTGCTTCAAATTCTCTGTATAAACAAACCTGCCGCGTTGTCACGGTTGGACATTAAAAGCCTCACGACTCTTCAAATACATTGCCTAGTGGCATGCTGTTTTCAATCTTTGCTAAATAACTCACTTCAATATCACAAATATCCAGTCTTGTCTGAAACGTTTAGTTGTGTTTGTAATTTTAGTGGAGGTTTGGAGTCAGAGCAGGAGACTTCTGCAGCATCACATCCACTGAACACACTCTGGATCCTGCATGAACAGGAAAAACAAATAGAGAAGATGTTCAACTTTAAACAAGTGTCAAGACACAACTCTGGAAAATCTGTGGAGCAGACTTTGTTCATTCCCATTTAGAGCTTCTTTCCAGATATCACAGGGGGAACATGAGTGCACAGAACAGGGTTAAAGGCCAGGGGGACGGGTGGGATGGAAGAGAGCGGCACAAGAGCAGGGAGTCTCACACAACATGGCTGACCTGCAGAGGGGAGCCCCATGGAGGGTCAGCTGATCCCACAGGGCCGAGCGGGGCAGAGGCCTTTAGACTGGAGGAGCTGGACAAAGAACTGTGTTTTCAAACTTTAGGGTGTGGGCTGTTTGTCACAAGTAGGAGATAATATGATATGGGTTAAAAGAAAAAATATTTTCAGAAGAATTAAAATCTGTTCAAATCTGTAGTCTAAGTTTAGTCCATGCTTGGATCAGGTTCGGACCTGTTCAGTCCTTGTTCCCTCCAGGTTAAACTTTGCCCAGATCTGGTTTAGACCTGTTAGTCACAATTAAGTTCTCTCATCATACATGTTTAGACTTGTTTCAGTCTAGAATTTGGTCTTATTGGGATTTAGATCTGCTTTAGTCTGGTTATAATCCTGATTTAGACCTCTTCCAGTTTGAGCAGTGATTATGAGACGAGGCGTTCAGGTGCCGTGGGCAGCGTGGGACACTGTAGCACTGATTGAGTTGGATTGGCAAGTGGTAAACACAGCTGATTACACATTGTCTCTGAGCACTCCCCCTCACGTCAGAAAACAGCCAGACTACCTATACTTTAGTTTGTGTTCAATAGAAATCAACATAACAATCAGCTTAATAACAAGACGGAGTATTTATAGGAGCGCCGTTTAAAAAAAATGGAAAATGAGGAAAAATAGTCATGCTGTTCACAGGTCCATGCAGTGGCTTAGAAATTTAGCAGTTTGGGTTAAAGTTGATGGTAATAATTTCACTGAATACATCATATGCAACTTTCTGCATTTTGGTGTATTTTAGATCTAAAATTTTCATTGACCAAAGTAATGCAAACTGCTGCAAAACATGTTTATTATTTCATAATAAACCCCTTTTTTTGTTTCAAAACATGAGATGGCAAATTTAAGGAACTCGAGCATGTTAAAAGGATAATAACAATACAAATGCATAATATTTTTCCTTTAAAGCTATGCCTATATTTCTTGTTCAGCTTGGGAAACATTCTGCATGGGAGCTAGTATATAATGTGTGGACAACTCTTTATCAAAAAGGCCTGATACTAAGAGCAAGAAAAAGAAGAAGACCACCACTGGAAAACATGTAGTGGACCCTGCTGTGGAGCCCGTCATGTCAGAGGCACTGGTTGCGGAGCCCGAAGATGGCCTGAAGGCCGAAGAAACCTTATATATATAAATTCCCTGCTCACCCTCCGCGGGTGGTCACATCCATCTCTGAGCTCGGGTCCTCTACCAGAGGCCAGGGAGCTTGAGGGTTCGGCGCAGTATCTTAGCTGTTCCTAGCACTGACTGAGATGGACTGAGATGTCTGATGTTCCTCCAGGGATCTGTTGTAACCACTCCTTCAGTTTGGGGGTCACTGCCCCAAGTGCTCCGATCACCACAGGCACCACTTTGGCCTTCACCTTCCAGGCCAAATATATATATATAGTGCTGTCAAACGATTAAAAAATGATCTGACACTTTTGAACTGTGATTAATCACAATTTATCGCATTGCACACTTTTTCATTAAATATTTATTATTTATCTGTCTATTTTGAAGTATTTTTGCACGTTTTCTTTTGAAAATGTAATTTTATTTCTTCACAGATCTAAATTTCATATTTAAAGCCTAACTATTTAACTCCAGACACTGCATTTCATGTTGAATCTGTGGCTCATGTTTAGGGTAAATCTAGGCTACACGACCTACAGGTGCTTTGTAATAGTTTGGTGAAATGTTTGGTCCATTTAAGTCGTTTCAGCGCACACGTGTTTTGTTTTTCTCAATAAAGAAAGTGAGGAGGGTAAAGCTGGAGGCCGGAGTCTGAGGCGTCCTCTGTCACGTGGTGGGTTCTTCTTCTTCTTCTTTTTTTTTACAGCAGAGCCTTCTGCTGTTTGGAAGATAAGCTTCATTTATGAAAGCCGCCAAAATTAAAACAACACCAGACCACTGCTCCAGACGCGTGAGTAGAGGTAATAGTTTCGTATTCGCAAGTTTATATTGTTCTAAAGCAAGTTTGTATTTAAACAAATGAAAAAAATAAAAACGTATGGATATATTACAATATTGTATATATGAATATATCTATTCATTAAAAAATAAATTACTTTGTGTTCCAACATTGTCATAACATTGTCTTTCAAATACAATTTTCTTCTTGCTTTTTTCCAATTTTTCTTAAAAGAATGATGTAGCATTTTTTCAGAATACAATAAAAGAATTAAGAAGCAAGGAGAACAGCTTTTGGTGGACCATACAATATTGAATGCATTCAAATCTATTTTAATACTCAAACTTGCAAATTTAATTTCATTTTTACATGTACATTAGACATTTATGTTATATTGTACAATCATAGTTTAAACAGTTCTTTTATATTTGTATGTTTTGTTTTTCTCCAGATGGATATTACAATTCAGAAGGGGCCATCTTTGCCGGATTTGGGATTTTTCATTTGGCTTATAGTTTGTTATGTACAGGATAATCTATTTGATTTGTTAATATTTTTTTACTAGCCATTCCTTACAAAACACAAAACAAAAAACAACACAAATAACAAAAAACGAAAAAAATAAATAAATAAATTATGCAAATAACTTGAGACATAATTTTCAATGGTGTCAACACTTGGCTTTCATTTCGTTTGATACATCTACTGTAGATGGCGTGATCTGTAACATTTGTAACATTCATATTCTTACCACATTTTTAATGCTGTTCTTTGTATGTAAACCAGTAATATACATATTTTTAAAAACAAAAATGTTATAACGATAAAGTCATTAGTCAGTTTATCAGTCAGTTTAGATGGCCAGCAGATGGCTCTGCTGTAAAAAAAAAAAAACAGCACCGAAGAAGAACCCACCGCGTGACACAGAGGACGCCTCAGACGGCTGTTACTCCGGCCTCCGGCTAATGACTATTGAAGAAAGTGTGTGTGGGCCTGATCACTAATCAAATCAAATCAAATCAATTTATTTTTATAATGCCCAAAATCACAACAACAGTTGCCTCGATGGGCCACAGGTAAAAGCAGTTCAGATAACTGTCCCAGAATGCCCCTGTCCTTTGACCCTCCTTCAAGCGCGAGGAAAAAACTACAAAAAACCCCATGGGAAAAAGTAGAAACCTCGGGGAGAACCACAGTGAAGGAGAGATCCTACTCCCACGGACGGACAGGCTGCAGATGAACTAGGACTGACATCCACTTGGACTGTGGAGCCAGAACCACTCAAGAGGGAGGTGGCTTTAAA
Source organism: Rhinogobius similis (assembly GCA_019453435.1). Lineage (NCBI taxonomy): Eukaryota > Metazoa > Chordata > Actinopteri > Gobiiformes > Gobiidae > Rhinogobius > Rhinogobius similis. Next base: position 31,246,599 of record CM033638.1, on the reverse strand, counting down.
GAGTTCATCCAGGCGGACGAGGAGCAGTCCACCAGTGTAGAGAGATCCTCCAGCAGGAGATGAGGAACAGTTAATCTAAGTAGATGGAGTTCGTCCAGGCAGACGAGGTGTGGCTAATCCAGCTGTCCAGGCGGGTGGCGCATAGATCGTCCAGACAGGTGGGGGTGGGGGGGTCGTCACTGGAGCAGCCGCCGCAGTGTCTGAAACAGTCTCCACTCCCCGGGGGAAGTGGAGAGAAAGAGAAACATGTGAACAGCAATGAACAGACTACAGTTGAAGTAATATTAAATATTGTTGATAGATAAAGTAGGAAGAACCAGAGGATAGTACTACATCCCCTACTTCCTCTATTTTGTGGCAACTGAGTCAATCAGAGAGAAGAACGTCACACCCGTGTGCCGCGATTATAAGAGAGAACAAGCAAGATGGCGTCCACGACAGAGAAAATGTTGGGGGCTTCTCTCTTTTAAAAGACCAGGACGTGTCGTTCAAACCACAGCCAGAGGAAGATTTACAGCAACACGCCATTTTGGAAAGGACTTCTTTAGGAGAAGAACATCCCTCTTTTGGACCGTCCTGTGTGTTCCCCTGATCTAAATCCAACTGAGGACCTTTGGGGACGGACGGCAAGGGACGTTTACAAAAATGGAGCACAGTTCAGACAGTAGATGTCCTTCATGAGGCCGGCTTCACCACTTGGAGAAATGTTCCCTCTCACCTCCTGGAAACACTTGTATTAAATGCAGCAACCAACTTTTGAAGTGATCAACAGTAACAGTGGTGCTACTCATGACTGAGTTCATGTTTGGGACTTTGATTTCTGTTTTGTGGGGGTTCCAGGTTGTTTTTGGAGGTGTGTCCTAAACTTTTGATCAGCCGCAGAACAGACTATTTCAATTTAAAACTCCAACTTTTATTTTTGTCTCACTTCCATTCACTCCCTCTACTAGAACCTTGTTCTTGTTCAACCATGGTTAACCCAACCATGCAAAATGTGACTTTTGCCATTTATTCAGCTGGTCTTAAACTTTTGATCAGGACTGTATGTGTAAAATAAACCTGGTGATTACAGCTGCTCCTGTTCCGTCCTCCTTCGCTCACTCTCTAGACCACCCTGAGGAAACCCTCACCACCCACAATGACCTCCACATCCAGCCTGCACTAGATGTCTCAAACTCACAAAGAACTGGTAAAATGATTTATTTTTTTCTTCAGTTTACTTATTTGATATGGACATAGCAATTACACTGGACGAACCAGATGCATGGGTTGCTACATTTTCAACGCTACATTTTGCTACATTTTCAACTCAACACCTGTCCCTAGGAGGCTTTTTAGAGAAATTCAAAGAAAAACATTACAAATGAGCAAAGACAATACTAATAATAACAGCTACAATTTCACTCAAAATTATCATGTGCACAACTCTGCCCTGATTTAAGCCACAGTTTCAGACGTTTGTTAAAGGTGTTTGGCTCAGTTTGCAATTTTAGGTCAGTGGGAAAAGAGTTCCACAGTTTAGGTCCATTGGAGGAAAAACTGGACTGTCAAAAAGATGTTCTGAACTTTGGAACCACAGTCTGCACAGAGAGGTCTGAGAGCCTCACAGCCAGAGCAGAAAACAGCCGTGACACATGATTTCTCGTTTCAAGAATTTAAAGAGCATTTAAAGAACAATTTCACTGTATAAAAATGTGCAACATTTTCAAATGTGAAAAGATTGTTTTTGGATGATATCACAGTGATATCACCTCATGGCTTTTCTGTCAAATACCTTCACTGCTGCTGGTACAATGATGCAGCTGGTGTTGAGGGTGAGGTTTGTGACCATGAGGTGAGACAGATGTGAGAACATCAGAGTCTGAGCTGTCTCATCAAGCTGCTCTGTATGAGACAGCTCCTTTCTATTACAACGAAAACAGCACATTTGGTTTACCTTTTAGCAAAATTCTTCAATTATTTCACCACTTATGCATACATTAAAAGTGCTTTCTGACGAACATGCTCTGATAGGAAAATAAATAGTAATGGTTTTCTCAACGTTTAGGGTTAAGTGGGTTTGCTCAATCTAACTGGAGATGTTGAGCAGAGCCTGTGTCCACTGCTGCCCAGGCAGAGTGGAGGTTTTGCCAGACACATGAATGAACAGTTCATGTTGAACCCCTGGCAGCAGTCCGGCAGGTCATTTATATACAAGGCAAACAACAGTGGTCCTAACACGGAACCTTGCGGCACCCCCTGTCAAACAAAATGTAACCCCATTGACGCATTGCTGTCTGCCCTCAAGATAATTTCTATCAATAACTCCACCGTCCTCCCCTCCCCTCAAGTCAAGAGTCTGGGTGTCATCCTCGACAGCACCCTTTCTCTCCACTCCCACATCAACAACATCACCCGTTCTGCCTACTTCCACCTTCGCAACATCTCTGGTCTCCGCCCTTCTCTCACTCCTCACACCACAGCCATACTTGTCCACAGTCTAGTCACCTCCGATTATTGTAACTCTCTCCACTTTGGTCTCCCCAATAAATCCCTCCAGAAACTGCAGCTTCTCCAAAACTCTGCAGCCCGCATCATCACCAGGACGCCCTCCCACCATCACATCACCCCCATCCTCCAACAACTTCACTGGCTCCCCATAAAACAACGGATTCACTTCAAAATTCTCCTAACCACTATCAAATCCAAATTCACTATCCATAACCTGGCTCCACCGTACATCTCTGACCTCCTCCACATCTCCACTCCCTCTCGCTCCCTCCGGTCCTCCTCCTCCTCTCTCCAGCTCTCTGTCCCCTCTTTCCGTCTTATTTCAATAGGGGGCGGAGCCTTCAGCCGCTCTGCTCCTCAGCTGTGGAACTCTCTCCCTCTTGACCTCCGCAACATAGACACCCTTCCACTTTTCAAATCCAGACTCAAAACTCACCTGTTCAGACAATCCTACACCACAGAACTCACTCCAACACCATCATCCAGTTCTGTTTGTGGGTTTTATTCTGTTGTTTTTTTTCTTGTTGTCATGTACAGTGTCCTTGGGTGTTTTGAAAGGCACTTATAAATAAAATGTATTATTATTATTATTATTATAAGTTTTAAACCACAGCAACGTATTAGAGGACATGTTTAAACGCTGGGGCTTGTTCAATAAAACACTGTGATCCATGGTATCGAAGGCCTTTCTGAGGTCTAAAAACACTACACCAACTACGTGGCCTTTGTCTAGACAGCTTTTCATCTTTTCCCATAAGAAACAGTTAGCTGTTTCAGTGCTGTACTTTTGTCTAAACCCAAATGCTGGACGCAGCATTTGGTTTGACTCCAGGTGTTCCTCTGTTCTTTAGACACCACAGGGAGGATTGCAGTTGGCCTGTAGTTGTTAGGTGTGTCCTTTCCACTTGTGGACCGGTGTAACCACAGCCGTTTTCCAGCGTGTGGAAATCGGTTTGATCGAATGGAAAGATTTACTAAATGTGTGGTAGGTTCTAGTAAAATATCTTTGTGTTTTCTAATCAGGGCTGCGTTAAGATCAAAGGGCATGGATAACCTTTGACACTGAGTTGCTCATGTTTGAGATGATTTTTTTTACTCTATCACAAGACGAAAAGGTCAGTGTTATTGAGATGCATGTCTTCTGGACATGGTTGAATTTTATTAAATGTGTTCGCTAATTCATGCACTCAGTCAATAAAACAGTTATTAAAGGCACCTGCCATTGAGTCATTGTGATTAAAAGGATTTCCATTCAGTTTAAAGGGGACATATCATGCAAAATCTACTTTTTTGGCCCTTAGATACATTTTATTGTGTACTGTGGGTGTCTGGTAGTGCCAAAAAGTTGAAATTAATCACTTAAGTAGCTCCAGAGATATATTTATATAAATTTTGCAACATATTTCTCAGTTCGTTCGAATATCCGCATTATCTGTTACGTATTTTTATCTATCACGTCACAGTTAAAACAGCGGAACTACTAAACAAGGTCAAGAGCTTCCGGCTAGTCACTCAGAGACCGCCATCTTTATTTTCCTTATAGCGATTTTGTAGTCCAAGTCCATGTCAAAGGTGCGAGTGGACAAGTTAAAAGGCTCTGTTCTTGGTTGTGTTACCAGCACAACTCATTACACCGACCGCCTGCATCCGAACAACTGAGATCGGCATGGTTACGTTTTATTTTTCGTGGTAATGTACCACCGACAGTGGGGAAAGTTCCGTTTGTGTGCTAAGCACTTCAAAGAGGAGTGCTTCAGTAACCTCCGCCAGTACAACGAGGGATTTGCTCAAAGATTGCATTTGATCGAAGGGTCAGTTCCTTCGGTCTATGGAGATGACGATATAGTGGAGCGGTAAGTCAAGAAACGCTGAAACACTGTTTATTAGACCTATTTTTTATCCAGTCATTCTTTACCTGTGTTCAGGCCATTTGTGAGGGATTAGCATTAGCATTACACCTGGAGCTGCCCATCTTTTACTCGGCTGTTTTCCAGCTGCTTAGGGCACATGTCTTTATATATACATGGAATACATTTATTTTTGATGTTTTCATAAGGCAGAACTCAAGATCAGACAGCTGTAGCTGACGTTAGCATGTCGCTAGCGTTAGCATGTCGCTAGCATTAGCGAGCAGCAAGCGTAGCCCGCAGCACCTTAACTACGCTGACTGGGTTAGAAAAAAACAATGCAATAATTCTTCCATATTCTTAAATATTGTTGTCGTTGCCAATACAGATACATAGAACCGAATGTCAGTTAAGCGAACGGAGCGCATAGCGAATTACATAGTAGTAAACAAACCATTGAGATGCAGCCATTTGAATTCTTTGCTGCGGAGGATCGTCGTCTTCGATTTCCTCTTGGTCTGTGTCAGACTCTGGCTCGTACATGTAAGGCTGGATGTTGATTTCTTCGCTTGTTTCCATTTTTCGATTGTCATTACGTTTTTTTCTAACTTTCAAGAAGTTTTGGATCCGATGGACGGACTGTGTTTGGGACTACAACCATGGCTGAACGGGGCGGAGTATGCATGCAATGCGCAAGGGAGGAGGTGGGGTGCGAACTAACTCATTTGCATTTAAAGAGACAGTGCCAAAACAAGGCGCTCAAAAGCGCTCCTTACAAAAGGGGTAAAAGAGAGGCAAGTAGAAAGAAAATTAGGAGGAATTCAGACTGTAGATTGCAGGTATAGTTTATTTAGACCCCAGGTAAATGTTTTAAATGTTCAAAAGGTGAAAAGAAAAGCATGATATGTCCACTTTAAGACAATCCCTTTTTGACATTTTGAGCTGAGCTGGATTAGTTAGGCTGTTTATATGGTGCCACAGTTTGTAACTACTACCACTGGCCTCTTCAATGTTTTTAGTAAAGAAATTGGTCTTTGCTTTGTGCAGTTCTTTGATAACTTGATTTTGGAGTTCAGGGTACATAACATAATCTGTTCCGTTTCTAGTCTTTAAAGACGTAAATGCAAGATTGTGTTTTTTTCGTGATATGCCAAATTTCACAGTTGATCTGTGAAAGAGATTGTTTTTTTGGTCTACTTGCCCAGTTTTTGTGTACTTTTTCATTAAGTTTTTCACGCTTACAAATTGGTTTGGTTTCTATCCGGCTCCTTTGTAACACTGTTCCAGTCGATTTGATTTAATTCACATTCAAAATCATTTATATTTCCATTGGGGATCCCTGTTGTTTTAGTTTCTGGTTCTGTGTTTTTGTGATAGAGAGGTTGCTTTTTAGCGAGTTTCCTAACAATTAAAGTCATATTATGATCCGAGAGCCCCATGATGAGATTGTATGTTTTTGTTATTCTTTCTGGCCCATTAAGATCACATCAATCAAGGTTTCACTATGTTTTGTAATTCTGGTGGGTTTGTCTATTAATTCTTTATATTCCAATTTCTTCACCATGGATTTTAGTTTAATTTAACTGTTTTTTCCCTGACAGTTAATGTTGAAGTCCCACAAAAGTATGCATTCAGTGCCATCATCAGTGTTTGACAGACAATTTGTAAATTTATTGTAGAAGTTTACACCAAATGAAGGTGGATTGTAAAAGACAATTATTTAGAATTTCATATTTGGAGATAGAGACCAAGGGGTGGGGTGTTCTAGAATACCTCAGAGAACAGTCTTATTGCGAAGTGATCACTATAAATGAGAAATTGGAATGTCCTTCCCTGCAAGTTTCACTTCATGGTATATTTATCAAGTCTGCTGGAAAATGTTGAGTCAGCCAACTTTCAGAGACACAGAGGAAATCGAAGTTCTATATTTGGTCTGTTTTGGGCGATATCCTTCTGATGTTAATGTGTCCGTCCCTACGATGTGCCGTGGCCCACGTGTGCGTTGTTATTCTCCGCTGCTTAGGAACAGCGTGGATCATGGTTCACAGGAGCGGACAGGCCAGAGACATAGGACAGCACAGCAGCGTCCATCCCTGGGAGCGCCACGGCCACAGAACCGCCAGGACTGCCATCGACATAAGGACATCAGCGGTCTCAACAACACAGGGATGTGTACATCTCCGAATAAAAGAAGCAGCAGCAGTAATGTTTGGGCCGATATCCTTGGATGTGTCTGGCACTTTATAGCTTTGTATTGATTCAGTTGTGTAGGAAAGTCTGCTCCGTTGACAGCTCCGGATAGCAACATGGCCAAGACTAAAAAAATTTAGTTTTACTTTTTCGTGAAAGTTGCCCATAGGATCCATTGCCTCGTTGTATTGTGTATGTATCTTAATTATGAAAAGGCTAGCGCTTGGAGAGATCGCGCAGGTGAGCACAAAAGGCATCAGTGCCACGACACGACAACAAGAGTGGACGGACAGGTGAGGAGCACCTTTTCCACGTGTGCCACGGTTTTGTTTGGGATAGTATTTGGTGATATCGTTCAAGCTTAAAAAGTGGGTTCATTAGAAAGTGAATCATAAACACGGCGGTGAATTGTGCTCATGAGTGGAGCCTTCCAAACCATGCACAGGAGCCGCCTTCTTCCTTGGACCCTAATCGATGATCAATAATACATTTTGCAAATTGATTTAAAAAATAAAAATGAATAAAGCTGATTCATCTAGAGGGAGATGAACCCCAGTGCTCGCCAATACACCAATTTCTCTAATCCACTCAGGATCTGGATACTAAAATGAGCAACATTTTTTTTTCTCTTATGAAGGTTAGTGAAAAAAATCACAGACGTGGACACAGGCACAATGTGATCATGTCCTTATTTACATGACTGTAGACTGGAGAGAAAAAACACACAGTGGCAGCAAACCAAAGTAAAAAAGGAATGTTGACAGCCCCTGACTCTGGACCCAGGAGTGGGCGGGGCTTGTAAAGTTGTTAATGTTAGCCGCTCACCTTTAGCTTGTGCAGGTAAAAGATCCATATTCATCTGAGGCAAAAAGCTCCTTCTCTTTTCTCCTCCTTCTCTTCTCCTTCTCTTTTCTCCTTCTCTTTTCTCCTCCTCCACTTTTCTTCTCCTCTTTGCTCCTCCTTTTTCTCCTCTCTTCTCCTCCTCTCTTCTCCTCCTCTTTGCTCCTCCTCTTTTCTCCTCCTCTTTTCTCCTCCTCTCTTCTCCTCCTCTTTGCTCCTCCTCTTTTCTCCTTCTCTTTTCTCCTTCTCTTTTCTCCTCCTCTCTTCTCCTCCTCCTCTTTTCTCCTCCTCTTTGCTCCTCCTCTTTTCTCCTCCTCTCTTCTCCTCCTCTTTTTTCCTTCTCTTTTCTCCTCCTCTCTTCTCCTCCTCTTTTTTTCCTCCTCTTTTCTCCTCCTCTCTTCTCCTCCTCTCTTCTCTTCCTCTTTTTTCCTCCTCTCTTCTCCTCCTCTTTTTTCCTCCTCTCTTCTCCTCCTCTCTTCTCCTCCTTCAAGTGGTAAATCCACAGGAAACATGTCCATTTTGGAGAATCCTGGGTGAGTTTAGCGTCACTTGTAGAGCACAACTTTGTTTTGGTCAGGAATCACATGACACTGTTTAACCAATGAGGAGTCAGGAAACACAACAGCCAAAATCAAATCAAATCAAGCTCTATCATTATAAAAGATTAGATCATTGTTTTTTGTGCTGTGAGCTGTTGAGTGCTGACTGCAGTTGTTTGGTGTGGACCTCAGACTCTCTGTTTCACACAGATTCCAGTCGTGTTGTGGACCCTCCTCAATGTTCTAAAACTGTTCGAACTGTAGTGTGTCCCCACCTTTAGAGGAACAGGAAGTCACATGACTGTGGAGAAGTTGAGAAGTCTTTTTTCATTTCTGTCAGTTAGCAAACCTGTCCCATCGGACCTTAACCAGAGCCAACCTGACCTGGAAAATAGTATTCTATTGTATCTTAGTCATTTACAAAATGGCACATATTTGGAGCATTTTAATTTAAAACTATGATTTATTTTTGAACTGCAACTATTGTTTTATTTTTTCATCGTATGGGTGATATGTTGATTGGATGTTGCAGTCCTTTCACGTCTCACATGCTGTGGATTGATCTCCACATCCTCTGCTGAAGTCCAGAGCCATGGACTATAACACTGTAATGTTCAAAACGGCTTCTCTTGATAGTCATATAAAATCATAAAATAATAATCAATTCTAGGTTACATCTCTGGGAAGAAGCCCCACTCCCCTGGATGTGTGCACAGACTGCAGGACAAAGGTCATTGTGATTACTGATGTTATTAATGCTGTCGTGTTGATGCATATTTTGAAATATTTATGAATTGACAGGAACACGTTGCAAAGACCACTGAGGCGTCTGTGAAGTGCAGCTGTGACCTGAACAATACGCAGCACTCAGTGTGTCCCACATGTTTCTACTGAGACTCTGATGGTTTATAGTGAAATGACACTTATTATTGCCTTTGCTTATGGAGCCTGACCTTATGGAGCCGTTTTTGTTCAGCATGTTTTTGACTGCCATTATACATTCTCTTATATGCGCTTTGGGTGCCTGTTAGGTGGAAAAGCGCTCTATAAATAAAAATCATCATCATCATCATTATATATCTAGTATTTGACTGGTTATCTGCTCTGATCGTAGTGCAGATTAAGTTACTTAGAGATATTTCTTTGCAAAAGGCTTCGCTTTGGAAAACAGGTGTTTGAATATCAATGGATACATGCATTCCACTTAATAAGAAATAAACTTCTAAAAATGCTAATACTAGGTTGTGAAAAATATGCTGCTTTTTCTATTCATTTGAGCAAAGTTTTATAAAGGATGAATCCTTATTTTAGACTTGCAAATTGACAAATATTACTAAAGCAGAGTATGATTATGACAATGAAAAAATAAAGAATAAAAAGAATGTACTTGTACAAAAGGCTTAAACTGAAGTGGAGGCAAAATTTGACTGACCCTCTGTGGATGAGGCGGGAGCAAAGATTCAGAGACAGTAGGACTCTTCATTACAAGGTGACTTCATTTGTCTGTGTGACCTCTGTGACCTCTGCCTCTGTGTTTATTGTTCATTCACACAGTAACATAAGAAAGGAAAAGATGATTATGAAAGGTTAACACAAGGGGACTCAACTGACTGAATGACTTTCCTGAAAAAATAACAATTAAAATTTAATATGGACGTCATTGAGATATCGTCACACACAATCAACTACTAATTTAACATTCACCTGATTCACTTTTAATTCAAGTACAAAAATCTCATGGATAAAATCATAAAACTGCACCTTCCATTCAAACCGACCACACCACTTTGACTTTAAAGGACACATATTCTGCAACGGTGACTTTTTAAAGAGTTTTAACAATGCTCCGTCATCAAAAACATACCTGGAGTTGCATTCACGCTGTTTTGAGGAATGTTCATTGAAAATCCTCTCCCCCCAAGCGTCAAAAACACTTCCTGCTGAACTCCCTCGATCCGTGACAATTTTCAGATTTCATACGTCATTTATCCGAGAATCTTTTGCAGTTTTAAGTCCTTAAATCATCATCAGACTCGTTCTGAGCATTTCTGCTGTCACAATAACTGCATCATAGCGTCTCTTAAGTGCTAACATAACTAAATTGTGTACACTCTAAAAAGTCATCCGAGTCACCTGTTGCAATGACTTAAATTATAGTATTCTTGGAAGTTGAAAATGTGAATTTCTTCTTATGGGTTAATTTTCTGTGCTGCAGTTGTGAATTGAATACCCGGTTTAACTCAAAAACTTTGACTGTTCAATTAGATTAAAATATTGTACTGTTTAGAAATATTTTTTTCCATTAAAACAACAACAGTGTAAATCTAGTTACACTGAACAGAAAAAACACCCCTACAACTTAATTTGTTGGCTTCTCATCTTAACTTTTTAATTGTTTTGGGCTCCTCCTACTCAGCATGTCCGCACAAGTCCAACAAAGCCTGCACGTGGCTTGACCTGTCTAGCCTCTGTCTGCAAACTGAAAATCTTTTTTTTAAGGTATGTGTCCTTTTATTTACTGCACAAACGGAGTAATATGTAATTTTGTTTCGTTTTAAATAAGTTTGTGTGTGTATGGCTTGGCTGTAAGCAATGTGAAATGCTGTAGAGCAGGCTAGCTAAAACCAGCTACATTTGTCTTTCCTCGTGCTTTTTGACTGTTTTTGCTGCCCGAGATATTTTGACTAGCTTAATTTAAAACCAAAAAAGGAAAAGGATTTTTTTTTAGTTATAGACGTTTCACTTGAGATATTTTCAATTGGTCGTGTTAGACAGGGTTCAGAAACATCCGTCATGAACTAATTACAGTAATGTCAATTGGGCCACTACGAAAAGTGGGTACGCAGTGCATGTCACTATTAAGGTAACTTTCTATGTTACATATGTAAATACAAGCTTGTTTGTAGTTCCGCCTTTAAGCAGTTTTAATTTAAAATTACGACGCAGTTTAACAATATTTTGCTCTTTTCGGCATCTATCGCGCCTCGACACGTGAACGTGCACGCTCGTGTCCGTCTCCTAAACACCACCGCTGTCCCACTACTACACTTCGTAGTTTTTAAGATTTTTACGTCTTTCACATGTTACATGTGCACACGGTATTAAAAGTTGACGAGGGAGAGAGAGAAAGAAAAGGGCAAAGCTGAGCGCTGGCTGTGGAGATGCCCTGAGACCTCCTGCCCGGGGTAAAAGTCCAGATTTAGTGCAGTCTCGGTCCAATATCCAAAAAGGCAATGGTAAAGATGTACTTTTTAGGTGCTCGTACCATAGCATACTAAAAGATAACGATGAAAACAGGATTTTGAGAACATTCTGTGATAACAATTTGAAATGGACTGGATTTGTAAAGTGTGCCAACTCAAAGCATCTTCCAAACGTGCTTTGATCAAACATTATAGGTTATGTCATAGTCACGGTGGACAACCTATACTCTGTCTATATCAAAATTGCTACTGTACATTCAAGACATGGGGAAGCCTAAAATCCCATTTGTCAAGAAAACACTCTCATCATGCAGGTGCATGTACTACGCAAAGACTATGTTTCACTTGTGAATGCTGTAACACTACTGATATCTCTACAGAAAGTGAATTCTTTGAACACATTACAAGACATTTAAAAAGAAATGAGATGGTCAACTGTGTTTTTAAGAAATGTGGTTTCAGGACTAATGTGTATGGCACATTTTCTTCACACAGAAGCAGAAAGCATACTCCTCACTTGTTGCAGGATTTTAAAGAAGACATTCTTAAAAGGTATGTAAGTGCAACAGACATTGATACAGATGACGCTATGGATACTGAACATGATGACCACTTTACTTTTTCTGATGAGGCTAATGTGACAGATCTGCCAAACATCATCGAAAAAAAACTTGCATTGATGTTACTTAAAATGGAGAGCTCATTTCAGGTTTCTAATAGATGTATTGATGATGTTGTTGAAGAGCTGCATTTCATCTCTCAGTCAGCTGCAGGTCCTATTATAAATGACACAATAAAGTCATGTTTGAGGAAGCACAATTGTGAGTTTGAGGACTCTGTCTTATCAGACATTATGAGAGAGCTTTGTGATGCCAATCCTTTAACTTCAGCCCTGAGCAAAAATGGACCACTTTCCACAACCTATAAAAGAAGGGCTTATTTCAAGAAAAACTTTTCAATGATTGAACCAGTGGAATTTGTACTTAACAGGGAAAATGGTAGAAGTTTTCAGTATGTTCCCATATTGAAATCACTCCTCAAAGTACTTAATCAAAAGAACTTACTTGACATGGTTTTGTCTAACAAAGGCTCTCACAGGGACTTGGCATACAAATCATTTTCTGATGGTCTTCACTATAAAACAAATAAATTGTTTTGTGAAAAAGATCCTACAATTGCCATTATACTTTACTGTGATGATTTTGAGATCTGCAATCCACTCGGCACCTCAAGGAAAAAGCACAAAATCACTGCTATGTATTGGGTGTTAGCTGATGTTCCTGCACTGGTCAGGTCGTCTTTGACATCTATTTACCTTGCCGTTCTCTGCAGGTCAGATGATGTGAAAATCTTTGGCTACAATGTCATTCTGGAGCCTTTGCTGAAGGATCTAGTCACCTTGGAGAAGGAAGGACTGTACATCCCCTTACTTGGCAAAAAGGTAAAAGGAACAGTGTTCAGTGTTGTGGCAGATAACCTCGGCGCCCATTCTATGGGGGGGTTTGTGGAAAGTTTCACTGGTGGTTATGTATGCCGATTTTGTTTGGGGCAACAGACTGAATTTCAGACACAAGAGGTAAGAACAGGAACATTTCGTCTAAGAACTAAGGAACTACACGAAGAGCATGTTCAGACTGTGCAGGAAAATGCCACTTTAAACCACATCTGCGGAGTGAAAAAGCCATGTGTACTCTCACAAAGTCTTGAGCATTTCCATGTTACATCTGGTTACCCACCGGATGTAATGCATGATCTGTTTGAGGGTATAGTCCCCAGAGAACTAGCTTTGTGTCTTCAAGTGTTCATTCAGAGCAAGTATTTCACTATTGATGAACTTAACAACAACATCAAAGCCTTTCCCTACAAATGGACAGATAAGACTGATGCTCCACAACAAGTCCCTTTGAATTTTGCTTCTAGAAAAACTGTTGGGGGAAACGCCCATGAAAATTGGACATTATTGAGATTTCTGCCCCTCATTATTGGAACCAAAGTTCCAGAGGGTGAAGCAGCTTGGGAAGTACTGTTACTGCTAAAGGACATAGTAGAACTTGTCGTTGGTCATGTCCACACAGAGGAGACAATATGTTACCTTGACAGTAAAATCTCAGAACACAGACACAAGTTCCTTCAAGTGTTTCCAAATGAAAAATTAATCCCCAAACAGCATTACCTTGAGCACTATGCTCATCTGACCAGAGCTTATGGTCCACTTGTACATCAATGGACTATGAGATTTGAGGCAAAGCACAGCTTTTTTAAGCGTGTTGCCAGGCACACCCACTGCTTTCGTAACATTTTACTATCACTTGCGACAAAACATCAGCTGATAATGTCATATCACAACCAACAGGATGGTGGTTATGTTAACCCCACATTACAAGCAACACAGCTGTCACCAGTAGACATTGCTGTGTTAAGACAAGACTTCCAGGATGCATTGCACATGAAATTCCCAAACGAGACACAGATACACATAACTAAGAGTGTACATTTCTATGGTACAAAATATGCAATTGGAATGATACTGGCTCATGGCTCAACAGGAGGTCTTCCAGATTTTGTTGAAGTTTTGCAAATAGCTGTTGTAAAAGGGTCTCTTACATTTATTGTAGAATGCCTGGCTGCATGGTCCGTTGAACATCTAAGAAGCTTTATTCTTGAGAAAACTCACAAATTAAAAGTTATAGAACCTGCAGAATTAGCCGACGTGTTCCCTTTAACAGCTTACCTGTTGGGTGGAAAAAAGATTATGACCCTGAAGCGTTTTATTACAGTTGAGTAAGCTAGTTAGGCACCCTGAACTACATTAAGTTATGTTTCTGTAAATCTGTTTTGTATGTTTCACAGAGTGATGGCAGAATCAACTATTCTTCGAGTTTTGATTAGTGACCATGTCATTCGCAAATTGGTCCTGCCAAGTGGAATTCCCTCTGCAGTTGAAGAACTTCATTCCAAAGTAAAAGAAACATTCAACATTTCTGGGGATTTTACATTGCACTACAAGGATACTGATTTTGGTGATGAGTTTTTTTCCCTGCTTTCAACAACAGACATTAAGGATAAGGACACAATCAAGGTTGTGTATATCCAGGAACCAACAATAACTTTGACTTTATCACCTGTAGACACCTCCTTCTCAAGTACTAGCACCTTTTGCCCACTGTCTCCTAATCCGCCTTCAGATGATGCCTCCTCATCAGTGTCCGCTGACACATTGCTTCTTTCACCATCTTCAACATCTTCATCCTCATCGGAAAATCAGCGCTCTAAATCTTGGCCTATAGATTTTCCAATTCCATATTTCTCATCATCCACAGAAATACTCCTTTCTTCGGGAAATGAGAAATATAGCTCGTCTGGGAGTCTCTTGCCTTCTGAAGACCTAATGAAGATACTACCGGACATCCTTGGTCACTTAGCTGAGAATATTTTTCAGTACACGGCATACCCTTCATCTGCTCACTTTAGTCAGGTTGCGGCAGCCTTAGTGCTTAAACACCCCTGTCTTTATGAGCCAGGCTCATTTAATGGATGCTATGGTTGGATTCAGCGACTAAAATACAAGATGGCAAACTTCAGATCAAAATTAAGGTCCATTGGCTGTCCAGAGCTGACCGTGAATTCACTAGTGAGGAAAAGAGCACATGAGAAAACCCCTGCAAAAAATGTGAAGAAACCTAAGAAAGCTGAGGTGAATTATTTGCCCCCACACCCTCAAGGGGAAACTAGTGCCACTCTTGAGAAAGAGAGACTGGACCTTTTGCTGGAAGTGACCAAGAAGGACAATCATATGGTTGCTGAAAAAATGGCCCGGACCTTCTCCCTTCGCCGACAAGAAATCCTGTGTGACGAGCCGGCTGTCAAGGACTTCATGAAGCGCTGGCCTGCGCTATTCAAACCTTCACAGGTAATTCATTATATGCATATATTTTTGTTTGTGATTGCGTGTGCAATCTCTTTAACTGATCACTTTTAAGTTCTGTTCTGTCATGTTTTATAGCTTAATGAAGAATTTAAAAGAATAACCACTGTAAGTCTGGAGTCTACCTTTATGGCACAACTGGATCTTTGCACGCCAAAGCTGTTAGAACTGGGGTCGTGTCGAGGAGGGGCTGCTGGAGCGAAAATCAAAAAGATAAAAGACTCACTTTTTCAGGTATATATTTTATCTAGAAACATGCTTTTGTTAATAATTGCAGTTAATGAAATTAACTGTATTGCTCTTTTCCAGAGCACTACAATTGATGCTCGTCGAGAGGCAACCATTCGTTCTCTCATTGTTTACTTGGGCGAGAAAGAAGATGACCTCTTCAAGCAATTTCATGTAAGTAACATTAGCATTGCCACACACACTCTTGCCTTTTTAACACAGACACAACGCTAAATACTTTAATCGTGATTCATTAAAAAAAGAATAAGTATACCCTAAACTAAACAACAAACAACTCACTTGTGCTTTTGATCTGTTTTCCAAAAGGGCACTGAGGACTTTGAAGAGAATCTTCACAACATGACCATGAATATCGCCATCATTGGAGTTGACCATTCAGACACCAGAACCAGCGCCATTGTCATAGAGGGAACACAAGTAATGCAGGAGAAGAACATACCGAGGTGCTGTGCATTACTCATGGGTCTCATATATGCTCTGAATCTAACCTATAAAAAAAATCTCAAGTACACTTTTGAGGTCTTCCAAAAACTTTTTCTGAACCTTGATACATTGAAAACCAGTGCAAAGATTCTTGCTCTCAAAAAGAGTATTTTCTAAAATGTACTTTCCATTATATGTTCAAGAGTTAACAGCGTTTAAAAGGGCATTCCAGTTTTGTATCAATAGTTTGGAATATTGTCAAATACAGTTTCTAAAGTTAAATTCATATACTGTTATAATCTGAAAAAAAAAATGTATTTGTTTATTTTTTGTATTTATTTTTAGTTTGGGGAATGTAATTATTTCTGTTTCCTCCAGTAAAAGCCAATTTTACAAGGTCCTATGTTAACTTTAACCAGTAATACATAGGATTTTATAAATTTTGCTTTGTAAGTTGCCAAACATGGCTGTTCCAGTTGACTTTTAAAGTTGATGTACAGACTGCGAAGTACACAATAAACACAACAGTTTGTCAAATAATAAGTTTGT
The DNA here is from genome assembly GCA_019453435.1 of Rhinogobius similis. Taxonomy (NCBI): domain Eukaryota; kingdom Metazoa; phylum Chordata; class Actinopteri; order Gobiiformes; family Gobiidae; genus Rhinogobius; species Rhinogobius similis. Next base: position 31,230,344 of record CM033638.1, on the reverse strand, counting down.
TTGTAATAATTTCTTTATAAAATGTAACTGAAAAAAATATTCTTGAATTACAAAATATTATGTTAAACCAACTTAAAAACATTTTAGAGATATGACATAATTTTAAGTTGTCAACATTTAAAAATGGGTTAACCTTGTGTTACAATGTCAATAAATGCAACTCAAATACATAAGCAATCAACACAAAAATATGTCAACGTGCATTATTATATTGAGTTTGTCTTAACTTAATAAAATGTTTAATTGTAGAGAAATTCAAGTAACCTAAGATGGAAAAAAGTAATTGGTTGAAGACAATTGCACTATTGTTGGTACAACATAAAAAGGCTAGTGCAGAGGGTTGCCTCAATTTTTCTTGTTGGACCAAGTCATTACTTTTTAGAGTGTATGGTACTAGGGGCCATCTGTTGGGGGATGCACTCAGTAAGTGTCACTTCACAGAGCAGAGAAATATTAAGTTTTTGTTTTAAATCAAGAGATGGCAAATTTAAGGATCTCAAGACCGTGTTCAAAGAATAATGACAATATGAAAAATGCATCGTATTTTTCCTTTAAAGTACAAGTGATTTATCCTGATTTAGTCCATGGTCTGAATGTATTATCCTGAAGCTTTTCACTCATCTTCCTCAACAACTTCTGGTACTTAGCATTTTGTCGTGCACAGGGTCTATAAAACATGCTCTGGATATCATAACCTCAGATGGAGCAAGAGACACTTTTCCATATTGATTCCATTGGACTTGACTATAAAATATATCAAAGGTAAATCTGAACCTGATGATTTCTCTTAGTGATTGGACTAAGAATCATATCATAACAAAAGTATGCGTTTTAAAGCTGCCCTTCATTTGTATCAAATATTATTACTGTGTGAACGCAACCTGTTTAAGTTCAACCTCTGTATGAAACTGAATACTCCGGCTTGACCTCTTTACAGGTTAATAAACTCTAAATTTGGGCTGAACCTACTTCTTTAAAATAAGACTTTTTCTTCTCCTGCTGTGGATCTCTCCCAGTTTAACTTCCACAGACACTTCCATCGATCGGCGCGGACACAAACGTTTAAAGAGCTGTTTTCCTCTTGTTTCCGAGGCCCATCCACAACATTAACCAACACTTAGCTTCCCAGCCACTGCCCCCCGGAGGGTCGGCTCTTCATTTAACGCAGCAGCAATCACAGCCAGAGTGTGTGAGCCTCGTAAGGAGAATAGATTACTCTCCTTTTTTCACCCCAAAAAAGCCGTCTGCAGATTCAACACCCTCCTCCGTTTTCATTAGCGACCTGACTACTATATATTCTCGGTGTAATTGGGGTTGGAACCTTGTGCACTGTAATGGGCTTTTCCATAACAGTCTTTTAAAAGTGAAAGGCTGCCGTCCTCGCGGGCTTGTGTGATTGATTGGAGTGCTGCTGGGGCACGTTCAAAAAGATAGAATCTGAAAGTTCAAAGATGGCAGTGGAAGAGAACGTGCTGGAGATGATTTTGAAGATAAGTCTGAGAAAGTGGGCCTGAGGGTGTCAATTTATGAAAGAAAATTATATAATTCTGATGGTTCGTTTGCTTGTTGTATGGTGTTCGGTGGTGTGGTGCAGAGTGGCAGTGCAGAGCAGCGGTGCTGTGCAGTGGTGTAGAGCGGTGGTGCTGTGTGGTGGTGTACAGCGGTGGTTCTGTGCAGTGGTGCAGAGCGGTGGTGCTGTGCGGTGGTGCAGAACGGTGGTGCTGTGCACTGGTGGAGAGCGGTCATGCTATGCGGTGGTGTACATCGGTGGTTCTGTGTGGTGGTGCAGAGCGGTGGTGCAGAGCGGTGGTGCAGAGCGGTGGTACAGAGCGGTGGTGCTGTGTGGTGGTGCTGTGCGGTGGTGTACAGCGGTGGTATTGTGCGGTGGTGCAGAGCGGTGGTACAGAGCGGTGGTGCAGAGCGGTGGTACAGAGCGGTGGTGCAGAGCGGTGGTACAGAGCGGTGGTACTGTGCGGTGGTGTACAGCGGTGGTACAGAGCGGTGGTACTGTGCGGTGGTGCTGTGCGGTGGTGCTGTGCGGTGGTGTACAGCGGTGGTTCTGTGCAGTGGTGCAGAGCGGTGGTGCTGTGCGGTGGTGCAGAACGGTGGTGCTGTGCACTGGTGGAGAGCGGTCATGCTATGCGGTGGTGTACATTGGTGGTTCTGTGTGGTGGTGCAGAGCGGTGGTACAGAGCGGTGGTACAGAGCGGTGGTGCTGTGTGGTGGTGCAGAGCGGTGGTGCTGTGTGGTGGTGCAGAGCGGTGGTACAGAGCGGTGGTGCTGTGTGGAGGTGCAGAGCGGTGGTGCTGTGTGGTGGTGCAGAGCGGTGGTACTGTGCGGTGGTGCAGAGCGGTGGTACAGAGCGGTGGTACTGTGCGGTGGTGTACAGCGGTGGTACAGAGCGGTGGTACTGTGCGGTGGTGCTGTGCGGTGGTGCTGTGCGGTGGTGTACAGCGGTGGTACAGAGCGGTGGTACTGTGCGGTGGTGCTGTGCGGTGGTGTACAGCGGTGGTACTGGGCAGTGGTACAGAGCGGTGGTGCTGTGCGGTGGTGCTGTGCGGTGGTGCTGTGCGGTGGTGTACAGCGGTGGTACAGAGCGGTGGTACTGTGCGGTGGTGCTGTGCGGTGGTGCAGTGTGGTGGTGCAGAGCGGTGGTGCTGTGTGGTGGTGCAGAGCGGTGGTGCTGTGTGGTGGTGCAGAGCGGTGGTGCAGAGCAGTGGTGCTGTGTGGTGGTGCAGAGCGGTGGTGCTGTGTGGTGGTGCAGAGCGGTGGTGCTGTGTGGTGGTGCAGAGCGGTGGTGCTGTGTGGTGGTGCAGAGCAGTGGTGCTGTGTGGTGGTGCAGAGCGGTGGTGCTGTGTGGTGGTGCAGAGCAGTGGTGCTGTGTGGTGGTGCAGAGCAGTGGTGCTGTGTGGTGGTGCAGAGCGGTGGTGCTGTGTGGTGGTGCAGAGCGGTGGTGCTGTGTGGTGGTGCAGAGCAGTGGTACAGAGCGGTGGTACTGTGCGGTGGTGCTGTGCGGTGGTGCTGTGCGGTGGTGCAGAGCGGTGGTGCTGTGTGGTGGTGCAGAGCGGTGGTGCTGTGCGGTGGAGGTGCCGCAGCGGTCCAGATTCTTTCCGTTGGATTAGAATTTTCATCGAATGCCAGAGATCTCCACAACCCCGTTTCCTTACACTGATGATTTATGAGGTTATTGTGTGAAGTCCTGGTCTCGCGAGTGCGTCTGCCACACAAGCACTGCAGAGCTCCAGGCTTCAAGTGAACCATCCACCACAGCCGGAGCTGCGTGTGAGCGAGGCGTTACGTGGTACTGCGAGGAGCAGAGGAGGAATGATAAGATGTTTAAACTTTAATTTTGGGATTGGCTTCACTATTCATTCGTCTGTGAAAGAACGTTTGATTTGACATAACTCCTGTTAGTATCAGCCAAGTGTTAGAAGCATAGAGCAGATTTTGCCGCCATGAATGTCCATGGGTTCAAGCTAATTTAGCAACAATTAGCTGTATTGTCTGTGAGATTGCGCTAGCAATTAATATTCTAATGATAAGGAGTTCAAATTATTTACACACTGGAGGATATTTAGCTTAATTTTAAGCCTTACAATAAAAGTGATTCTTGTAAGCCATTCTTTATTGTGGCATTTTGATCACTATCTGTCAGGTAACAGCGTTAAACCTCAAATCATAAGAATCCAACTTGATATCTGTAAGTAGGGGTTCCAAGCTCTGTAAGGCAAGGAGATAGCTTACAACTTAGATAAAGTCCCCTCGACACTCTGATCAGATGTGAGGACTCACAAGTCGTAACCTGGACTTGCGTCACACTTCAGTCACTATTTTGTTGACTTGACTTGATAAAATGGATTAGGACTTGGGACCTGACATGGACTTGAAGGCCAGTGACTCATGAAATTACAGGTGTTTTTATGCAGGCTCACCTCTCCACGATCTGACCTGTAACTTGGCCTGGTACTGTCATCTGCTCGTTTCCATGGTGATAGATAAATAATGCCATACTGAGGAAATTTTCCAGGCAAAGCCTCCTTTGAGAAGTGGTTGGCGTCCCTCCGAGAGAAAGGTTTAATAGTTCACCTTTATCTTTCTTGTCACTTTGGTCCATGTTGTTATACTCTTCAAATAAAGGTTGCAGAGCTCCTGCCTCTCAATAAGGAGATCGTGGTTCGATTCTCGGACCAGACCAACATCACACGCTCTCTCTGGGTGGAGTCTGCATGTCCTCCCCGTGTTACCGTGGGTTCTCTCCGGGTTCTCCGGCTCCTCCCACCGTTCAAACACATGACTGTGTTCAGGTTAATTGGCAATGCTAAATTGTCCCTAGTGAATGAATGTGAGAGTGAATGGTTGTCTGTCCATGTCTCTGTATCAGCCCTGGGACGAGTTGACCACTGTCCAGGGTGTACCCCGCCTAAGGCCCAAAGTCACTGGGATATGCCCCATTCACCCGCGACCCCTAACGGGAATAAGCGGGAGAAAATGAATGAATGAATGATTTTACACTATCATTTGAAAGTGGTAATTCCAACCAAACTGACTCTTGCAGTATCTCATATGGAGGTTTAAAAGAAGCCTGGAGGAGGGTTTGTGTCATCTTCACTTCACAGAGACAGACATCTGAAACATGAAGATCTGAAGAGGCTTCAGCAGATGAGACACAGCCATCAGCGAGATCTTAGAGCGGAGAGCCAGGGTTAAACGACTGCTCTACACAACGTTTAGTCTGTCGGCCTCAGATGAGATGTGATTTGACTTTGCTTTGTGAAGATGGACAGATACTGCGATTAGCATAGAACAGGCCAATGTTATAAAGAAGTACCACAACTGAAGTTTGTGCAAGAGGCTGGAACACACTGCAGGATTTAAGAGTTTTGTTTAACTTTTTTTTTTTTTTAACATGAGACAAGAAGTGCAGGCCACAGACATGAGGAAAATCGAATTAGATAAATGTTATGATCCTCCGAGCACTAAGACTGTAAGGGAAAAGTTAGCTAACAAAGCTATCGCACCTAGCATCAGCTGCATCAGTAATGCAGAGTAGAACAGAGTGTGAAAACTATCAGTGCATAGCACTTCTGGTTTAGATGCAAGACAAACTGTGTTATTATTATTTTGTAAACCGTGAATCAGAAAAATGCTGCGATGATGACGATGATTTTTATTTATAGAGCGCTTTTCCACCTAACAGGCACTCAAAGAGCTTTACAAACCGTTGAAACTACAGTTGCTGTTACAACATAACATATACAATTACATTTATAGACAATAAACAATAACAGACACAACATACAGTTGTAACTACAGTTGGGCTCACAACAAACACACAATAAACAATAAACAGTAGACATACACTAAATGAGGCAAATGATCCTGTGTGTGTTCCAGGCTGTAGTGTAGTTTTTACTGTGCTGTAGAGGTTTACTCACTTCGTTACTTGGATTTTGAGGGATTCATAAATGTTCAGAACATTTGGTTTGCAATTCATGGTTCTTCATTGAAGAAAGATTCCATCATACATGAAGGTAAACAGCCAATAAATAGAATGTTAACAATAAAAACCTATAAAAGAGAAAAACATACATTTCTGAAACATACTCCAAATATACTTTTAGTTGTATTATTTTATGATATTTAGGCTGTAAACGTGTTCTTCAAATTAACGTAACGTAATAAAACAATATTTTTTAATGCTGAAAACCTTTTTTTTTATATATAGCTAAAAAAATATATAGTTTAGCCAATTTGTTGCCTCTTACAAAAAGAAGCAGATTTATTAAAAAGCCTGAAAGAAAACATTTGCCCTGGTCTTATACCATCGCCGTCATTTATGGGAGTATTTGCGACACTCTGATCCACCCAGGACCAGGTCCAGTCCGAGAGATAGTCCTGGCCGTACAGTGAGCCGCGGGTCGATCGCCGGCCCCCTCTTCTCTCTCAGCCCTCCACAGATGTATTATTCCTCCAAACACCAGGCCTGATGGGTCCCCCGGGGGCCCCACACATCCTTGCGGCGGCGGCGGGTGGAGGTACATGGACATAAACAGGAGGCCTCATACATTATGGATATGAGCGACCGCAGAAGCCTGTCCCCACACGTGAGCCGGGCAAACAGTGACACTGCAGAAGCCCAGGTTACTCTGCAGCGGACAGAGGCCTTGTCCTGCTCAGTGTTTGTGTGAAGTCATCAACTCAATACAGGCTTAAGCTGCAGGATATGATGTCATGTCATGTATCAACGATCCGGAGACATGGGGATGAGAGAGGAAGGACAGGCAGCAAATTGTCAAGCCGGATTTAAACTCACAACGCTGTGACTGACTGCGCATGGAGTCTAGCATATGTGCAATCCACTGTGCCACCGAGCAACACAGCGCTCCATTCAGGTTAAACATCCACAGACTGATGTGGAGTGAAAACATCTGCTTAATGCAACTGAGATTATTTAATATAATAATCTGAGACAGTGTCACTTGTAATTTATTCTTCAGATCCACTGTTTTCACAAACTTTCAGGTCGATCTGTGCAGTGGATTGTGGGATATCTCGAAGATCTTTAACTCTGCTAAAGGAGCTATGGAAGGAAGCACAATGTCTCCTTTCCTTCCTCCCTCCTGACTGTGCTGGTCAGGGCGGTCCTGTCATGGCTGACGAGGAACACGTCCAGATTGAGATGGAGCCATTTTTTTCTCTGGTTTGACTTTTTTTTCTTCAGCCCCATCAATTAAAGAAACAGACAAAAATATTTTGAATATAGAGGATTTATCCAAATGCATCGAGATTCAGAGGTCGACAATCGTCTGTCAGTGAAGCAGCTCTCAGATTTTGGAGGAAGAAATGGGACTGTCATTTTGTTAAAAAGCAATGAGTACAAGTCTGTATTGTTTATGTTCATGAAATCAATGTTGAGAGACATTTTCTTGTTTTTGAGAAAAAGAAAAAGGAAGAGAGTATGAGGGAGAAAAAAAAATGACATAACTCCGAGCCATACTTTCTGTATTGATTTCAAGAATATAAAGAAGACAGACTTTTAATTAGTGCCATGAAACACAAAAAAGTCCAATATATTCCTATTTTGAACATGACAAAACAAAAGAGGAATTAATAAAGGATAACCTTAACCTTAAAACTCAACTCCAGTTCCACTAAACGCTGAAAGTCAGTTTGTGGTCTTCCTAACAGTGACTTCTGAAGGATAGACAATAAAGGCATAATTGAATCAAGCTCGAATAACCCAGAGTTTACAGTAAACCACAGAGGTGTACGTCCCAGACAAGAGAAGACATTTGTCCCCGCTCTGCAGCACGTCCACCGCTCAAGGACACTGCTGTCACACGGGGGACATTGTATATTCAATAAGGCACATAACAGGAAGCAAGGCCGGGCATGGCACTGTCATTTCTCTCACAACAATCACATTAAAGGAGAAGGACGGACGAGAGCACCACGGTCAGCAGGACACGAGCTGCACCAGGAGAGACACTCTATAGTTCACTCATTCAGACATTGAAATGATACAGTGAAGGCCAGTTTGATTGGTGAAGCTAATGACACAAAGGAACACTTTCTCAAAGATGTAAATGTCTAAATTAAATTAAATATCCTTAAAGTGTTCAGTGTAACAACTGACCCATTCTTTTGAAAATGATTTAGAGACGCCTTATGTTTCAGCTGTTGTGTATGAAATACTCTCTCTGCAAATATTCTTATTATCTTTAAATTAAATGACAAAAAACACCTGAGTACTCCTGCCTTGGGCTCATGGAGGTCCACAAACTCTTTATTTCCTGTTCCAGACAAACAGGCATTATACACGGCTGTGACCATGACAACAGCTGTTCATTCTGCATTATGGGATGTTCTGTACATTTCGCCCACAGCAGCAGCTGTGGTGGGGCACACACATAAGTCATATAAGTAACGTGTGAACTTTCCCATGTCCAAGCGTGAGATCAGAATGGACACGTGACTCTTCTGTGTGCTCAGAAATGTCTCACCAACAGGTGAGGTGCGCACTGTAGCAGCGTTGGGTCCATAGCCGCGGGAACGTCATTTTGGAAGGGGGTGCAGTTTTGTTTTTATTTTTTTTCCATGCAGTTACATAAGTTTATTTTGGGCCAACTAAGGGAACTCACGTAAAAATAGTGTCAGGACCCATGGAACGTTTATAGAATGATCAAGACACACCAGAAAAAAGGCATAAAGAGTTAATTATTAGACGCTGCTCCTGACTCTGCTACAGGACAGGGTCAGCGCCCAGACTCACTTCACGCACACACACAAACTAACACACACACAGACACGCACTAACACACACACACGCACGAGCAGGTGTCTGTATGAAATCATGAGCCTCGACTTCTACGTGTGAAAATGTCATTTGGTGGTCAACAGGGCATGTGCCAAAGTAAATAATATCAGTGTTTAACACAGTAGGACCCTCTACAGCATACCTCTTTAAAGCCACCTCCCTCTTGAGTGGTTCTGGCTCCACAGTCCAAGTGGATGTCAGTCCTAGTTCATCTGCAGCCTGTCCGTCCGTGGGAGTAGGATCTCTCCTTCACTATGGTTCTCCCCGAGGTTTCTACTTTTTCCCATGGGGTTTTTTGTAGTTTTTCCTCGCCGCGAAGGAGGGTCAAAGGACAGGGGCATTCTGGGACAGTTATCTGAACTGCTTTTACCTGTGGCCCATCGAGGCAACTGTTGTTGTGATTTTGGGCATTATAAAAATAAATTGATTTGATTTGATTTGATACAGCGACAGCCACACGGTGCAACAACCAGCTGTTTACTTCACTTCAGTCCAGTTTCCCTTCATCAGTTCACTCACCGCTCAGATGCTCAGATGAAGCAAAGTCCCACCTCTCCGAGGAAACGTGGATTTTTGCCGCTGTCTTTCCGTGTAAACATTTTACACGTCGCGGCAGATTCAAACACGAGTTGTTGCACACACAGCCTGTAACTCCAACAACGTCCGCACATTTAGGCGTCTGCAGTGTAGTTTCACCTCTTAATCCAGCTTGGGGTCGTCATTTCCTCGTGTATTTTGTCGCATTTAAGAGAATATAATATAATAATAATAATATAATATACAAACAGCGGTAAACAGTGGTTTGCGCGCTCAGGTCAGTGTACCGCGCACCAGCGCAGGTTTAGTTTTCCCTGACTTTAACCTGCAGGCATATAGTTGACTGCAAAAACATTTGATAAAAGTAAAAATACCATATTTATTAGAACAGAAACTGTGTTGTTTTATAATGTTACCTGGAAAAGATATAGTTTTGCTCAGGGCAAAACCAGCATACAACCTGCTTTCAAGTTCCCATTGAGTTGACCATCCAGCAGGAGGTGCTATTGCACCTTCTGCACCCCTAGTTCCCGCGGCTATGGTTGGGTCTCACTACATTTGTTCAAAACAAAATCATGTAAGGTATATTTTATAGTCGCTGACGGGAAAATTGCCCTTTGACTCAACGCAGCTGGAGCAACCTATCAGGAGCAGTGGGCGGAGCTTGCCTATTGTGAATGTTTTAGTCCAGGAGTGTCCAAACTATGGACCGAGGGCCCTCTTTCTGCTGAACTGGCCCACACTTCTACTGCAAATGTAAAATGCTGTGCCTTTATAAACTCAAGT